>JAVXUO010001879.1:0-221327 GCA_033065855.1 Escallonia rubra | reverse complement strand
CATGTGGTTTCCTAGTCTTGAGGGGAGTTCTATTACTAGGCCTCTACTTTTTGATGGGTCTTCATATAGCATATGGAAAATTAAGATGCGAGTATTTTTAGAATCTTTAGATTATGAAATGTGGGGAATTGTTGAAGATGGCCTTTATGTTCCAACCAAGAGGATTAGGAATAAGCTTGTGCCAAAGGAGAAATCCGAATTTAATGACTATGATAAAAATATGCTTTGCATGAATTCTAGAGCTAAGAATTGTCTTGTTTGTGCTCTAAACGCAAATGAACTCAATCAAGTTATTGCGTGTGATTCGGCTAAGAGTATGTGGGATACACTTCAAGTCACTCATGAAGGGACTTCTCTTCTAAGAGATTCAAAGATGAATTTATGGCATAGAGAATATGAATTGTTTCAAATATTTTCCGATGAATCTATTATGGAAATGAATTTTCGTTTCACTAAAATTGTTAATACTTTGAAACAATCAGGAAAAGATTGCTCTAACGATGATCTTGTGAGAAAGGTTATTAGGTCGTTACCTAGAGAATGAGATGCAAAAATCACCGCACTTCAAGAATCATAGGATCTTAATACCTTCCCGTTGGATGAATTAATTTGCTCCTTGATGACCTATGAAATGCAACTCGAATCATCCGGGCAAAAAGTTCCAAAGAAGAAGAAGAAGTGCATTGCTCTTAAAGCTTCATCAACAACGGATCCATCTTCATGTGCGGATGAGAAAGACTTGAATAACAAAAAGATTGATATACTTGCAAAGAAATTTAATGAGTATCTCAAAATGAAGAGAGTTGGAAACTCGCATAGGAGCAAGAAGGAGTCAAGTATAGAGAGTACCTCAAGGGAGAATAAGAAGAAGAACGAGGCAAGAAAGAAGCACTCCATAAAGACATCAATTAAAGCCATTATTTGGAGCGATAATGACTCAAGTGGAGATGAATGTGGTGATTTCGATGATAGAGATTCAAATATATGCTTCATGGCTCAAAAAGAAGATGAGGTAAATTCTTCATATAATGTTAGTGATAATAATTTTTCCAGTGATGATATTTATGATGCTTACGCTCTTTTATATGAAGAATCCATGAAATTAGCCAAGAAAAATTGTGCTTTGAAAAAACAAGTGCGTGCGATTTCAAAAGAGCTAGATGACTTAAAAAGTGAAAATAATGAGTTGCATGCCAAGAATGAATGCATATCTAGCCACTTATATGTAGAGCATGTGAATAATGATTTGGTTGAATTAATTGCTTACACTCTTAGCCCAAAACAAATCTCTTGCAAAACTTTGGCTCTAGAAAAACAAAATGAAGATTTAAAACTTGAGATTTGTGATTTGAAAAGATGCCTTGAAAAATTTGTTGATGGTAAAAACAACTTGGATGTCATGCTTGGACACCAAAGAGTTGGCCTAAACAAAGGCGGTGTTGGATTAGATCCCCTCACCTTGCCTCCTAAAGTTTTTAAACAACAAGCTAGGTTAAATGTTCCTCCAAGACAACCAAAGAACTATTGCACACCATTTACACATTGTGGTTGGTGCAACAAGAAAGGACATAGGACTAGTTATTGTCCTTGTAGAATTGTTTATGTTGGATGTGTAAAGAAAATGTGGGTTGTTAAAGAGTTTCTTAATGTTGCTAAGACTAACACTCATGGACCCAAGAAAATGTGGGTACCAAAAGTTAGACCTAAATTGTAATTGTAGGTTGTTCAAGGTAAAGGCAAAAAGCAACAAGGAGGAGGCTCCAAGAAAATTTTGAGAAGGAGGAGCAAAAAGCTAAATCTTAAGGGGGAGTAAGCATTCCGAGATTGGACATGCTACTTCAAATGAGGAAAGCCTCAAAGCTTGTCAAGAAAATGCACTTCAAGAATGATCACTCATGAGCTCAATTCCTTGGTAATTCACCAAGAGGGTAAAACTTAATGATGTTCTCAACATTGTGATATGTGCTAAACTTATATGTTATCAAGTATGCTTAAATTGTCAAATCTATAAATAGCTTGCTTGTTGAGAATTAATGTGAACCTTGCCGATGAATGGTCATCTTGCACTTATATTGAAAATATTGATCGTTGATGACCATTATTCCCTTTGTGAAAATTCCATGTTGAAATTATGTCATCTTAATGCTTCACAATGCCATTCATACACACACCCCTTTTGGTAATGCCAAAAAGGGAATATGACTCGGCTAGACATTTAGTTGTGTTTGTTTGATATTGTTGGCATGCATTGATTGAGGGGGAGCATACATTATGATGAAATATGCATAAGGTAACTTGATAGGGGGATCTTACATGCTTGAATCATATACTATCTTGTTACTGTTGAAATATGCATGAAGTAGAAGAGTTTATTGAGCTACATTGCATATCTTTCTTTGGATCATGAGGGAACTCTTGATGTCATCAGTATGAGTTCATGAGTTATATGCACTTCACGCCATTATCTTGTTTATAACTATCTCTTCACACATGCATACCCTTGTCTCTTTGTTGATGACAAAGGGGGAGAAATAATCTTGATTCTATATGCTATGTGATTGTGTGTTTTGAGAGAACATTAGAGGAAGAGCATATCTTGTTTTAGCTAGGGAAGCTAGCTACAAGCTTAATTGCTATATGAGATAAATTGACATATCTTGAGTATACAAGAAATGATTGAGTGTTCTATGTGATATTGTTGTGCTTAATTGACTATCATATGATACATCTTACCTATATAGAGTCAATGTTTGTCATCGTCAAAAGGGGGAGATAGTTACCCCTAGGGTTAGATAACCTTGGCTTACATCTTCTTTTGATGATAACTACACATAAATTATGTTCTAATGTGTGCTTTGGGTGTATTCTTAGTAGGTATATACATGCACACTCATGAAGACACATTTGAGAATTTGGATAGATGGATTAAAGCCAAAGAAGCTTAAAGTTATAGTGGACATGCTATAGAAGCTTCATCAAGTCCAATGTCGAAGAGCAACAAAGAATGCATCGGCTAAGTTACTATCGATTATAATTGATCTTTCCTATTATGTAACTAGTCTTGGTTTGATGCTTGGATTGATTACTATGACCTAAAAAGACCTTAGGACACCTTGTGCATTGCATGTGAGTTCATAACCTTTCACACGAGTGTGGTTCTTGAAAATGAGTGAACTTTGGAGCTCACTCAGATTTTTTCAAAACTGTCTTTGGCTCTATTTTCATATCTTGATAAAAATTTTCATTAGCTTTCCAACGCAAAAAACGGCACCTCAATCCGATTTTTCTATAGAAAGTTATGCCCAAAATAGGAAAGGGGGTTCCGTGAGGCAGCCGATAGGCAGTAGGGTAATACAGTCGACTGTAATTGAATACAGTCGACTGCATTCCAATGCAGTCGACGGCATTGGTCAAAATTCAGTTCCAACGGCTATTTTCGAGGACAAAACTCCAACGGCTATTTTAGAGGGATTACAGTCGACTGCAATGACAGTTTTGGCCATATTATGCCTATAACGGCTATATTTTATTTGTTCTCTATATAAATGATTTGAGGCTTCATTATACACCATGGAAACCACATTCTAAGCCTTCATTCATTAGAGAAACATCAAGGCTCATGGATTAAACTTTTCTCTCTTCATCTTCATGATTTTACATCATTAAAGAGAGCATCTTTGTGAGCAATTCTTTGATTGAGAGTGAGCATCCTTCAAGTCATCAATTCTCTCATCTCTCTATTGCACTAGAGCTTCATTTGTACTCATTTCCTTTCAAGAGGGTTTCTTTGTACACATTTGATCTTTGTAGGATTGTGATCAAGGCTTGGGTTTATCAAGTCTTGGGTGAGCTTTGTGGATTCAAGGCTTGTGCTTGGTGTGGGGATATCACCAAGTGTTGTAAGGGTTTTGATCTTGACCCGGAAGAAGATTGTTGCTAGTGGATTCTAGTGCTCTTGCAAGGGACTTCCTTGAAGAGGTGGATGTAGGCTTGAGGGTATATCAAGCCGAACCATTTAAATCTCCTTGTCAAGTATCTCTAACTCAATCTCTTTACTCATTGCTCTTTAATTGTTTGAGATTGTTTAGTTAGCATCTTCATTGAAGTATTACTTGATTTGTTTGAGATTTATGATTGTGCTTAGTTTAAATTCCCCATTATATTTCAAAAACCCTATTCACCCCCCTCTAGGGTTATTTTATTGGTTTCAATAACTTTATTGCTCGAGCAAAAGATAAAGTTTAAACTTGATTGCTTAACAACCCATTTATTCGAAAAAATTCTTCTAAAGACAATTTCTAAGAGATTGGGGTTTTGATAAGGTCTGAGCCCCTTATCCCCCCAAAAAGTAAGTGTCTTGCCTCGGGGCAAGATGTTACTGCGCGACGCATTTTTTTATAACAACGGATCGTTCATGGGCTTGAGTCCGAAACTTTTCTATCAGATCAAGATTTCCTCATAGTCCAATTTCTTTGTTTTCTTTGGTCGGCACGAAGTAACATAACATTGTCGAGCTATAGTCTGGTCTCCTTTCACCTCTCCAATCTTGTGTTCCGTGGGGAACTTCATCATGAGGTGATAAGTTGACACCACAGCCTGTAACTGATTGAGTGTCAGTCCTCCAAATATGGCGTTGTATGCAGAAGGGACCTTTACCACCACGAAATCAAGCATGAAGTTGGCTTGTGTCGGAGGTGTACCGATCGCTACTGGGAGTGCAATAATACCTTCGACTGCCACTGGATGGTTGGAGAATCCGTATAACGGTGTATCCATCTTTTGAAGACTGTCCGTCGAAATATTCATCTTTTTTAATGTGTCGTAAAGTAAAACTTCCGATGAACTCCCGTTATCAACTAAAACACGTTTCACATCGAAATTCCCCGCCTTGATGGCAATGACCAATGGATCATCGTGAGGAGTCTTCACATCTTTTAGGTCATCGTCGGAAAAAGAGATAGTAAGCAAAGGTACATTCTTCTGTCTTTTATTTGGGGGTTGGCTCGTTATGCACATTTCTCTGGCGTATGCTTTTCGAGCTTGTCTTGATGAACCTCCTGCAGCTAATCCCCCAGATATGGTGTTGATCGTTCCTGCATTCTCTTCCCGATCTTCTCTTTCTTCCCTGGCCGGATGTGTATGTTGTCGTCCTTCTTTGTGAACTACAAACTTTTTCAACTGACCACGTTTGATAAGAGCCTCGATTGCTTGCTTGAGTGACCCGCAATTGTCAGTCGTATGGCCATGATCGTTGTGAAAGTGACACCATAAATCTTTGTTTCTTTTATTCGGCCGAGATCTCATCTTGTCTGGAAATTGGAGAGTCTTATTGTCTTTGATCTCGTGAAGTATCTGTGATGGTTTGGCATTGAGGGGTGTCAGATTTTGCATGGCAAACGGGTCTTTGGGACGTCGTTCGTCATGCTTAGAACGTTTTACTGACTTTCCCCCCCTGGGGAGTTAACTCCCGAGATCACTTTTTCTGTTCTCCCTTCTCTTCTTCACGTTGTCATCTGTGTGTCTCCAGGTATTCTTCCGCTTGAATATATTTGTTAGCCTTCTCGAGAAGGGCTTTCATATTACCTGGAGGACTTTTGTTAAGAGAGAACACAAACTTGGATGTTGGTCGAAGGCCTCGAAGGAAGGCAATATACTTCACGGACTCGTCCAGGTTATCGACTTCCAAAGTGGCTGCGTTGAATCGTCCAAGATAGCATGCCAAAGACTCATTTTTCTCTTGCACAATGTTAAGCAGACTCGCCGAGTTTTTCCGTCGGGAACGACTACTTACAAAATGCTTTTGAAAGAGATCCGATAACTGGCTGAAAGAGTGGACGGATCTTGGTTGTAGAGATTTAAACCATGCATGTGCAGCCTTCCTCAGAGTGGTAGGAAAGGCTCTGCACATGACATCATCCGAGACCTGGAGGAGTAGCATGTTAGTTTCAAACTGGTAAACATGTTCTCCTGGATCTCCTGTTCCATCGTAGAGGTCACATTGAGGCATTCGAAAATTGGGAGGTAGCTTTACTTTCTCGATGGCCTCGGATAACGGATATCCAGATTCTTCCCTTGGGGGAGATCGTTCTGGAGAATGATATCTAGGGACCATCTTCCAGGAGTCCCGTTCTCGGGAACAGAACTTAGACGTCCTCTTTCTGTGGATAGATCTCCGAGGGGTCTCAGCTCTGGCGACCTGTTCAGGAGAAGAGTTGGTACTGTCTTCGACTGATAGATCGCAACGGTAACATGATCCACTCCTGGTCATGTGTTCTCCATTCTTCTCTTTGGGATCGAAAGTTGGGTCGGCCGCTAACCTGTATTTGCGGACGTAGCTTGATCTAGAGGTGAGACGAAGACGAAGGTCGCTAGGGTCAAGATGAGAATGGTGAGTGGACGGCGGAGCCACCGCTATGTCAAGATTTTGTTGAAGAGTGTTCACGACATCCTTCATTTCGTGGATTTCTTTTGTAAGGTCGGCATGGGGTGTTTTGAATAGCTGACGGTTCAGGCGATGACGAAGGTCACCGTTCTTCAGAGTAGACGTTGGAGATCGGTTTCTCCGAGGTCTGGTTTCTGATTCGGGAGTAGCAGATGTTACGTTAACGTATACATCTTCAGAAGAACTTGCGCAACGACGGCGCAAAGGGGTTGAGTGTTGGTCATGAGAACGACCAGGTTAATAAGAGTTGTTAGTCCGTGCGCGATGGTTCTGGGAATGACTGTGTGAAGATTCATTAGAAGAAGAATGATTGGCCATGTTCCCTGTCGTGGTCCCACGGATGGCGCCAATCTGTTGCAGCTAAAAACTGGATCGGGAACCACACCAGAAAATAGGCCTGCAAAATAGAACACGGAGTCACCGCCGGGTGGGGTTCTGGAGGGGGAACTCTCTGATGCTTAAGTTAGAGATGGCTAACAATGTAGAACTCTGAAGAATTTGTAATACACGGTGTATATGTGTGTGAGCTTGTCCATACCTGAGGGGGCTTGACCCCTTTATATAGTGGTAGAAGGAGGAGTCCTAGTAGGACTGGGCTTTGACCAACTCTAATCAGAATCTAATTAGGATCCTAGAGGATCTCATGTCAATCTTAGTTGATAGGGTTAGAGCCCCTTTAGGATTCTGCCTGGTGATTGATATGGCAAGTGCCAAATCAGGAATAAGCCAGCATGGACTACGTGTCATAACTGCCACAGTCATCCGTAGATTGGAGGGGTATTTTTAGCTATATCAGTATCTACATCATTTCCCCATTTTACTTAACATCTTACGTTGATTTATTCCATGAGCCCTTTTGACAGTTTGGTTCAACACCATACAAGAAAACCCCCGAAATAATATTTATAGGACACGTATTTAAGGTTAATTGGCCAATGCCATAGACAACCAAAAAACTCGTACACCCAAAGGATTGTTCAATGTCGGATAAGTTACTATTATGTTTTCTGACTCTCAGAGGAACATGGGAAACCACTAGGATTCTGGCTTATAAAATGATAGAAGTCGATCCAATAGGTATGCATCCACACTTACTCAACACTGATATGAATGACTAGTTGTGCATATAGCCCCGTCTCATATGCACTTTCTAAACTATTTCAACACAAAGTGAGGCATTTACGTCTTCATACTCTTTCTATGCCACTGTGCATGGGGGTCTTGATAAAAGTAAATGTAAAAAACAAAAAGGAACTATAATACATACAAAATAAGATGAGGGGATTGAGGAACCAAACCCAAAGCTGAACAAGGAAAAGGAGATGCAAATTTAGATAGTAGATGAGATCATGGAAAAAGAGAGGGATGATCAACGTTTTACTTCCATGCGCCATGCTGGATGCCAACGATGAAATGGCCAGTGAGGGGAAGAGTCACCTGGCTGGTATTCATATTTGTTGGCGGCTGCGTCGAGTGCAGAGGGGCACCTTAGGTCAAGATGTATGTGGTGAGGAACGTATTCGAACGGCAGCACGTGGGCACGTGTCCGTCTGTCTCCCTATTGCCTATGCTTCTATATCGCGGTTACACAACTTTGATCGCTTTTGTGTCCCTTTTTTTCAAAACCCATCAGTAAATAATTAACGATCAAAGTCCAACAAACATGGTCAATCTGAAGCGCATAATCCAAGTCACATATATATGTCTTCAGCCTGGCCGAAAAAATACTCTAGTGTTAGAAGTGGTGCCCTTCCTCCTTTGAAAACAGGTCAACTGCGTGCCCTTGGCCTTGGGATTTAGCCTGGCCTTCCCCCCTATGGGCAACCCAACACCCTTTCTGGGGGTGGCCGTGCCCTTCCCGCGCCGAATGTTTAGCCTAAGCCCCCCTCTTTGGGGTCTTCCTAGCAGTGAGGATACTACCGATTGCGTAGGGATAAACAACCATATCATGTTTTTAGGTTAGTACCAGGTAGATGCACACTTGAACAAAGTTTTTAGCCCATTCTAGCAGGGGCGCAGCCAAAACCCTGAACAAGGTGGGCATCTAATAGGTAATTCTATTTTAACTTATTGTTGCCAAAGCTCACCATTGTCAAAATATATTCAGTTTAGTATAACTAAAAAATGAGAAACCCAAACGGGGCATGGGTGAAATGGCCACGGTGGAATTTTCATGTTATTGTGGTATTTCTTACACTTGCTACCAGCCAGCCTAGTCCAGGTAAATCCACGGTTAACCTACAACATCTTATAATGTCAGCTTATTTCTACACCCTTTCCCCATTTTACACAACTTCATATGATGATTTATCCCCATATTCCATGACCCTTTTTGCAGATTGGTTCAACAATATGCAATAAAACTCCCTAAACATTATTGTATAGGACACATGTTTAAGGTTAGTTGGCAAATGCCATAGACACCCAAAACTAACGAACCAAAGGGATTGCTCAATGTTGGATAAATTACTATTATATTTCTAGCTCTCACATAGTGATGTCAATGGGCCAAGCTTTGGCAAGCCCAACTCGGGCCCAGCGAGCCAGCCGAGAAAACGGGTCGGAGCTAGGCCTAAGGGATGGAGAACCGGGCCGGGCCGGGCCAGAGGAGAGGGATATCCAAGCCCTGGCCCTAGGCCCAATATTTAGGGTCAGGCTTGGGCCAGGCCTGGGGCCAACCAAAAAAAATATTCCAAAAATTCTTGTTATTCATTTTTGAAATCTTGAGGTTATTTCTCAAGGCCATTTGACACTTCACTCACTCCATGGAATTAAATTTAGAATTCAATTCACCTTTTTTTGTTTGGAAAAAAAAGAAATTTAAATAAAATAATTTTTATTTATGTTTAGAACACATATAAAATGAAAATGTGATAAATCTTTTTATAATTATTCCCTTGTCTTGTGATGCAGAACACATTATGATAAATTATTTCAATGTATTGGTAGCACTATGTGATGATAGTAGTGCGTAAATAGCTGCAATATAAGTTAAATGCTCTTAACAATTTAAATTTATATAAAATCAACTTCATTCCAAGATATTAAATTGATAGCCTCTAGCAATTTTTAGTTCGTAACATATTAGAAAAATAATGTGATATTATCACCTATATAAGTGAAAAAAAAAAGTGCAACGTGTATATGCACGTTGGATATGTAATTTTACTACTTGCTTTTACGTGTACATGTTTTCTAGGTATCCAAAGCGAATTAATCGTACATTAATTACAATATTAACCTAAACTAGTTTTGATATCGTGTTTTGCATACTGGAACATTGTCGTACAATTTTAAAATATTAAACTACGTAGGAAGGGTCTCTTTCCACCTTGTGGTCGTTGCTAAAAAGTTAACAATTATTTTAGCAACAAAAAATAATTAAAAAACACGTGAGAAGTTGTAAATAGTATTTTTCAGCACGCGTTAAGAGTTCTACTATATTACTTACTTATAAAGTAATATACAAAGAAACACCACTAAATATCAACTCTTTAAAGAAAATGAGACTTTTTCTTTTTAAAATTTAAGTAACATAAAGTATAATCTAACTTTTAAACGGATAGATTCTCATACCACAAATAAGAAAAATGGCTAATTACACTTATATCCCTGATGTTAGGGTATAATTACAGATAAGAACAATAGTTTGGATAAATAACACTTATATCCGTTGACCCAACGGAAAACCGTTATACATAACGGTTTGAAACGAAAAAGACTAAATTGCCCTGACTTTGGAATCTAATTTACAAATGTCATTCAGAGATTCCACCAACCCGAAAAGACCAAATTGCCGGAGTGGAACACAAGGTCTGCCGGCAGCGTGGGGCATCATTATTAATTTCCACACCATCCTCTTGTTGAAAGCTAATCTCCTTGACACTTCAGATGAATGAAACTGTTGTCTCTTCCCCTTAAAAAGTTGCCTCAACCTATTTACATGATAGCCCGTAGATCTGTCATGTTGGTTAAAACCATTCATCAGAATCTTATTCTCACTCGGTGATGCATCATTATTAATTTCCACTACAGACTTCATTCTTCCATTCAGGCCTAACCCTTGGCGGATGCCTCGTCCCCCATCACCATCTCTCACCACTCAATGCCAGATACGGGAATAACAGTAAGGGGGCTGATGGCGGCGTGGTCTACGGAGGTGGAGGCTGGAGTGCCTGCTGAAAAATGGGTTGCTGCGACGTCACCGGCGATGGGAGCGAGGGATGATTTTACGGTTGATTTTAAAATTTTCAAAGTAGGGTTTCAAAATCCTAATTTATCAATTTAGGGTTTTGAAACCGTAATTTTGAAATTTTGAAATCAGCCGCAATTTGAACAAATGAAACCCTTTTGGAAATTTTGAACTCTACCCTAATTGGAAAGTGTAACAATTTGCATATGCATATGAACTCTACATATCTTTTATCTCGATTGGGAGAAAGATTGATGTGGAGTTGGAAGAGATGGAGAATTAGGGTTTCAAACCCCAATTTGAACAAAAATTGGGTCTAACACAGTATATAACGTATATACCAAATAAGGGTAGTATTGGTATTTTAAAAATACGTACCGCTGACATCAACAAAAATGAACGATTTTTTAACAGATTAACGACGAAAGGACACGGCTGATACCTTTTGAAACTTAGTGTCCTTAACTGTAATTATACCCTAACCTCAGGGACATATGTGTAATTAGCCCTAAGAAAAATAAGTGTTGAGAGAGAGAGAGAGATAACGTGCTTGAAGTAGAAGATAAGGGAGGAAAAAGATGTAATTACTAATTTGATTATCAAATTTAAAAATAAATTACAAAGAACTTAAAGTTAAATTAATGATTGATTTACAAATCAAATCGTAAACTTAGATTGTCACAAAAAGTAAGTATTGTGGATCATAAATAAAAATAAAAATGTAAAAAAGTTGGTGATGATTAGTGATTAGTTTACTAAACATTAATATAAGCCTTTTATTTTCAATCAAAACCATCAAATTAGTTTGAGTTATGTGCAAATGGTACAAGTGGGAGTATATTGTAGTCAAAAATTTTATAGTGACATGAAGAGAAAAGAAATATGCATGTCCAAACAGTTAAATAAAAAGAGAAAAATATGAGGTAGAGAGAGAATGAGGCGCGCGAAAGAAGGGAAAAGAAAAAAATAACTCAAAATAGTTTAGGGCCAGATTTAGGGCCGGGCCAGAATAGGGCCGAAAAGTGGGTCAGAACCGTGTCGGGACCGGGCCAGCCCTAAAAAATGGGCTGGTTTCGGGCCAGCCCATTTTTTAAGACCTGACACGGGCCTTTTATGGGAAAAATTCAGGCCTAGCCCAAGACCCTATGGGTTAGGGACGAGTCGGGGCAGCCAGCGAGCTGCCCGGCCCTATTGACATCTATACTCTCATAGGAGGAGCATAGGAATCCGCTAGGATTTTGGGATGTAAATAGATAGAAGTCGATCCACTAGGTATAAGTCCACGCTTACCTATTCAACTAGCTGCCTATCACCTCATCCCCAATGCACTTTCTAAAAAAATTCAACACAAAGTGAGGCCTTTGCACCTTCATACTCTTTCTCTGCCACTGTGCATGGGGGGTTTTATAAAAGTAAATGTAAAGAAAAAAAGGTACTACAAAACCCAGTGGCAGAACCAGGATTCTTATACAGAGAGTGCAAAAATTTATATCAAATTCGCAACAAAAAAAAAATTATAGGTAAAATAATATACAAAAACTGAGTGCACTTAAAAAGCATACGAAAGATATTATTAAGTTCATGAGAGCCATTAAAAACTCTTTACAACACACAAAAGGGAAAAAAACCGAATACAAAATACATAGTTAAGTGTTTACAAACGAAAGCAAAGTGAAATTTCTTTTTTTTAAAGAGTTCGGGGGTACACTAGCCCCCCTCCCCAGTTCTCACATGGTTCTGCCACTGACAATACCTACAAAATTAGGGGGAGGGCGATTATGGAACCAAACCTAAATTCAAGATTCAATTCAAAGATGAACAAGGAAAAGGATATGCAATTTTGGAGAGGTAGTAGATGAGATCAGATGAATCTAGAGAGGGATGATCTAGGTTTTACTTCCGTGCAACGTAATGGATGCCAACAATGAAATGGCCATTAAGGTGAAGAGTCCTAGCTAGTATTCATCCTTGTTGGTGGCTGCATTAAGCTGAAGGGGTACGGTAGGTCATTGAGTTGCAAGATGTATGTGGTAAGGAAAATATTTGAATGGCAACTGATGGGCATGTACCTCTATATGCCCTCAACTTCCATATCTTGGTTACGCACCTTTGACCTCTTTTGGGTCCCTTTTTTCAAGAACTATCAGTAAATATTCAACAATCAAAGTCCAACCAAGCTGTTTAGTCTTGAGTGCATAATCCAAGTTACATGACTCTTCACTTTTGGCCGAAAAACTACTAAAGTGTTAGAATTAGTGCGCCTCCTTCTCTGAAAAAAGGGTCGACGGTAATTCCCCCTAAGGGGTTGGCTAGCCTCACCCTGTGGGCAACCCATACAACCCTTCTGGGGGTGGGGGTGGCCTTCCCCTTCCAAATGGTTAGCCTATGGCCCCCTCTTTAAGGCATCCCCCCACCCCTTTCCTTTCGCTTGTTCTTCTTGAGCACCCTCTTCCTTAACATCTTTCTTCCTCCTTGAAGTTCTTTCCACCCTCCTTGTGGGGGATGGGTCTTTTTTCCTCCTCTGGGTATCCACCCCCTCTCCAAACCTTTACCTCCCTTGGGATCCCCACCCCTTCTCCATGTCCTCACTTCCCTTAGGGTCTCTACGCTCTTCTTTAATCCTTCACCTCCATTTGGGTCTCTGCCCTCCTCTCCATGTCTTTACTTTCTTAGGGTCTCCACCCTTTCTCCATGCCTCCACCTCCCTTGGGATCTCGACCTTCCTCTCCAAGCCTTCACCTTCCTTGAAGTCCGACTAGAAAAGTAAACATATTTACTTCACCTCCCTTTGGGTCTCTGCCCTCCTCTCCTTGTCTTTACTTTCTTAGGGTCTCCACCCCTTCTCCATGCCTCCACCTCCCTTGGGATCTCGTCCTCTCCAAGCCTTCATCTTCCTTGAAGTTCGACTAGAAGAGTAAACATATTTACTTACGAGGAAATGGTATTCAAGACTAAAAAGGGGAAAATAGTTGGAATTTAAAGTGGTTTAATATCAAAAAATTGGGCAATCAAACCTCAATGAATTAAGAAAGAGAGAACGTTATAGGAGAGTGAGGATGGAATTAAAGAATTTAAGGGACGTGATCAATGTGATTTGTGTTTAAATTGATTAAATATACAAAAAGTCTAAGCCCACATGGCAAGTTAAGAGGACATCTAAGTAGGCAATGACTTGACAATATTCTCCCCGCTTCAACTTTACAACATATGGGAATATAACTAGTTTTCATCTCATGCATTGCAACATGGGTACTATAATACTACAACTACAGACTTTTAGAGAAAATGACAACAGTGCCAACATAACAAAATAAACTAAATAGATAGTAGTTGCAGAAAAAATAACTCAGTATACAACTTTGAGACTGAGTTAATAATCAAAAGCAAAGGTGCGCCGGAGAACAAGGAATGACTTTGAATAGAGTGCCAAAGATGACACATACTGAGCCACACTAATCTCAATTCTTTAACATAAATCTTGGTGTTAAAAGAACAAAAAAAATAAAGAAGCATAATTATATAATAACCTTGGGTTAAATAAGCAAAATGTTACGAAAAATTATGAAAAAGATGCCCACGAATTGCTTACATAACTTCGGAGCTAAGAAGCATCAAAATAACATATAAGGCTGAGATAAGACTAAATCATTAAATCATCACCCCAATTATAGACATTAAAGTTAACAAAACAGTATGATTCTATAATCTAACGAACAAAGGCAAACACTCTTATCAAGTGGAGAGAAAAAATGCTCGGTGAAACCCATATCAACAAACATCGTTTTCAAGAAATATAATGAAAAGAAACATTGCAGCACCTAATCATATTGGACCAGCATTAAACACACTCTAAGATAAAGTCTAAAATTTGCCCTGAAAAAAAAAGAGTAAAAAGTGGCTAAAATTTGGTACAAGATTTGAAACCTTTTTCCCTTGAAATTGACGCTCTGCCAAACCTGAAAGAGTAAGCGAACAAAGGCTCGAAGTAAAAGAGAAGCAAGTAAGGTTGGATGATAAACAAATATCTAAATTTGAACAAGTAATAACTAAAGATTTTGAAATACAAATGGACAGGAAAATAAAAATTAAATACAAATGACTTAGAGTGGAAAAAGTATATAAAGCGCTTAATCCTTGACTCTACTAACGTCTATACATAAACAAACAAAAATTTGACATGCTTGAACAATGATTTGATTAACTTGGAAATTCCACCCAAAAATGATAGAAAAGGTCTACAAACAACAATCAATAAGAAAAAGTGTCATAAAAATGGACAAGAGTTAATATGTTTGAGAGTCTCGAGATGAGAGGAAAGAAAAGAAAGGAAGAGGAGAGGAAGGAAGAGAAGGGAAGAGAGTTTTCCTTCCACTTGGTTGTGAGTTTAAGAGAGAAAAGAAAACACCATTATTAAGTTCTGAATGAACCAATAATCTAGCCGAGTACGAAGCTTTCATCGTTGGACTCAAAGTCTCGTTAGAAATGAAGTTCAAGACATTCCACGTCTTTGGAGATTTAGAACAAGTGATTCCTCAATTAGCTGGCAGATCCAAGTGCAAACATTGGGGTTTATGCCCTTGTCACACCATCGCCTCCAACCTGTGGATGAATTTCATCCTTTAACACATCCTAAAGGAAGACAACGACGAGGCAAATCACCTCGCCCAAGCAGCTTCAAGTCTAAACATTTCAGCAAATTTCCATGAGGGAATTATTACTATCCAAAGGACAGAACTGAGCACCGTTGATCATAAAACTCACATTTAAAATACTTCGTTCCAGTGGCAGAACCAGGATTCTTATCCACGGAATGCAAAAAATATATCGAATTCGCAAAACTTTTTTGTAAGTAAAATAATATACAAAAACTGAGTGCACTTAAAAAGCGTACAAAAGGTATTATTAAGTTTTATGAGAGTTATTAAAGACTCTTTACAACACAAAAAAAGAAAAAAAAAGTGAATACAAAATACATAGTTAAGTGTTTCCAAACGAAAGCACTAAATTACTACTCGATGAGGCCCCGAAGATTGGTAACGCTTGATAATAGCCTCATTCCCAATAGTTTTGAAGAGATTTTTCTCAATGTAGCAAATCAAGCTATCATTCATCCATTCATCTCCCACACAATTCCGAAGTCAAGTCTTTATTATCTTCATTGCAAAGAGAGCTCTTTCCACAGTAGCAGTTGCAATAGGTAAGAGTAAGACCAATTTCAGAAGCAAGTACACCAACTGATATATTATTTCCTTTTTGAACTCAACTAACTTCATAGAAAGTTCACCAATTCCCTTCACATCATAAAGTTCTTCACATGATCGCACGTCCATAATAGAAGTTTCGAGCTGACTTTCAAGTATCTTAAGCTCTAATGGAAAAAAGTCATATGGATAAAATTGTTCAATGCATATCAATTTATGCTTATTAAAATCAGAAAATTCATCACTTGGATCGAGACATGCCATACAAATAAGAAACTTTGTAGTTACCTCAGTAAAACGATTATTCAACTCAATGATTTGAAAATCAACAATAGTTAAAAAAGTATCAACACGGTAGTAGTAAACATTTTGTACCTACTTCAACATTACGTTTTCGCCTCCTTCGGGCCACAAACGTCCACCCATGTCCAATACTACAATATCGTGCTTTACACAAAATTGTGAAAACCTCTTCCAGCATGTCTTCCCACCCATGATTTCTCAAGCTCTACAATTGTCGCTGTGTTATTCTTACCAAATTCATTGCATTCACAATGTTTTGATCTTTCTTTTCCTATGCTTGTAAAATTTCATTCATCATCCCCAAAATGATTTTCATCAAATGCATGTTGAAGACAAAATCATAAGTTGGCACCGAATTCAAAAGGCTCAATGTTGCACCTCTCTTATCATAATCTGTAGCATCGTCAACAACCTTATTAAGCACGTCTATCACTAAAGCAAACATATGAATCATATTCAATAATAGACCACAATGTGATCCCCAACGGGTCTCTCCTACTCTTTTGATGCTAGTTTCTTGATTTAAACCTCGATCACTAGCGGTATCACCACTCTCAAAGGCATGAGCAAGTCTAATGAATTCACTATCTTGAAGAGCGTCTCTTCATTTGCATGAGACTCCCACGGTGTTTACTAGCTTAGCAACCAAATTAAAGAGTATTGGAATCTAAGAAATTTTTTTTGCAACGGCTACAAGAGTTAGTTGAAGTTTATGAGCAAAAAAAAGCAATGAATATAATTAGCACGTTCATTCTCCCTTTGAATTAAAGTTTTAAGACCATTGAGTTCACCTTGCATATTGCTTGCTCCATCATAGCCTTATCCACGAATTCTTGAAATGCTCAATTCATGAGGTGAAAACAAACTGTCAATCGTGTTTTTCAGTGATAAGACAGTGGTATTAGCAACATGCACAATACCAAGAACACGTTCAATGACACGTCCTCTTTTGTCCAAATATCTCAAGACAACTTCCATTCGTTCTTTGACTGCGACATCACGACACTCGTCAACTAAAATGAAAAATAATTCAGTTTTCATGGCTCCAACAATTGCATCTCTTATTTCTCCAGCAATGGCATTAACAATTTCTTTCTGAACTTTTGGTGATGTCGATTTGAGATTCTAAAGAGCATTTGACAACGTGACTTTTTTCACACTTTTACTGTGATCCGCAAGGAACTCTAAAAGTTCTAGAAATTTTTATTGATTCTCAAAGTCGGTAGATTCATCACGCTCACAAAAAAGACAAACCTTGACGTAAGAGCAACCGAATGATATCAATTGATGCAGTCAAGCAAGTACGGTATTGAACCTTACTTTCATCTATTCGCTTGGACAAAACTACTTCAATACTCTGCTTTGGGTCATCAAAGGCTTCACGCTTGCTTAAAGCAAGGTTGTGTGCACTATTGACTTCTCCAACGTGTTTTTCAAATTTTTCCCTCTTTCTCCAATCTTTAAAACCATAACTGAGAAAATTATCACCACCCCATGCTCCCCATGAGCACTTTTGAATAAGTAGCAACATAAGCAATAAGCTTCATCTTTTGCTACACTATACTATAACCAACTCGTATGACGGTCAAACCAAGAAGAAACAAAACTATGAGATTGAGCGCGGAATAATGTAAATGGAAAATTGTGGTTACGAGGTTGGCAAGAAACTTTTAGACCAATACTCTCGTCAAACTTTATCTTGAATATTAGGACTATAATCCATAATATTCAAACGCAACCCAGGATCCGCAATAAGCTCATCAGAGTTGAACTCATCACCGTTTTTGCTTGAATGCATGGAATCAACAAAGCGATGCACAATAGGAGCCTTGTCCTTACTGTTAGAATTGGATACTGTTGAATACTCTTTTGATTTCTATGCTCATTCTGATTAAATTGCAGGGATTCTTCCAATTTTCCTTTCTTGTTAAAAAAAACCTTTCCATTCTGAAAAAAAACCATTGGAATAAAATCTTAATATCTCAAGTTCTCAACATAAATTCACATAACTAAATAACTGTGCATTTCAGGCTCAAGATCAACCTCCCAATTTTAAAAGTAAATCACATTAATTTCAAGATCAACCTCCCGAGCTCAAGCTCCACCTCCCAATCTCAATATAACATCAAATTCCAACACAAGAGTATATTTTAACCTCCCAATTTTAAATTAAATAGCCAAACAAGTTCAAGCTCAACGTCACATTCCAACACATTGAGAAATTATTTATGCACCAAATTAGGAATTAGAAAAGCAATTAGCCAATTAAAACTTAGTAAAGCAAATTAACCTTACAATTAGGTAAGCAAATGAGTAAATCAATTACTGAGCAAATAAATTAGGAAATCAATTACTAAGCAAATCAATTAGGGAAGAAAATAAGCAAATTAGCCAAGTAGAAAATGCTTATCTCAAATTCAAGAAAATGAAGGCAGACTATTCACTGTTAACTTGTTCGCCGACAGTCCTAGCCATCGTCAGTCCTCGTTGTTGTTGCCGGTGCTCGATAGAGCAAAGGGTTGCAAATGTCAGCAGAGTCCTCCTCATCGCCGCCTCGCCGAGTCCCCGGTCACTGCTTACTGCTAGTCTGCTTCAGTGCTTTTTGAGCACAGGCTGCACAAGGGCATAGCTCAAGAAATATTCCATATCTGAATGAATCTACCGGTCACCGTCCATCCGTCCGGCCCTAGCCCGTCGCCGTCGGTGTCTCAGTCAGGTGTCTGGCCGTCACAGGTGTCACGACAGTCTGGCTGAGACCGCGAGAGAGATGTCTGAGAAAGTTAGGCAGGGAGAATGGCAGAGTCATAGAGAGAGGTGAAAGTCGAGCAGAGATATGAGAGACGGACATTGGGTGCAAAGTGAAACAAATTTTTTTTGAAGAGTTCAGAGGGTACACTAGCCCCCCTAGTTCTCACGTGGTTCCACCACTGCTTCTTACCCTCCACAACCTTCACGTACTTCCATGCAAAATCATTCTTTGGAAAATCCATGTCAACAATCACTTTCTTAATTTATAAGTAAAAATCTGGAAAATTAAAATAGAAACCTGGAATCAAAGTTCAAGTAAAGATGAAAGCAATGAAAAAGTAAGAAAACAAAAAAGTAAGCGTGTATTGTTTTAATGTAGAGAATTGGAGAATGGGGACTGGTTAAGGTTGTTGGTAGCCCAGAATTATATTGGACGTGGCATCAACATAGTCAATTAACAAATAATGTATAAGGTAAAGAAACTTGCAGCCCTGAAAACCTAAAACATAAATGTACCAGAAATGATGGAAGGTGGATGGGATGCAAGTCTCTTTTGCAGTTGTCTGCTACCTATATTTCTTGATCCCTCGTTCCATATTTTGAAAATCTTACACCAAAATGAATGTTTTTTCCTGCTTCAAAAAGCAGAGTAGAATTAGATTTTTCTAGGATAAAAAAATATATGAACCAAACACGAAAAGCTATCTACAAGTTAGTTTCAAATGCATAACATGCGTACATGTCATTAAGGTGATTAAGAGATAAATTCAATAAGCTAATTAAAAGAAAGATTGATTTCAACTAGAAATAAAATCGGGATGAGATTATCCTTAACCGCGATAAGATAGATGTCAATCACACCTTATTCCAAACTTCTTAATTAGCAAGAATTTTGTCTGATTCATCCACCGACTGTGGATCTTTATTCATTACGGCCATGTCAAATAGAACTAAAGTTAGTGATGGACCTTCGTTCCAAATTTCTTTAATCATTGTTGTTGCATTACTTATTTGTATCTAGCTAGCATGTCGATTTGACACAGAAGGTAAGCAGGTGTATGTTTAATCAACAGCTTTAGATCAGAACAACCATCACGCTAGTTCCTTGTCAGTGCAACTACGCGCAGCCAATGACCACCCAACCCAAGCCATCACACTTCTAAAGCATGCACATGGGCTCGCTCTCGTAATTTCATGTATGTCATGATCTATAATGACTCAGATTTTTTGCGTTCATAGCTAACTGCTTGCCACGGTAGCAGTAAACATCTCCACAGTGGCTCAATAGTTTTTATGTACATGTTGTTGGTATGAAGCTCCACAGCTACTGGTTTGTTAAAGAATATACAGACTTATTTAAGATAGTTATTTCTCTTGCTACTGCAACCTATATAACAGATGAAAACATCCAGCCAGAAATGCCTGTCATAGGAGTTAGTGAATTTAGGTTATAGTGCTAAAGTTTTTTATGTGTTGTTTTATGATATGTGCAATATGTATATAGTATTTACCTTTTCATTTGGGATTATAAGATTTGGTTATACTTTGTTGGATGCCTGCCAAAGCTCTTATTATAAATGCAATTAATCTGATTAAACCAAAAAAAAATTAGACATAAAAACAAGCAAAACGGTAGTCAACCCTTGTAGGCTTTGCTAGATATGAGTTGTACATAGTTCTGTAACTCAGAGACTCACCGCCTTAGCAATGAGTTATTGGAAATAATTATACTTCAGAATTGAAAAAAAAAATGAAGAATAAGGGGAAGGAGGAGACTAACCTGGTTCTAGTCAGAAGGGGACGACTGAGGAACAACAAGAAGACAAACCGGAAGGAGAAGTGAAAAAGTTAGGGCTATTGATCTAATTTCATCCATATTGCAAGAATGTAAAGAAAACAAAAAAATAAAAAATGCCTCAAATACGCAAGTCTTAGCCAAAAAGCCTGAAAAAAGGCATAAAAGAATAAGCCTTGGCTGCTCAAGGCGAATGTATTTTGAGTAACCCACCTGTTTTTGAAAGCCGCAAGGTGAAAACTGTGCGCCTTGCCTGATAGCGCGCCCTAAACTCGCCTTTGAGAACTGATATTACATCTCTAACTCGAATACCTTCTGTTCCCAACTTACTTTGGTCGCACCCAAGGGCCCACTAGGAGTCCTGTTTTGCGCGACATGTTACCATAGTCAACGATCAATTTTTCAATGCTCCCAACCGGTCAAAATGCGCACGCTTAAGTCACGATCATATTTCATCGCTTTTTCACAACAATTTACAACTAAAATTATTTTTCGCATGACCCATGTTCACCAGCGTAACAACCTCGGTGCACCCAAACTTATGCGGATGTAAACACCTACAAAATTGGCGTGCCTCTCCCCTTTTTTTAGGGGTCGGCTGCCTTCCCCTTCACGGGGTCACCCGTCTTCCCCACGGGGGGGTTAGCCACCTTCCACTTGAGGGGGGGTGTCAGCCACCTTCCCCTTCAAGGGGTCGACCCCGTTTCTTTTGCACTCATCCAAAACACCATATCGCCAGCAATGCTCACCCGTCACTTGCAACTGCGCGCCCCTCTGCTACGCATGTCACATGCGCTCGCGCGTCATCTTTGGGACATCCGACGCGCACCCGGGCGCTGTCTCTGCGATAAAAGTCGCTCGTGCCCATGCGTCGTTCATGCCTCATGTGCCCCCGGCACAGCGTCCACCTTCGCGACAACCATCCCCTGTGCCCATTCACCACTTTCATCACATGAACCCCTGGTACCAGGTATTGTCTTGTGCCATTGGCACCGTGCCCATGCGCCACTTTCATATCTCGTGCCGTTGGCACCGCGCCCGTGTGCCACAATCATGTCTCCTACCTTTGGCACCGCGCCCGTACGCATGTTACGTGCCCCTGTGCACCGCACTCATTCACTATACCATGCTCCCCCACCTTGGGCGTGGAACATGCTTTGACCCACTCTTCAGAGTGTGCAGCATTCCAAGGGGCTCCCCTCGCAGTGCTCTGGCATGAGGACCTTTTGCTGCGAGATATGCTCACTACCAGAGAAGCTATCTATGCCTGGGGTAATTTGTATGACACTAGGCACGTCTGAACTGTGAACATGTCCACTCACGTTACCGGTGATTGTCAGAGCCCCCAGGACGATGACCCCGGGTCATTCCGAGACGGGAGTAGGTTTTTGGAGGGCATTGTGCCTAGTCTGCCTGGCAGTTAGGCACATGGACTCTCCATCACCGCTGTCAGGTTCTCTCTGTGTCTCTTGACGCACCCCTTTGGGATTCAGTAAGAGCCTGGACTGGTGGCTAGGCAAGGGCTTACTCTGATCATGTCGATATTGTGTGGTCAGTCTTTTTGGATAGCTAGAGCGATGTTGTGCAGGACAGGTAGCGCAAATATGGGAACCGACAATCCAAAAGAGCACCGGTATTTTTGGACCCCTAGTGACGTGTCACTCTCAGGGGATGCCATGTGGCAATTAATGACACATGCATACTTTTGTCTATAAATAGTGGACTTTGGATTCCTTTTGGGGAGAATTCTCTCATTTGATACAGAGTATTTTCTCACTCTAGAATCGGGAGCTCTTGAATTGTAGAGAGAGAAACATAATTGGACTGTGACATTGGACATAACATCAACCGTGACAATGGACCCCGACGCGGACCTTAGCTTGGACTGTCGACTGTTGGCCATATTTGTCTCAGCCTTGTCTCCACAACACTGCCACTCCTCATGGCCTGTCTGGGAAGCCTTGTTTTTTGACCTTACTTTACCCTCACTGCATCTCACTTTGTACATCTGGCAGCTGACATGGACTGCATCCTTGGCACGTCCACGTAAATATGAACCCACTTTCCTTGACATCACCTTATTTCCTAGAGTGTTAGAGATTGTATAAGGTTCATCCATTTAGCACCCTGCCCAAATAATGTCATGAGGCATCAGTTATCCAAACCGGAACTAGATTTATGTAGGATGGGGAGTTTCGCTAACGCAGTGTCTTCACCTTAGTGTTACTCTTGTACTAAGATATATACCACAATTATTTGGATGGCTTCCTGTTTCAAAGTGGATACTAATTTAGTCAATATTTGCATCATCGAACCTAATTGTGACAACCTACTGTTACGAAATCGCTCTAGATAAATATGTATAGAACACGATAACCAAATAAGAAAACACAAGAAATATGAGAGAACTCAAATCCACTTTGCACAAGTCAGATTTACAACGCTCCCTTACGTGTATCTCTCAACTGTTTTTCTACTCAAAGAAGGACTCTTCTTTCTTTCTTTCCTACTCAAAGAAAGACTATCTTCTCTTGCCCTTAAACACAATACAAGACACCTTACTTATACTTGGAGAAAGCAGTGATCTTCTCTTGGTAACCAATGTGGGACAAGATGTCTTTATATACTAAGGGCCAAGTTCCAACCTTCTTTGGGTAACCAATGTGGGACATAAATACAAGACATACATCAACACCTACAACCAAACTAGGAAGTTAGATCAGCCAGAGCAAGCAATGGGAAAGCAGCAATGGCAACTGCAGTTCACACAGCTTGTTCTTGGGCTCTATCACCCAATAACGTGCCCCAGACCTCCTTTTGAAAACACTAATTTTTAGCAATACTACCTCAGACTCGAATATCCTCTTGCCTAGAGCGTCAAAGATGGTAGATTTTCGTCCGTTTACCACTCCTGTCCAAATAATGCCATGAGGCATTAGTTATCCAAATCATAACTAGATGTGCATAGGATGGGGAGTTTTACTTATGTGGTATCTTCTCCTCAGTGTTACTCTTGTACTGAGATAGAGACCAAAATTAACTTGATGACCTCCTATTTCAAAGAGGATACTAATTTAGTTGATCTCAGCATCATCAAAGTTGATCCTGACCATCTACAACTGAACATGGAAATTAGACCTCACCAGCCACAGCCAGTAATGAAAAAGCAGCGGTGACAATTGCATTTCACAAAACTTGTTCTTAGGCTCTATCATAATATTACTTGCATATCCTCATCAATTCTAACTCAATCGTTTTTCCTAACAAATAGGATCCAAAGAAAGTAGATATTCACCTAATTCTAAAATATGTATTGAAACTGTTAAGTAGCTTATGATTCCATAACTGCAACTTGAGGACACAACCAAGTACACTCTTTAACGGAGTCAAAATTTTAACGACGATGACAAGTTAACTCAGTGGGTGTCTTACAGCCGATGGATATCCTTTTATAAGGATATGCATATGGTTGCTCAAGATTTGAATCATATTTACAATTGAGAGATTATAGATTAATTATGTACAAATAGTGTGGTTCTACATATGACTTAATTCAATATGGTAGCATTATAATTTTTTTGGATTTGCTCCTAAAGTTGTGGAAAGCAGACAAGCACGCTTGTTATGAGAATTTTAATCTCTATCATCTTGAACTAGCTACATTCTCGTGCAATACACGTGACCTGGTATATGTTACTCACGTGGTAGTTGTGAAAAATGGGAGAAATGAGGTCATGGGTGTGACTAGGGGTGACCATCAAACCGTTCCAAACTGATCTGAACAGCTTAAACTGAACCAATCCAATTCTGAATCGTTCAAAAATCTTAATGGTTTGATTTTAAAATTTTCAAACCGACCTTAATTCGTTTCGGTTCACGGTTCACGATTCACATTTTTTAAACCGATTCTAAACCGAATCAAACCGACCTATGATATGTTAATCTATTTTTAGTAACATTCATTGATAATTTTCGCATACATGGTAACCAATATCTCTTCTATGTTTACTCATTATTTCAGATACATCAATGAGCACATAAATTTTGAATGTAACAAGATTATATGCGATTTAGAAGAATAAAACTTTGATTTTTTATTATTATTAGATCAAATAGTAATGTGCAAAGGAACAACTTCTTTAAGTGGGTGCAAACCGATCCAAACCGTCTAAACCAAACCATTTGAACCCACCAAACGGAACCATCCAAACCGATTGTATTTGGTTTGGTTCGTTTCATAATTTTTCAAACCGAGGGGTAACGGTTCGGTTTGCGGTTTGACCCTCAAACTGAACCAAATCAAACCGTGCTCATCCCTAGGTGTGACGCTTAGAAGTCGTGGGATGAGATGGTTATACTTTCTGGCCAATTATACCCTAGTACCAATTTAATTGAATTTATAAAATATTGAGAAAGTAACTTTCTAGCCAATTATATGCTACTACCTAACAGTTGTACTTATCAAATAGAAAACCTCCACAAATAAAAAAGATTTGAGAACTGAAAGGTGATGAAGGTGCCAATCAAATCTAAATAAATATAATATAAATACAATTATCTGGATTGAATAAAAATAAGGGCAAATCCCAAAATTGTACCCTCAACTTTACCCCCAGTATAGGTTTAGTACCCAACTTTGAAGGTGCACCAAACAAGTACCTAACTTTGAAAAAATGACCCAAATCAGTACCTCGGCTAATGGACTTCAACAGTTGTTAAATTTTATCAAGGGCAAATGTGCAATAACAGAAAAGCAAATTTTAAAGACACGTGGCACAATCACCACCGTTCAATTTTCTCGCTTTCTAAGTTTAATCAGGACAAATCAAAAAAAATTCTCTCTCTCTCTCTCCATACCCTACTAACCACCACGCCCCTGCCACCCTCCATAGTTCATCCCCTAATCCCTATCCATACCTCGGGCCACATATAACAACGGCTATTATTTAAGTGAAAATAAAGGCTGCACCGGGCATCGGCGTAACGCCGGGGTGACGACATGGCAAGGACAATCTGAGACCTCTATTGCCGGTGAAGAGAAGACCATGGTCATGGTCAAATCCATGAACCAGCAGCCACGGTCACGGTGTACACCAGTAGATCCCACTGTCACCCTCTACCCCGACACTGATGGCTTCTCTATCAGCGAAACTGCGATTACCCACAGCGGCGATGTATCTCTGACAATGATGTATTTTCGGTGGCGAATGACATGTATGATGATTATTGGTTTTCCCTATTGGTTTGATTGCCGACATGATGGCATCTTATCATGTATTAGCTCTAGGGGATTATTCTCTACATCACCCACTAATTCGTATCTTGTTATATTTCTTACGTCTTGATATTTTTATCTAGGGTTTCAATTTTTGGAGGATGATGTGTTGATTAGATTTTCCTTATTAGTTTGATCAACACCGGCTTGATGGTGTCTAGTTGTATTAGCTGATCCACATTCTTAGTGTATCTGATTGTATTAGCTAATCCACATTTCATATTTTGTTTCGACAAAATAATTCAATCTTCACTAATCCACATTATTAGAGAGAGAGAGAGAGAGATAGAGTGTGTGTGTGTGCGCGCGCGCGAGCGCGTGTGTGTTACATGTGTGAAAATGTGCGTGCGTGGGTTGTGTATGAGTGTGACGGTGAAACTGTGTGTGCGTGTGTGTTATAGGTGTGACACTGTGTGTATGTGGGTTTGTGTGTATGTCTGTGAAATAAAGAAGAATAAACTGAGAGAGAAGAGAGAGAGTAGAGAAAGACAGAGAAAAGAAAGGGCCCACGTGGACCAGACTTTATGTCATTTATTTAATAATGACAGTCATAACCCTCTGACTTTCTTATGGCATCCGTCGTCCGTCAGTCGAGGTACTGATTTGGTACGTTTTTTCAAAATTGGGTACTTTTTTGGCACACCTTCAAACTTGAATACTAAAACTGTACTGAGGATAAAGTTGAGGGTACATTTTTTTATTAGCCCTAAAAATAAATAGATTTTTACTTTATACTAGATGAAAGCACGTGCATTGCACGAAAATGCACAACATATTCGTACGACAAGTGCAAACCTACGTCATCAAGCAATCTTCACATAGTTCATGCAAAATAAGTATAGTGAAATATCAATTCTATTTATCACGTCATCTCACCAAACATTCTGATTATGTTATCTACCAGTACTGATAAAATCCTATTATATTAAGTGTTACTATATGCTAGACAAAGAAACAATTAATTTCACTTATTTCGTCACAACGAAATTAAAAATTGTTTTAATCTTATCAAACTCTTTTTAGGTCGTAACCAACTCGAATTTCTTTCACTGCATTCTCTTTAGGAAATTTATCTATACTACTTATAAAAGTACGAATGTTGTAAATGATGTCTGGATGATTTTGTCCTCTGTTAATTACGTTAATAACATTCTTATCTTCCATTTATGACACCATTTTAAATTTTGTTGAAATTAAATGAACATTGAATAATAAATTTATGGGTTAAATACACGTTAGTACCCTGAAACTACCACAAAGTCTCACTTGAGGGTCTTAAAGTTTAATTTTTACATATAAGGGCCTGTAACTCCAAATTTACAACAAGTAAGTACATCCGTCCAAATTCCTAACGATCCAGCCTTTTCCGTTAGGGGAAATTTTGTCCGAACAAATTTATACTTTCATCACCATCCCTACTAATCACTACCGTCACCGGATCTGCCGGTTGGAGGTGTTCGGAGGAGTGAAGGATGGTGGGGCAGTAGAGGGTTTAGGTTGCGATGGTGGCGGCGTGGCGGCGAAAGAAATTTGGGGTGGAAGAGGGCGGTGACCGGGAAAAGGGGTGGTGGCTAGAAATGGCGGTGGTTGGTGTGTGTGGTGGGCGATGCGGGAATATGGGACGGTTTGAGTGTGTACCAGTGTGTATGTGTGGCATCGATTGATGGTACCCAGGGAAGAAGGCGGTGGCCGAAGCGGGTGGTGGCGGGGGAAGGGGCGACGATTGGCGGGTTTAAGAGGGGCCGGTTTGGGTGTTATGTGTGGGGAGCTTTCGGTGAAGAGAGCGGCAACCGGTGAAGGGCGACGGGGTGTGGGGCCGGCGATGGAGAGGCGCGGCAGTGAGGCTGTAGGGGCAGCGGCGATGGCACCAAGGGGTGCGGCTCGGAGAAGAGATATTAGGGCATTTTTGGATTAGGGTTGAGAGAGGGAGAGAGGGGCATTGTGCGGGTCGGGTGGATGGGTCGGGTTACGGGTCTAGGATGGATATTGGCTTCGTTAAAGGAAAAGATGCGCAGGCGGGTCACGCGCGGGTCGGGCAAAGCGGGCGGGTTCCGTTGGCGAGTTCAGCCCTATGTTTTCTCTTGAATTTTATTATTATTATTTTTTCAGCCCCAAAGAGATTTTTCAAATATGGAATCCCAAAATTGCCCCTGACAGAAAAGGCTAGATCGTTAAGAATTTGGACGGATGTACTTACTTGTTGCAAATTTGGAGTTACAGGCCCTTATGTGTAAAAATTAAACTTTAAGACCCTCAAGTGAGACTTTGTGGTAGTTTCAGGGTACTAACGTGTATTTAATCCTAAATTTATTCTAAACATTGGAAAATGAAAAGTGTGATAAGAAAGAAATATAAGAAATCCCTATATTACTCCCTTTTCAATTCGGTTAAAATGAAATGAATAGTGGATTATGAATTGGGTAATGAGAATTGTGATTTTTTTTCCTTACATTTTTAGGTTAGCAAACAATTAACCAATTGAAAAGCTGAAAAAAAACTAAAATACGCAAAAAATCACTTAAGAAACAAAAAACTGTTGAAAAAGAAAAGAAAAATAGGGTTAAATATGCATCAAAAAATTTATAAAAATGTTTAAATATGATGTCAATTTGAACTAAAAATATGCTTTACATGATGTATAACATTCGTACTATGAAATGCAAAGCAGTCGTTGCTCTTGAAAATTACAAATCTTAAGTGTATAGCATAAATCAATTTAACATATTACAAAAACAAATATGCAGATTCATTCTTTTAATTTTTCCATTTGTTTTTCTTTTCAGGAGCACCATCAAACATGTCTTTAATCCAGAAGCTTACAAAGAAGATTTTTAAACAATGAACTGATTATAATTGCGAACATCAAATATACATTTCTTCTAAAACAAGTCACAAAAAAAATAAGAACATAATTGAATTATATTATTTTGATCCAAAAAAAACTAATGATATCATCTTAAAAATTACTCTCGACCACATCCTCGTGCAACACACGTGCTCCACACTAGTGTACTCAAATACGTGGACAACATGCATCACTTACCATTTACATAAGTGTGATATCTTGTTGATATATTTTCATTTGTGAATCAGGTAATCGTCCTAATTAAAATAGATCAAAAATAAAAATGCAGAGTAATGTAACCTATTTTCATACTAGGAATAAGTTAATCGAGAGGTATCAAGCAATGAACAAAGTTACAAATAGATTGAAAATGAGATTCGTTAAATAAAAATTACAGTTCTTGCTATTAGACGGCATCGTGAAAACCATATATGTGTATATAAATTTCAAAAAAAATTATGTCTCCATTATGTGAGCAAAAATTGAGATTCACTAATTATTTGACTGTTGGCGGGTCTCTTTGTATATGTTATCCAGAAAAAGGAGGACTCAATGCTTATTCGTTCGCCGGAACAGGAACAAGAAGTAAAAATTTGCATAGCATTTTTCAGGGAGAATCTTTTAGTTCGAAATCCTGATTCGAGATTGTAGGCACCAAAAAAGAAATTTTATTTTACTAGTCAACAGTAAATAATTTAGTGTCTAGTCAATTATTCAATGCCGCGAAAAATACGAGTCAAGATGCGGACTTGGGGCCGAGCAAAAGAACGGACTCGAACCACAGTAAAATTTGAAGAATCAATCCAGATAAAATTATGCGGTCCAGCCCTTGGTATTGTTACCAAAAAAGTCAAATTTGACTAGAATCATTTCCAAAATTAAATGGAGACAAATATCCATTTAATCGATCAAATCGGATGATTAAGGGGACAAAAATCTCCTTAATTACAAAGTCAAAACTCAAATTACGGGTTTTCCAAATTTAAGCCTGACATCTTGCCTATAAATAAAGGGCTTGGGGTAGTGAAGAAGGACACACAGGGTCTCCGCGATTAAAGCTTAAGCTCTGCTAAAACGCTGTCGTCTTCTAGGTTGTGCTTCATTTGAAGAACAATACGCACTAACGCAGTGTCGTTCTTCAATCGAGCACTTCCAAGTCACGAAGAACGGTTTCTTTTTCACCCCAAATCGAAGAAGAATTCACCTTCAACATCAATGATTTTAGAAGTCAAGGATCACCATACTCGTTCGGGATAAAGCTTCGAAGCCCTCGAGCAAGTGCTGTTTCGACGATCTTCCAACCTTGAAGATTGAAGAAACCAAAATTCATGTTTCAAGATCAAGTTATTTTACCCCTTGGATCGTGACCAAACCGGAGATCGAATCAGAGGATTTACATTTTATTGTGTAAAAATTACAGAGTGGTGAACCTATAATTCAAATCTGATAAATTGAATTTTGTGCAATTATTTCTTGTCTCGCAGATTTAGACACGAAATTTGTGAGTACAGAGATATCTTTGTATCCGAGAATCAACAAGTTTGACTCCGCAGAGTAGCAGTGTAAGATCAGATCCCAAAGATAGTAAATATTTTCTTTCTTATGAAGAAAATTCTTTTTCAAAAAAATTTGGCAGGTAGAGGTATCAAATGGTATAGTTTATTTGTTGGTAACTTGGACGACAAAGTTACACCATTTCGCACATTCAACGTGTCTTTTCTCTTTATTGCATTTATAATGGATGAAATGCTTCAACCACGTTTGCAATCTAGGGTAAACTTGGTGTACTTTTTGGTCTCATTTAATTGCTTTAGACATCAAGAAAATAAGATTTAAGGCGTACTTTAAGGATGATATCAATTTGGCTACTTGGAACAGGGTGAGTTATCAGTTTTCTATCAAGATTAATGTTGTTATTATGTTGCTAATTCTGTACAATCCATAGGTCTGCTCAAAACTTTTCACGTTTAATTAAACTAAGATTGTCCTAATGGTAATGGTAACATTCCTATTAGCGTGAGTATTTTAAGTTTAAATTAAGATGTAATTGTCTTACTTATTAGTAAATGAGCGCCATATATTCACACACAAAAGATTGGGTAAAGTTATTTTATAGTCACAAGTTGAAAACCTTGATGATTGCTATAATTCTTGAGTTAAGGGGGTTTCGATTATAAGAGCACTAATCTATATTTTTAAGGATGTTACTATATCAATTAGAAGACATAATGAAAAACTTTTTAAGGATTCCCAGTTCATTTCTTAAAGTGATAGGTAGCAAATATGTATATATTTTTTGGCCAAATCTACTTTTATTTCTCGTTGTAGTCATATTATTGTATTGCTTTATATAACCATTTTACATACCTGGAGATTATGCAAATTGCAGCAACAATGTTTAGATGGAATGTGTGAAGAAAATATCAAGATGACCATTGTATGATGGTAATCCTCTTTAATCAAGTGTCGTATTCATGTGGTGGAGATCAAGATTCAATCATTAGAATTTTGCCGCAATTAATTTTTGAAAGAGAATTGCTTGATATTGTTGACCTTTATTTTGGTGTTGTGGGATACATAGAAGAGGTTGAACTTAGGTTAAATTGAATGACAAAATTAAATCAAGTTTGGCTAAAGGTTGAAGGTTTTCAATAAATTTAGGGAGAATTGAAGACCCATGCATGCATTTAACAATAACTTTGAGAGAGGAACCATTTATCTAGCATGGAGAGATGGAGAGTTTTTTGCGGGCCATGACAATAATTAATGAATGGTGATAATCAAGATAAAAAATTATAGGGATAGTTTTGTCCAAAAAATGATTGATACCTATTCATATTTTTATAAGTAGCTAGTAGAATGCACGTGCGATGCACTTGAGTATTAATGTGTAACAAAATGAGACTATATGTAGCTTAGGAAACTCATGAGATTATATCTAGCTTAGGAAAGTCATTATATCATGTTCTCTCTAACCTATCATAACTAATCATAACTAATTAAGCAATTCAAGTGAACCTGTTAGATTTAGTCGAAATCCATAGTCACTCCTTTTTTTTGAACTCTCTTCGACAAGCTAATATGTCGTTATTCACCGATCACATCTCACTAATCACGTGATGTGAGATAATATTAGCACAACACTCAATATAAAATGCGAGAACATCAATTTTTCACAACTGAAAAATTCATTTTGGATAGTTTTCAAAACGAAGCCCGCTTCAGTTACATCTAATTTTAAGTACTATAGCATCCTTCCTAAAACAAGTGGCAAAACTATAGTGGAATGACTTCATTGTTCCAATAGAACATGATGGAGATTGATCGAAGCTGTGATCGATACTTCTTTACAGATGGCGCTGCAATTACATATGAGATGCATGAGGAAAGTAACAAAAACTCAAATAGACCAGTATAATAAAACATGTTGTAGTACTTCCTCAAATTTGTTGTCGTTTTCCTTTAATTTTAATAACTTTTTTTGTTTCATTAGTATCCTCTTCAATTTCTTTTCTTGTTCTTTGGTCTTTTCCCTTAACCCATCTTTTTTTCTATATAATCTAGCTTCTTGAGGATCATTCTATCAGCCTCTTAACCTAGTTAGATGACCACATAGAAAAAATAACTCAACATTAAAATAAGTTTCTAAGACATATACATCAGGCGAAGCAGCACGCGCACATACAGAGAGAGAGAGAGAGAGAGAGTGAACCACACGTCAATACAAGTTGTTCAAAGTAGCTTCAGTACGATGATTTTCACATCGATTTTCCTCTTATGCTCTATATTTGCAAGTGAGATCGTAAAGATTTTATACCTAGAACCTTCACACGAGCTTTTGCCACGAGCAATTACTCCAAAATATTACACACCTTTGCGTACAATGTATATAGGATTTAAATGAAAAAGAACCTATTGAACCAAAGATTGCATTCGAACCCTAGCTTTAAAGAAGGTTAACACTCGTTTAGATAATGGCATACAAGCAGCACAAGATTCATACAACTCACATGGTCAATAGCCTTCACATCACCTCCAGATTCATCATCTTCATGGTCCTAGAATGCATTCGTTGTTTATTATTACAAAGTATTGTCCACCCAAGAGCCAAAAAATTCTAATGAACTTACAAACACCCAAGAAGATTATTCATTGTTGTCTTTTCTTTGTAGATGATTCTTTAGTACTTATCTCTATACTAATATATGATGCCAAGGAACGTGCGTTCGTACTTACGTGGAGGTGCCACAAAGGCTGCAGTCCGTGTCAGCTTCCAAGTATGCAAAGTGAGAGACAGGAAGGACGGAGTAAGGGCTGAGAGCAAGGCTTCCCAGACAGGCCGTGAGGAATGGCAGTGCTGCGAAGGCAAAGCTAAGACGAACAGGGCCGGCAGTCGATTGGTCCAAGTCAGGGTCCGATGTTACGATCTTAAGTTATGTCCAATTTTGTGTTTCTCTCTCTAGAATCCAAGAGCTCTCCAATTCTAGAGTGAGAAAGTGATTTTTGTGAGAATGAAGAAGGAGTCCTTTTTTGAGTTGTAAAGTTCACTATTTATAGAAAACAATGTGCTTATGTCATAAAGTGCCACATGTCGTCCCCCGGGAGTGACACGTCACCAGGGGGTCCCAAAATACCGGTTCTCCGTTGGACTGCCGGTTCCCAAATTCGCGTTGCCTGCCTCGCACAGCGTCGCTCTGCCTGTCTGAGAAGACTGACCATACCATGACGGCATGGTCAGAGTAAACCCGTTGCCCCAGCCACCAATCCAAGCCCTTACTGAATCCCATGCAGTGCCTACAGAGACGCGCAGATAACCTGACAGTGGTGAGGGTTACCCCTGTAGCCAACTGCCAGGCGGACTAGGCGCGATGCCCTCCAAGGACCTGCTCCCGTCCCGGAGTGACCCGGGGGTCATTGCCCTGGTGGTGTCGAAGATCGATAGTAACATGAGCGGACATGGTCGCAGCTCAGTGCTCCGAGTCTGTGGCGAGGGGTCCTTGTGTCGGAGCCCCCTGTGACTGTGACGGCGATGGCTATGAGGTTGTGAGCCCATCCCGGTACGAGGGTCGAAGCCCCCTTGTGATTGAGACGGCGATGGCTATAAGGTTGTGAGCCCATCCCAGTACGAGGCCGAAGCCCCCTTGTGATTGAGACGGCGATGGCTATAAGGTTGTGAGCCCATCCCGGTACGAGGCCGAAGCCCCCCTTTTGATTGAGACGGCGATGGCTATAAGGTTGTGAGCCCATCCCGGTACGAGGCCGAAGCCCCCCTTTTGATTGAGACGGCGATGGCTATAAGGTTGTGAGCCCATCCCGGTACGAGGCCGAAGCCCCCATTTTGATTGAGACGGCGATGGCTATAAGGTTGTGAGCCCATCCCGGTACGAGGCCGAAGCCCCCCTTGTGATTGAGACGGCGATGGCTATAAGGTTGTGAGCCCATCCCGGTAGTATGCAACATGATTGTGGCGCATGAGCGCGGTGCCTATAGCACGAGACAATACCTGGTGCCTGGGGCACGTGTTGTGAAAGTGGTGCGGTGACGAACGTCGCGGAGCAATATTTGGTGCCGGGGCACGTATGAAGAGACTGGCGCACGGGCGCGGCGACGAACGTTGCGGAGCAATACTTGGTGTCGGGGCATGTATCATGAGAATGCACGTAGGCACGGCGACGATCGTCGCGGAGACAATACTTGGTGCCGGGGCACGTATCATGAGAATGCACGCAGGCGCGGCGACGAATGTCGCGGAGCAATAGTTGGTGCCGTGGGCACGTATCATGACGATGGCGCAAGGGCGCGGCGACGAACGTCGCGGAGCAACAGTTGGTGTCGGGGGCACGTATCATGACGATGGCGCAAGGGCGCGGCGACGAACGTCGCGGAGCAACAGTGGGTGCCGGAGGCACGTATCATGACGATGGAGCAAGGGCGCGCATCGGGTGTCCCGAAGACGAGATGTGAGCTGAGTGTGCCTGTCATAACAAGATAATGAATGCAACATATAGTAATGACAAAGTTGGTAGTTATGGTATGCGGTCGTCGGCGACGGGTCATTCGGTGATAGTGCGCGACTTTGGGCGATGGGCATCGCGGGAGCGGTGTGCGGTCATGGACGACGGACGTCCCGAGGTTGATGCACGACGGACGTCGTGAGGTTGATGCACGACGAACGTCGCGAGGTTGATGTACGAACGTCCGTGAACATCGCGGAGGTGCAAAGACTTGAGAAAACAAGTGCGCGCGGGAGGGGAGACCATTGGCCAAAATGGGGGGAAGGCCAAGGCTAACCCCTCGTGGAGGCCGAGGCCGACCCCCTGGGGTTGGCCAAGGCCAAATGGCCAACTCCCATGAAGGAGCCCAAGGCCACTCCCCCCTCTTGGTGAACTTCGGGCGCGCCGACGGTAGGTGGTTTGATGAGCAAAGACAAATCCGAAAGTTGCATTATGACAAGCGTGTCGACGCAAATCGTACCTACATGACGAACGAGATGTCAAAGTCACGTGCAAAGCGTACGAAGTGAAAAAAGTGCGAAAAGGGGTTTGCGCAGAGGGGTGAACCACCGGGGGAAAATGGCCGAGGCCAAGCCCTCCAGGAGGCCGAGGCCGACCCCCATGGCCTGGGGAAGGCCGAGGCCGACCCCCATGGCATGGGAAAGGCCGAGGCCGACCCCTTGGGGTTGGCCAAGGTCATTTGGCCATCTTCCATTTTTCGGAGCCCAAGGCCACTTCTTCTTTTGCGAACTTTGGGTGCGCCGTCGGTAGGTGTTTTGATAAGCAATGACGAATCTGGAAGTTGTGTTATGACGAGCGTGTTGCCAAGAATCATACCCTTGTAGCGATCAAAGTGTCTAGATTACGTACGAACCGTACGAGGGGAAAGAAGTACGAAAAACGGGTATGCGGGAAAGGGGTGAACCACCGGGGGAAAGTGGCCAAGGCCAAGCCCCCCAGGAGGCCGAGGCCGACCCCTATGGCCTGGGGAAGGCCGAGGCCGACCCCCTGGGGTTGGCCAAGGCCATTTTCCCCCTTGACCCCATTTCTCCAAATGCGCCGTCGGCCGACATTTTTGATGAAAAGGTGTTCGGATGGTCTCGGCGTGACGATCGCGCTAGCGTTAGTGACGTCGACGTGAAATAAAATGTCTAAGTCACGCACGAAGTGCGCGGAACGAGAAAAATACGTGTCTTGGGCGCGCGGGCGCTGACTGGTTTGATGCGTTGGAAAATTGATCGTTGACAATGTCAACGTGCTCGCGTGAAGCGGGACCTCTGGTGGGCCTTTGGGTACGACCAGAATGGGTTGGGAACAATATATAAATTAGAATCTCTTGTAAAAGGTACCAAACCCAACCCCCCAATACTACCCCCCCTCTAATTTTGGTGTTGCTTTCCTAGTTAAGAAACAAACTTACAACCTCTCTAGTTACAATCACGTAGAGTTAATTCTATTATCTTTATTCTTTGGAAATTTTTAATTCATAGATGCATGTTCATTCCATGTAAGAAGGCTTTTGTAATTAATTCTTATAACTCTACAGATAGTGTGTTACAGTAAAAATGTTAAAATATTTGTTGTATGGGCTTGATTGAAGTTTGCACTAAGAAAATCAAAGTTTGCACTATGCCAATAAAGCTATTTACGGTAGGTTTAACATGGAATTGGGTTGATGATATTGCAGTCTTAAGGTTGAGAAGAAGTACCGGTATCAAATCATTGCGATGGATTTGCATGGTTGAAGAGGGAAAACCCTTCTTCATGACTCATAGAGAAGTGCGGTAGTGCGGACGGTGCCAGAGGTGGATGAATAGAGACTACTATTGGTCAATGAGTGGAAAAATCATTTTCTTAAGAGACAGAGTCGCAAATATAGTCCTCTCTCTTGTTATATCGCACGACAACTGTGTTAGAAATTTTCCCTGGAGCTAATGGATATGTCAATGAAAACCATGTACAAGAATTTATTACCATATTTTGACTGCTAGTAAGAAGCAAAGATTCGCTGTTGTAATTAAGAAAAAAAAAGAACCAAGAGGCAATTTGATAATGGACGTGAAAGATCTAAATGAGTAACCTCCAACAATCTCCACATTTCTCTAGCTATCTCATATGCTGAGACTCGATTGTACTCATTTATGTCGAGGCCACAGCTGATAATGTTCTTAGCTTTATCATCCATGGCGAAAAGTTTTGCCTCATGATTATCCATTTCAAGAATTCCTTTCGGAATCTTGGTTCCATCCGGTCCATCCTTCATAGCAATTATAGGACCCTTTTCAACAACATACCATTCGTGAGTATCCTGCCTCAGAAAATTTCTCATGCGATTTTTCCAGTAGCTGTAGTTGTCATTTTTCAACAAGGGTGGCCTGGTGGTTGTTGATCCTTCTTCCATAACACGATCTTTAGCTCTTGACGATTAAGTCACAGAAGAATACCAGAGCACACGGCTCTGATACCACTTGTAGGTCCCTAAATACACCTAGAGGGGGGTGAATAGATGATTTACAACTTAGAGTATGAATTTAAAAATTAAGATTACAACGTAAAGACGGATATAACAGTAACAAGTTTAACACAGAGATTTATACTGGTTCGGCCCCACCAGCCTACGTCCAGTCCTCGAGCACTCCACACAAGGGAGACCTACTCGAGCCTTTCACTAAACCAACTAGCTTCGGGTGCTAGCTCAAACCTCAGTACAATATCCGAAACCCTTCCAAGGTTTCCAACATATTACAAATGAAAGGAGATTACAATTTGAATACAATAAACATGCTCCTTCTTGAGCAGATAGTACAATGAAAGTTTTAAGGCTAAGCCTTCTTAGGCGGGAAGATCTATATTCTTTCAAGAACAAAACCAAGAAGCTTACACAGAACTTTCTCAAAGGTAAACTCACTCAAAAGATAATTGATAAGAATAAGAGATTGAGATGAGAGAGTTTTTCAGAGTAAAAATTTGCGCGAGAGAAAAAGGTAATAAATGCTCTAACGGATTCCCTATTTATACAGGAAGGAAATAGAGGATCGTTAGGAAGAAAAACCAAACAAGAAGGATTCGACTAAAACTTTTTGGCTTCGACTAAAAGTCTTGCCTTCGACTAAAACATTTGGCTTTGACTAAAAGTCTTGCCTTCGACTGAAAGTCTTGCCTTCGACTAAAATATTTGGCTTCGACTTGACTTCGACTGAAAGTCACAGCTTCGACTGAAAGTCTTGGCTTCGACTGAAAGTCTTGGCTTCGACTGAAAGTCACAGCTTCGACTGAAAGTCTTAGCTTCGACTGAAAGTCTTAGCTTCGACTGAAAGTCACAGCTTCGACTGAAAGTCACAGCTTCGACTCAAAACTTTAGCTTCGACTCAAAGATTTAGCTTCGACTAAAACATTTTGGTTTCGACTCAAAAACTTGACTTCGACTAAAAATCTTGGCTTCGTTCTTTACTAGAATTTCTGTTAGATCCTTTAAGAAAGGCTTTAAAGAAAAAACTAATCAAGAAAAAGTATACTTCAAGATCTTGCATCTTTATCTGTAGTCCAAAGCTTGAGTCCAAACAAGTCCAAAATCCTTGTCATCCATGTCAAGGTCGTGCAAAGTCTCTGTCATCCATGTCAAGATTATGTCTTTGTTTGATTAAGATAAAGCCTGAAATGTTTTAACTTTAATAATATTGTCAGATTAATGTTAGATAAGATAAGTCTGAAATCATCAAAATCAACAAGTCAACATACATAGTACAACAAATGAGGAAATTTTAGCGGAGGAGAACTAAGATAGAGAACGTGACTTTGGATACCTAACTAGTATTTTATATCAACTGAAAGTATGCATAAACCCACCCATTGTAATTTGCATGCCTTAATTATGAGGTAGAAAGCTCAAGTTGATGGAGGCAAAACTGGTTGACTCCTGAAACACAAACCTACATGAGGGAGGAGAAAGACAGCTCCTATTAGTTGTCCACTATGAACACTATAGTTAGAAATATTGTTGCACCTGTGATGGTAGCCTTGGATCCAAAAAAAATCACCAATACTTTCACGACGTAAACTTTAAGCTAGCTAAGCTGCCACATTAATTAATAAATTATTCGTCGAAGAAATCCAAAACTTTTAATTGTAACTACAAGACTCGAAATTGTTGCTGTCATTATGACCGCTGCTACAAGTAAATAGTTGTTTGGACATATTTGTCTAAGATTCTGCTATAATACATAGGAATATGAGGGATACACTCGCAAAGTAGATGTGGGATATGCACATGAAGAACGTGTTCTTAGACATGAACATTTACAGAACTGTTGGGCAACTTTTACAAACTAAAACAGATTAAATGGATCAATGCAGCAACACATTACAAGCTGCATCAGTAAGGGTGATTACACTACAAATGAGATGAACAAGAATGACCAAGAAAGAAATTCTGAGAAATTTCTTCCCTCTATTGCGGATCGGATCCAAAAAAAAGGACATAATAAATAACTGGTACATTTTGAAATAAAGTCATCCCCATTTCCAAACCACCACCACCACATACAGACACCCCTCATTGATTGGTTGTAGTGTATCCCGAAGGAGAGGCATGTTCCAGAAGATTTTTCTGGTAACATGTCATGTTCTTAATATTTACCGTACTATTTAACTCTGGTTTCACTCTAGAAGGATAGAGTTATAATGTTATTACATTAAATGCAAGCTAACAACTTGGTTCTAACAACAAACATGTACAATTTCTGCATACACACATGTACGTAGTATATTTAATACACATGTTGGAAGATTTTGGTAACATGAAATCCTATTTTCATGATTGTGCATGCCAAAACTTCGTTTTAGTAAGTTGAGATTAAGTATTGTGAGCCAATGTGCAGCTCAGAAAGTGAAAGCATTATGAATCTAAATTGGAGGTCAATTCTTTCCATAACCCTGAAAACAAATATGGTTGAAATAAATATAGACTTGTAAACTGAAGCTACTTTGCATCATATGGGACCAAAATATTGTTCATTCAGGCATGTCAACCTGGCATTCAAGTTTTATGAAGCTATATCGCAAATTACTTATACTTTGTACCTATAAAACCAACCAGAACAGTACAAATCAAAAGAAAATGCCACTGAACAATGCAGTTGAGATTTTAGTCACTTGCATAGGAAAATTTTTGCGTTTAGCTAATTTAAAGCTCCTAGTAAGTTATAACAATGGGTGAACTCACCTTTAAAGCATCAGAAGTTGGTACAGCTTTAGACCTGCATAAACAGAAAACGTTAAATTGCAATTAGGCAGTATTCAACTACTTTAAAGGGCCAGCTATAACTAAAAGAACGAATCAGCTGGGTTATTATGGAAACAAGTCAAAGAGTACGATAACTTTTTCACTAAAACATTTTCAAAAATTAAACTATCAAGTGGGTGCAATATGTTTCAAAACTATAGGCTTTTGCCTCAAGGCATTGTCAAACCCATTGGAGCAGCAATAGACCATAGAAATGTAACAAAAATCATAGTAGAAAATATATAACCAAACAAGTGGAAGAAATACAAATTAGAAAGCAGTGCACCATTCAAAACAAAAGATAATTTCAATAATGAATCCTAAACAAGTCATGAAAATGGACAAACCTGCATTTAAAGGATCAGAAGTTGGTATTGCCTGCACGGATAGAAACGTAAAAATTGATACTTCTTCAAACTGAGCAGTCGGGGTGATGGAACCAAGAAACCGCATATGCTAATCATTCCTAAATGAAAAAAACAGTTTGATTTTTCAGTTTACCTCTAATTATAAGAATGGTAAGCAAAGTTGTACATGTTTGGAGGTGAATAGAACAATTACATGGTGGGAAGCCTCTCTAATTATCTAGGTCCTTGTTGCCGTGAAGATTGGGTTTCGTCCGTTCAAAGAAATTGCTGCAATTAGTTCATGAAAGATGCATATACACTACAAGAAAAACAGTATTTTCCGACGGACTTTAGCGANGGATTGAAGTCCGTCGCTAAAAGTCACTTTTCGCGACGGATTTTCCGACAGTAAAGGTCCGTTGTTAAAAAACCTTTTTCGAGGGATTTTCCGTCGGTAAAGATCTTTAGCGACAGATCTTTACCGACGGACTTTTACCGACGGAATATTCCGTTGCTAATTTTTATTTTCGATATTCTCCCTTTTTTTCTTTTGCCAAAAAAACTTGAAAATGACTTTTACCGACGGACTTTTGCCGACGGAATAAATTCGTCGGTAAAAGTCAAAATTTTTGAAAATTTTTTATGGCCTTTAACGACTGATTTTTGGAGACGGTCAAAATTCGTCGCTAAAAGTCCTTAAAATAAAAAAAACCCTACCCCTTCGTTCTTTTATCCCCGCCGCTCACACCATTCCCCCTCTTCTCTCTCTCAGTCTCTCTCTCTAACCCTAAATCGTAACCACTCACCTCCCACACACCCAACCTGCTACCGTACCCCCACCCCGCCGCCTCTACCGCTCGCCGATACAGCACCACCATTTTACCCAAATCCATGATTCACTCTCTGATCTCCCTCAAATTGATGATCACCACGCACCGCCATAAGCTCTTCCACCTCATGTATCGACCTGCGTTCTCGTATGTCTCCCAGGTATGTCGCTCTCCCTTTTGGTCTCACTCTCGATCGATTGATGTAATTGACTATTTTCTCTCTCTTTCTGTCTCTGAAAATTTTCATTTTCTTTTCGAAGATTATCTATCCAATCTTTTGCGAATTACATTACCTAGCATTTTTTTCATGGCTCTAATTTTGGTCTTACAATGCACGAGAAATCCCGTAGGAAAAAAAGTAGTGAATCAGCTTATATTGCCAAGGGATTCGTAGTGTACATAGAGCATCAATGACGTTCATACAGCATGGATAAAGAGACGCTGGACTAAACCTTTGAGGGGAAAGATTTGTGAATGAAAAAAACATGTTTGTTAGACTCTGGATGGATGTTAAACTCTAAATGAAAAAAACATGTATGTTAGTACAGGTGAGCTTATAAGTTTTGAATTTGATATAAATGTTTCTTGAAACTGTACAGAGTTGAGAGGCTCCCTTTCTCTTTTTATGTCTGTTTTGCTGATATTTTTGTAGTCTTCCTGAACATGTATCTTCTAATAAGAGATTATTGATAGCACTAAGGAATTATTGTCTTTCAGTTTATAGCTAATCGATGTTTGGTGATTGTCACGTGGATGATCACCTAGGAAGGAACCTTAAAATATTGTCATATGGATGATCACTTGGGAAAGAACCTCAAAAGAATGGTCAGTTGTTCAAAGGTGGTCCCTGCATAAAGTATGTGCACCTTATTGAGTGAGTTCAATATCACAAGCATTGACATAATTCTAAAGGGGCCTTTTTCATATTTATTGGTGTAAATGAAATAAGTTTTAATTACTAGGGCTGAATTTCTTTTAGTTCAAAACAAAATTATGCTCTGCCTACGTATTTGGTAATTGTTTGTGCACATTGGTCAATCATATGCTGAGGTCTCGGAGTAATATAACAAGAATGAATGATAGAATTACTTCTGGAATGGAGTGAGGACTGAAAATACAACATAAGAATTCAGAAAGAGCAAGCAAAAATTAGAATGCCTCTATTCTTCACCCAGCAAAAGTTGTGTCCTCTTTCTCCTATTTTAATCTTCTCCTCTAGTCTGTGTCATTTGGTTAACAGAGGAGAAGAATGTAGTGTACTACATACCTGGTTGACTTCTACCACATTTTTGCATAATGTAGTTTCTAATAAAGAGGTATCTCCATTGCACAATTTGCACAGCTTGCCGGATAGCTGGGAACTTCATTCTACTTCTCACTGGAATTGGAATTGTTTTAGTGAGATGGATTTCATCATTTGATTTGAGAATTTGCATTGTTGTGAATGAAGAATGTGATGATTCAAGAAAAAATTTCTAGTACTTTCTTGTTCTTCTAGATGTTTATGAGAGGCTTATTCAAAGTGGAAAGAAACCTGGTTTCTTTCGGTTGCTGGCAACACAGACTGTCAGTGCTGTTTGGCATGTAAGTTTAAAAAACTTTTGCAGAAAGTTCTTTTAAGTAATCTGTTGTCAAATCCCTGCTCTGATTGCTCAACCTTATTATGTTCATTTGTCAACAGCTATTTACCGATGGCAGCAAGCTATTCCCCTGAGTATGACTCTGGTTAAGAAGTTGTTGGTGTTTTTGAACTTTGCTTACACGCTTCTAGTTCTGAACTACTCCTGTGTTGGATTCATGGTTAGTCTCTGTGTATGTATGCTCGCGCGCACGCGTGTGTGCTTGCATGCTTGTGGGTCCTGTGGGCTTCCGTATGTGTTTGCTTGCCTATGTGTGCTCACCTGCGTGTGTGCTTGCTGGCGTGTGTGCAAGATAAGTCTAATTCACACTTACACAGCCTAAAAGCGAAGGTGAAATTCTAATACTTCTTTTCATCCATCTCAGGTATTGAGCTTGCGTGAAACGCTTGCGGCATACGGGAGTGTACATTACATCGGAACCATTATTCCCATAGTTTTGATCCTCCTAAGCCATGTGATTAAACCAGCAAAACCTGGCTCTAAAGCTCGAAAAGAACAGTGAAGTAGAATCACATTTTCTATTTTTATCTTGTTGATGGTTGTCTGCTGCTATTGCCTATTGCTGAGCTTGCAGATTTATATAATCTCAAATGCAATTGCATTCAACCATGCAGGAGTCTTAGGAACTGCAACATGCAATGAACTGTTCCTGACTTGAATGGGTTTTACGGTTTCTTTACTTGTACGCTGGGCGTCTGGTTTATATTTTGTTTTTAGTTTTAGTGAAACTTGTAATTTTATTATTGGGATTTGTAGATGTGATCGCTTTTATATCATATTTTTGGTGAACATGTAATTTTGGTAGTTAAAGTATTGAGTGTTAGTTGGTAGTATATATGACGATAAATCTTATTTGTGTTACTTGAAATTTAGTAAAAGATGGATGCTAGTTTAGAGAATTAAATTATTGTCGGATTGTCTGAAACAGGTTTGGGTTTTTAAAAAACAATAAAAAATAAAATAAAAAAGGCTTTTTTCACTTTTTTTTAACGACGAAATTCCGTCGTTAAAAGTCTTTCAACAGACTAGTAAATTTTTTAAAGACAAGATTTTAGCGACAAAAATCAGAATTTTGTCGCTAAAAGTCCTCCAGACTAGTCAATGTTTTTTGGAGATAGACTTTTAGCGACGGAACAAATGTCGCTAAAGCTTTTTTCGACGGACTTTTCGTCGCTAAATGTTTTTAAAAACTTTTTCTTCAGAAATTCAAATTTTTTTAAAAATATATAGAAAATAGTTTTAGCGACGGAAACTTTTGTCGCTAAAAGTAACTAGTTCTGTCGGTAAAAGTAAATTTTTTTCCTACGGATGACATAATTTCGTCGCTAATCTTTTAGCAACAGGGTTATAGGCAACGGACTTTTAGCGACGGGGTGTCCGTCGCTAAAAGTCTTTGGTGACGGATTTAGGGTTTTAGCGACGGAAATATCCGTCGCTAAAAGTCATTTTTCTTGTGGTGATAGTCGTTTGCGATAGAATCGCATTTTGAAGAGGAAGAGTTTGTGAGACTTCATGCTATGGAGGTGGAGAGTCATCCTTTTGAAGAACTCTACCAATTAAGTTCGGGAGGATGTATCAGAACACTTTTATAGAGAATCAAAATGGATGAAATTAGAGCATGAGGAGGAAGGGGAAGATGTAATATCCTGAACTTTGGGAGCGGGTTAAATAACCATCTGTGCTCCGAAAAATAAATAGGCGTTAAATTTGGGCAATGCTCGGATATTAGTAGTGCATATGAGCTTAAAAAGACTTTGGGGCAAAAATATAATTTTTGAAATTTTGGGGGTATTTTCGTGATTTTTGGAAAACTTTGGGGGCATAATTATAAATTTATGTTTTCTAGTGATGAAAAATAATCAAATGGGTAGTGGTATATGTTTTAGTGACATTTGATTTAATTAATCCAGATTAGACTAATTTTGGGGCTTAATTGTAATTATATAAGATTTGGGGTCTATTTTGCAATTATGGAAAATTGGGGGTTAATTTGCAATTCTTGAAATTTTGTACCTAGGTGTCAAATTCTTGGAGAAAACCCTCTTGATTAATGCCACCTCCTACTCTTTTTGTGTGGTGACTACGGAAGCGTAGACCAAATAGAAAACAAAAGAAAAACAAAGGGGATGAGGGAAAGAAGAGAAACAAAAGAAAATTAAGAACACGATAAGAAGGAAACAGATAAAGGAAGAACATAGCACCATGGATGGGGGAGAAAAACAAAGATCAAGGAGGAAGATTCAGGCCAAGTCAACAGGTAAACCCCACCAATCTCTAGTGTGCATACCCTAGTGTGTGTTTGTGGAATTTATATGTGTGTTTCGTAATCGTAAAGCGCGCGGGGAAGCCATGAACATGGCTGTGAAGGGAAGTGTTTTCTGGGATTTTTAGGTTTCGGTTGAGGGATTAATGTTGTGGCTTGGTGAAATTTCAGTTTATGGGTCGTTGGTTGATGGCTTGCATGCTTGTAGGGGGTAAGGGAGAGGGAAATACAGCTACATAGGGGGTGCAAGGTGGGTTTACAGTGTGTATGTTGAGAATATGCATTCAGGTGTGGATTGATGAATGATTATGGGTGTTGATTTTATGTGGTGATATTGCAGGTTTGGGAGAGAACGAGAGTGATTGGAAGTGGTTGAGGGGATAGCCGAGTGACTGAGTATGTGTTGTGCGACTGTGTAGTGTGTGTTCTTTAGTGTGTGAGTTTCGGGTGTGTTTGTGTGTGTGAATCATGTGTTTGATCGGGTGTTATTGTGTTTTATAGGTGGTACACACACACACACTTATATATATACTAGTATAGAGCACTTGCGTTGCACGACAATATAGTCGAGAGAAATATTTCAGGTGATATTATTATCTTACTTGGGATAAAAAATAATGTAACTCAATTACGTTCTCAACTTTTTGTGAATTTTTTAGAAGAGATGTTATTTGATGATCGCAATTGTAATCAATGTTTGAAAATATTCTTTGTAAGCTTTGGATTGAAGAAATGTTTGATGTACTTGTTGTAGATGAAATCTGGAACACGCTTCCGATGATTCGTAAGTAAGCCTGCGCAGCAAAAACGACACCGGTTACTTCGCCGGAAGTGTTTCCGGCGGAGACACTCCGATGCTTAAGTCAGTCAATCTGTCTGAATTTGACTATTACTATTGAACCAGAAAACTTACCTCTTTCTTTGTCTCCATTTCCTTTATATAGAGTTCCCAATCAGAGGGTAGTTATGTCTCCTTATTAGGGGGTTACCTTAATAAATAGAGACTTATTCCGGATTAATGATCCGTTAATCTCCTTTTAATGGGCTGTTACCATCATTTATGGAGAAGTGGATTCAATGCATAAGTTATGGTTCTTCCAGATGACGACACGTGTCGCCATCTTGGCTCTGATAATTTTGCCCATATCATTTGCCCCCCATTCCATGTTCCCTTTTCTGAAGAGGATTATGGAATGTTGGAATGCTTTCTCTTCTGCCTGATTAAAAACTATTTGGCCAATATGAGCTGAAGAGAAATATTGTAGGGGCCGAACAGATCAGACTGGGGACTCGTCTACTCGGCTTGGCCGAGTAGAGATGCTATAGGAACTCTTTCTACTCGGCTTGGCTGGGTAGACATGTACTTGGATGTCGTCTACTCGGTTTGGCCGAGCAGACACTCAGGGGATCTTCTACTCGGCCTGGCCGAGCAGAGGTGCCCTTGGAAGTCGTCTACTCGGCTTGGCCGAGCAGAGACTTAGGGGCTCTTCTACTCGGCCTGGCCGAGCAGAGGTGCCCTTGGAAGTCGTCTACTCAGCTTGGCCAAGCAGTGACTTGGGGACTTCTACTCGGCTTGGCCGAGCAGAGATGCCTTTGGAAGTTGTCTACTTGGCTTGGCCGAAGAGTGACTGGGGGGCTTCTACTCGGCTTGGCCGAGCAGAGATGCCTTTGGAAGTCGTCTACTCGGCTTGGCCGAGTAGTGATTTAGGGACTTCTACTCGGCTTGGCCGAGCAGAGATACCTTTGGAAGTCGTCTACTCGGCTTGGCCGAGCAGTGACTTAGGGACTTCTACTCGGCTTGGCCGAGCAGAGACGTGGCCTATTGCCCTTGTTTGAGGTGTGGTCCATTACGCTCGTCTACTCGTCAAGAGCAGAGGCGTGTGGTCCATTGCGCTCGTCTGCTCGGCAGAGGCTAGGACCAAAGTAGCTCGTCTACTCGTCAAGAGTAGAGGCGTGTGGTCCACTGCGCTCGTCTGCTCGGCAGAGGCTTAGGACCAAAGTAGCTCGTCTACCCGACACGCGCAGAGGCCTGCGGACCAATGGGCTCGTCTGCTCGGCAGAGGCTTAGGACCAAAGTAGCTCGTCTACTCGTCAAGAGCAGAGGCGTGCGGTCCATTGCGCTCGTCTGCTCGGCAGAGGCTTAGGACCAAAGTAGCTCGTCTACTCGTCAAGAGCAGAGGCGTGCGGTCCATTGCGCTCATCTGCTCGGCAGAGGCTAGGACCAAAGTAGCTCGTCTAGTCGTCAAGAGCAGAGGCGTGTGGTCCATTGTGCTCGTCTGCTCGGTAGAGGCTAGGACCAAAGTAGCTCGTCTACTCGTCAAGAGTAGAGGCGTGTGGTCCATTTTGCGCGTCTGCTCGGCAGAGGCCAGGTCCAAAGTAGGTCGTCTACACGTCAAGAGCAGAGGCGTGTGGTCCATTGTGCTCGTCTGCTCGGCAGAGGCTAGGACCAAAGTAGCTCGTCTGCTCGTCAAGAGCAGAGGCGTGTGGTCCATTGTGCTCGTCTGCTCGGCAGAGGCTTAGGACCAAAGTAGCTCGTCTACTCGTCAAGAGCAGAGGCGTGGGGTCCATTGTGCTCGTCTACTCGGCAGAGGCTAGGACCAAAGTAGCTCGTCTCCTCGGCTCTATTGTAGTTACCGTCATGGGGTAAATAGGTAAATTTTCTCCTGTTAAAATTTTTTAGATGTGTGCCACGTGTCAAGTGACTTGATTGGTCATGAGATCTCATCCATTGGATGGGTCTGTTGTTTTCTATATAAGGAGTGAAACCTTTTACCCACTTCACTACTTGCTTCATTTTCTCAGAGAGTGAGGGAGAGAGATCGTCTTGGGGCTTTTGAAGATTTTTAAGCTTTGAGTTTGAAGATCTACTCTCTTTTTTTCAAGTAAGTTTCAAACTTTTTCTTTTGAAATCTTCTGTTTTGATCTGAAATTATGTCTAATGAAGGTGAGGAACATGTTTCTGAACCTGACCCTCTAGGTTTTAGGATAGAGCCTACCTTTGATCCCTTAATCTTAGAAAACGGCGATCCATTGGTTCCTTTTCAAGAATCTAGGGGTGTGCTTGCTAAGGAAGTTTTAACGGAGAACGCCCAATCTCCCAAGCCTTTCGACGCGCACACGCTAAGAAGCAAGCTAAGTAGTTATGATCTGAAGCTTCTACGCGATCGTTGTGAAATTTCGCCGATTGTAAAATTAAGGCTTCCAGACAAGGATGAAGCGGCAAACATGACTACAATTGACGAAGTAGGTGTTTATTTGGACATGTGTATCAATGGTTTTAGAATTCCCCTCCACCCTTTCTTTGTTAGGCTTCTAAATACTTACGGGCTTGCACCCGGCCAACTTTCCCCCCACGCGTGGCATTTTATGAGTTTCTTCATCTACCGATGCCATAAGCTAGGATTAAACCCTAGAGTTAGGGTATTCAGATGGTTCTTTACCATCTGTGCAATCACTAAACAAGTAGGTTGGTATTTTTTAAGTCGTCGTCCAAAGGCCGAAGCCAACTTGTTTCCACACCCCCCATCATCCAACCATAATTGGAAGGAGAGGTTTTTGTTTGTTAAGCTGCCCAAGTCCCAAAGGGGCGAGGTCTGTAATGTATGGCTCCCAGAATGTGAGACGAGGGCTTGTAATAGATTGAAAGAAAAGGACTTGTCGGAAACTGACCTTGAGCATATTGCGAAGCTTAAGGATGCTGAGCCTTTAGAATCCAGATATCCCTTGAGCAATGCCCAGCTCCGTGAGTGCGGCATCATTCTTCCCCTTGAGCCTCAAGATTTTGATGAGGAGGAAGAGGAGGGCGAGAATGATCCTGGTAAAGCTCTTATCAAAGCTTATATTTACCTAATATTGAATGGTGTACTTAACTCTGTTTCGTGTGCAGAAAACATGTCGTCGCGCGCACAAGGGGATCCTCCATTGTTCAATGCCCAAGGCGTTTTGGGGGAGATCATTCCTGAAGAGCTGGCTACCGCTCACGGTATTGAGGAGGAAGTGCAGGACCTGGATTTTGGAGCTTTGGTTTCTGGGTCACAGCCAAAGGTGGCACAATTCGAAGATTTTGTTTTGGCTTTGTCTAGGGTAGACAAGTCACAAGAAGGTACCAAGAAACGAAGAATCTCTGGTAGAGGTGGGAGCAGAGCTACTTCCTCTTCTGTTCGTCCTGACACTCCGCATCGTCCGGCCTGGGGAGTATCGGTTGATGAGTCTGTCTTCAAATCTCCTCGTACGGCATGGGACTGGTCTAGTCATGCAATCATTCCCATGGACCGCAAGACATTGTCGGGCTACGGCGTCAATGAGACGGCCAATGGCATGGTCCAGCTGATGTCTCAGGCCATGGCACAGGTGCAAATCGGGGCTGAGAAGCTTATTGCCGCTGACAAAGTATTGGACGAGGAGAAGAAAAATGTTATGATAGAGAACAACTTTCGTCGAGAGGCAGAGAAGAAGGTGGAGGACTTGGGCAAGAAGGTGGAGCATCTAACGACTCGAGTCAACTGCTTCAAGGCTGAGAAGTCATCGATTGCTGCTCAGGCCGTGCAGCAGTTCAAGAAGTCTCAGTTTTTCATGGACCTGCGTTACCGCGACTCAAAAAGGGCACTTGTTCATGGTTATAAGGAGTGCAAGGCGGACATTTTGAAGGATCATCCTGAATACGACTTGAGTATCTACGAGCATAAATTTGCTCGCGAAGCTGCTGCAGAGGATGCTCTTCGGGCTGAAGAAGCCGAACGTAGAACTGTTGGTCTGCGGGTGCCTAGTTCCTCAGTTAGTCGCAGTCTGGGTGCTTTAGGATCGGGAATGATTCCAAGGCAATCGATACCTATGCCTGAGGTTTCTCATGAGCTGGTGGTGCCGGGAGATGCTGCTGATCAGGATGAGTAGATAGGATTTATTTGTCTAGCAGAGTAGGCTAGATTTTAAGATTTCCTGTTGTACTGCCTGGGATCCTCGTAACTTTTGACTTTTAATGCAATCAGGTTTTTATTGACGCAATCAAATTTCATGTATTTTGATTTTTATTCATATCAAAATATGCTTCTGGAGTCAACTAAAAATTAAGGCGATCAACTTAAAACATAAACAAACTGAGGCTGAGAGATCAACTTAAAACATAAACAGACTGAGGCTGAGAAGGGATTGCCCCCCCTTCGGTCTGTTTATGGATAATATCGCCTTAAATGCATCGCATTCCATGTTCGAGGAATTGCCTTGCCATCCAATTGTTCCAAGTGATAGGCCCCTGGGCCTCCTAATCTCACAACCCTGTAAGGGCCCTCCCAGTTGGGTGCTAACTTGCCAATGGCTTCGCGCGGGGCTGAAGCTTCTATGCGGCGTAGGACTAAGTCGCCCACTCGGAAAGCCCGTGGACGAACTCTCTGGTCATAAAACCTGGATACACGATGCTGGTAAGCTGCGAGGCGCATGGCCGCTTGCTCACGGCGTTCATCAAGGAGGTCGAGATTAGCCCGGAGAGCCTCCTCATTTTGTATCGGGTCATACGATGTGAGCCGAAGAGAAGGTAACCCTACTTCCACAAGTATGAGAGCTTCCGTTCCGAAAAACAGACTGAAGGGGGTTTCGCCAGTAGGAGTTCTGGTGGTGGTATTGTAGGCCCAAAGAATTTTGGGTAACTCTTCGACCCACAAACCTTTCGCTTCATCCAGCCTCTTCTTTATCCCCTGAAGAAGTGTGCGGTTCGTAACTTCAGTTTGTCCATTCGTCTGTGGGTGTGCCACGGAAGTGAAGCGTTGCTCGATCGATAGATTAGTGCAAAAACTCCGAAAAGTTGAGTTGTCAAATTGTTTGCCATTATCTGTGACGAGCACCCGTGGAATTCCAAAACGGCAAACAATGGCGCGCCAGAAAAAGTCTTCACATTTCTTTTCAGTAATCGTTGCCAGGGCTTCTGCTTCTGCCCACTTAGTGAAATAATCAATTGCCACGATTATGAATCGACGCTGAGTCGTTGCTGTGGGGAAAGGACCCATGATGTCCATTCCCCACATAGCAAAAGGTATGCAACAACTCAACGATGACAAGGGGCTTGGTGATTGCCTGGGGATTGAAGAAAAACGTTGGCAAGCATCACATTTTTTAGTGAAGTCCAAAGCGTCACGATGCATTGTCGGCCAATAATACCCATGTCGAAGAACTTTGTGCGCTAAGGCGCGTCCTCCCAAGTGTTGTCCGCAAATGCCTTCATGAACTTCCCGCATAGCATAATTCGATTCTGTCGGTGTGAGGCAACGGAGGTAAGGAAGTGTGAAGGAACGCTTGTATAATACATCGTCCACAACAGCATACCGAGCCGAGCGAAGAATGATGCTCATGGCTTGCTTCCAGTCGGCAAGCAATGTGTCGTTCTGAAGGTAGGCCTTGGTGGGATCAATGCACGACGGTTCATGTTCGGTTTGCATGACTTCCCTCATTGTAATACTCGGCTCATGCAGAAGTTGAGATGAATGGTGCGGCCAAAACCGGATGGATCCTGAGAGGCTAACCTTGAAAGTGCATCTGCGGAAGTGTTATCCTCGCGGCGGATTTGTGTGATTTTGAAGAGAGTAAATATGCGAGCTACTTCTTTGGCTTTAGACAGGTAAGTGGCCATCTTAGGATCCTTTGCTTCGTACTCTCCTGACATCTGTTTTACAACGAGCGCTGAATCACTGAACGAATGAAGGACGCTGCCCGCATGGCGTGAGCGAGGTGCATCCCTGCTATCAAAGCTTCGTACTCAGCTTCATTGTTCGAAGCTTGGAAATCAAAACGAAGAGCGTACTCAATGATCAGGCCCTCTGGTCCGTTAATAATTAATCCCGCACCACTCCCATGTGTGTTTGAGGATCCATCCACGAAGAGTGTCCAAGCGAACAATTCGGGTTGAACGAGGAGCGGTTCTTCGTCTTCAATGGGGAAAGTACACTCAACAACGAAGTCAGCCAAGGCTTGTCCCTTAACTGAAGGCCGTGGTCGATAATGGATGTCAAACTCGCCCAATTCTATCGACCACGGAACGAGACGACCCGAGAGATCAGGCTTGTGCAGTATTCGCCTAAGAGGTTTGTCGGTGAGCACGACCATTGTGTGAGATTGAAAGTACGGACGAAGCTTCCTTGCGACGATCAAAAGAGCAAACGCCAACTTTTCTGTATTCGGATATCTCTGTTCAGCTCCCTGAAGAATCTTGCTCACATAATAGATGGGGAGCTGTCGACCATCTTGCTCTCGAATTAAAACCGCACTGACGGCGGATTCTGAAACGGCCAAATAAAGGAAAAGATCTTCTCCAGGGAGGGGCTTAGAGAGCAGAGGCGGTGACGTATGATACTCATTCAGTTTGTAGAAGGAATTTAGACACTCGTCCGTCCACTCGAAATTTTTGATGTTCTTTAACGCCTTAAAGAACGGCAAGCAACGCTCAGCTGACTTAGAGAGAAACCTGCTGAGGGCAGCTATTCTTCCCGTCAGGACTTGTATTTCCTTGACGCGTCTTGGAGCAACCATTTCTTGAATTGCTTGGATCTTTTCGGGGTTAGCTTCAATCCCCCTTTCGGAGATCATAAACCCAAGGAATTTCCCGGACGATACACCAAAAGCGCACTTAGTAGGGTTGAGGCGCATGCGATACTCGCGGAGGAGTGCGAAACACTGTCGTAGATCAGTAATGTGGTCCTCCGCCTGAAGGCTTTTGACAAGCATGTCGTCGACATAGACCTCCATGCCCTTTCCAATGAGGGGTTTGAATATTTTATCGACTAACCGTTGGTACGTGGCACCAGCATTTTTTAACCCGAAGGGCATGACGTTGTAGCAAAATAAGCCTTGATCAGTGATGAAGACCGTCTTGGCTACGTCGTCTGCATGCATGCGGATCTGGTTATATCCGAAAAACGCATACATGAAGCTAAGCAGTTGGTGACCCGACGTAGCGTCGATTAACGTATCAATGCGAGGCAGTGGGTAACTATCCTTGGGACATGCCCTGTTCAGATCCGTGTAATCAATGCAGATTCTCCACTTGTTTGTTCCCGCCTTCGGTACCATAACAACATTGGCTATCCACTCGGGATAGTCAATTTCCTTGATGAAATCAGCAGTCAGAAGCTTATCGATTTCGGTTTTGATTATCGCCTGTCTTTCTGGGGCAAAAGGTCGCTTCTTTTGCTTGACGGGTTTGAACTTGGGATCGACTGAAAGTTGGTGAGTGATTACTGACGGATCAATGCCCGGCATGTCCGCAGCACTCCACGCGAAGACGTCCATATTGGATCGAAGGAAGGAGACTAGCTGATCTCTAACTCTTGGCTCCAGCATTGAACCAATCCTCACTTGTCGCTCTTCATCCCCCTCTCTGATTGGGACAGAAACAAGAGCTTCTACAGGCTCCGCGCGTCTCAAAGTCTTTTCGTCTCGCTGGTCGTCAATAGAGAGAGTCTCTTCGGCCTTGCACGATGCCACGTAACACCTTCGGGCTAGAATCTGATCTCCTTTCACATAACCAACTCCCGTTGGCGTAGGGAACTTCATGATGAGATGGTAGGTTGATGCCACTGCCTGCAGTTTGTTGAGGCCCGTTCGTCCCAAAATCCCATTGTACGACGATTTAACTTTGACAATAAGGAAATCGAGTGTATGCACCGCCTGACGAGGCGTTTCTCCTGCGACGACCGTAAGGGAGGCAATCCCTTTTACCGGTGCAGAAGCACCTGTGAAGCCGTACAAAGGAGAAGATATTGGCTTTACCCTATCCTCAGAGATCCCCATTTGATTGAATGCATCGTCGAAAAGGATGTCGGCCGAGCTTCCTGTATCGACCAAGATGCGTTTGACCTGGAAAGCATCTATCCTCAAAGTGATGACGAGGGCATCATCATGTGGAAGGCTCACTCCCTCAAGATCTGCGTCGTCAAATTCTAGCGAGGTGAGTTCTTTTGCTCGCTTTGCCGGTCCTTGTGCAAGATTTACCTGTCTAGCATAGGCTTTTCGTGAAGAGCTAGATAGGCCGCCGGCGCTGGGTCCTCCAGAGATGGTATGGATAACAGGCGGATCCTTTGGGGGTGCTTCGTCGGTTCTTCGAGGGTTACCTCTTCCCCCAGTCTGCTGCCGATGGTTGCTTTTGACGAACTGCTTAAGGTGTCCCCTGGCGATGAGATTCTCTATTTCTCGCTGAAGCACCTTGCATTCTTCTGTCGTGTGACCGTGGTCCTTGTGGAAATGGCAGTATACTTGAGTATCCCTTCTCTTCGCTGGACCTCTCATAGGCTTGGGCCATTTGAGGATGTTTTGGCCCTTGATTTGGTGAAGAATATGTCCGCGTGTAGTATTAAGAGGAGTAAATGACTTTGAGAGGGGCGCTCGCGGACGCTTGGGTTCATCCTGATTGTTCCCTTCCGGACGATCGCGCCTCTTCTGCCCAGAGTGAATCTCTTCTTGTTGTGACGATGTCGAATCCTCCTCTGCCCGAAGATACTTCTCCACTCTGTTAAGGAGATCTGACATATTTTCTGGTGGGCGCTTGTTCAAAGAGAAACGTAGAGGCGTTCCCGGCCTGACTCCCCTAGCCATCGCTGCAAAGGTTACTCCTGGATCCAAATGATCGATAAGGAGCTTTTCAGTGTTAAAGCGAGCGTAGTATGATTTTAGGGATTCCCTTGGTCCCTGAATTATACGAAAAAGGGCCGAAGAATTCTTCCTCTGAATGCGACTTGTGAGGAAATTGCTTCGGAAGGATTCGGCCAACTGGGCCCAGCAAGAAATGGAACGAGGAGCTAAGTGCTGGAACCATACGTGTGCGGCTCCTTTTAACGTCACAGGGAAAGCCCGGCACATTATTTGATCAGGCACCAGATGCAGATTCATCCCTGAGGTAAAGCGGGCTAAGTGTTCCATTGGGTCTCCCTTGCCATCATATGATTCGCACGGAGGCATTTTGAAGTTTGGAGGAGTTGGGAAGAGATCGATCTCTTCGGAGAATGGCTGTCCAGTTATAATTGGAACGTTGGAGTATTGTTCCGCCCGATTACCCCCAGTATTGGGGTAAGAGTGAGCCTCATTATAATTTTCTCGACGCTTTCTAGATCTTGGATTCCGCCTTTCGTCGTCAAATTCTTCATCTGCTACCTGGGTCTCGTGTTGGTTGTGACTTGTTTGTTCCGGGGTCTTTGAAGTGCCCGGAGTCCTGAGAGTTGCCTGCTGGGGAGGCGGATGTTCTATAGCAGCTTGCAATTTTTCAATAGATTGTTGCATTGCTCGGATAATGGCCATCAGGTCGGTTTGGTTATCCGTAGATGGAGTGATGTTCACTCCCATTGTGGTGACACTGGTAAAGGGAGGTTCAGATACGCCAACAGTTTGGAGTGGACGCACGACTGTGTTTACGGATGTTGGAGTGAATGTCACCGCCGGCGGTATCACTGCAATAGATGCCGGTGCCGTTACGACAGTTGGTATTACTGCAGGGATTACAGGTACCGCAGTGGTTCGCGCCATAGTAGTGATGGATGGCGCACCCATAATCTTTTTGCCGCGGTTGGGCGGCTGAGATGTGGAGACCCCCCGAACTGGGTCGTGTATTAGAACTGAAGATGACCCTGGTGGAGGGGCTCCTCCTAACTGAGCTTGCGGATTAGGATTCTGCGACATGATTTACTTACGAATTTCGTGTCCCACGGATGGCGCCAAAATGTTGTGGATGAAATCTGGAACACGCTTCCGATGATTCGTAAGTAAGCCTGCGCAGCAAAAACGACACCGATTACTTCGCCGGAAGTGTTTTCGGCGGAGACACTCCAATGCTTAAGTCAGTTAATCTGTCTGAATTTGACTATTGTTGTTGAACCAGAAAACTTCCCTCTTTCTTTGTCTCCATTTCCTTTATATAGAGCTCCCGATCAGAGGGTAGTTATGTCTCCTTATTAGGGGGTTACCTAAATAGACTTATTCCAGGATTAATGATCCGTTAATCTCCTTTTAATGGGCTGTTACCATCATTTATGGAGAAGTGGATTCAATGCATAAGTTATGGTTCTTCCGGATGAGGACACGTGTCGTCATCTTGGCTCTGATAATTTTGCCCATATCAGTACTGTTAAAAATAAAAGCAAATAGAGAACTTAAAAGAATGAATTTACGTCTTTATTTTTGTAAATTAGTAAATTGGTTAATGGTTAAGATTTATAATTTTCAAGATCAGGTCCTTTATGTTTCATCAATAAGAAACACAAAACGCTCAATCTTCAACTGCAATAATCGAACATATTTTCAATTCAAATTTGCACCATATTTGAGCCTTGTGTTTTTATTTAACCCTTTTTTTGTTTTCCTAACAATTTTCTGTTTCTCAATTGTTTTTTCACGTATTTTAGTTTATTTATGTTGTTTTCGATTATCAGAATTTAAATTGGTTAATTGTTTACTAACCTAAAAAAAAAAAAAAAAATTACAATTTTCATTAACCAGGTCAATATCTAATATTTATTTTATTTTAACTAAATTAAAAGAATATAATAAATGAACTTTTTTGTTATGCTTTTCTTTCTCATCACATTTTTCATTTTTCAACCAATGTATAAAATAGATTCATTACCCAATATTATTTTAATTTCATCAAAATTTAAAAATGAGTAATAAAAGAAGGATAAGAATGTAATTAACGTAATTAACGGAAAACATAATCGTCAAAAAATAATTTATAAAATTTATACTTTTAGAGGTAGTGCGGGCGCGCATACACCCACACACACGCATCCATATATATATAAATATATTTTTAACAACTACATATTTTGTTTCTCAATATGTAAATATTGATTTAGATTAAAAGTTATAACATAATGTTTCTTAAACACAGTACAAAAAAACTAATTAGGGAAGGTAAAGTTGTTATTGAAATAACTGACGGAGGGTAAAACCCAAAATGATTACACAATTAGTAATTAACAATAGTATTTATGAAAGGGTAGGGTAATAATGGAGTAGTATTTATGAAAGGGTAGGGTAATAATGAAGTAGTAATTATTAAAGGATAAGATTGTTATTAGAGTGAATTAATGAAGGACAAAAGTGAAATAAAAAGATTTACAAGATTCGTACTTTTATATGTAGTATATATATATATAGGGGAAAGCGAATATAAGGCTAGCCTCACGCAACTTGCGTGAGGCTAACGACTGAAACGACGTAGTTTTGGGAAAAACATAGGTAGTCTTTTTTTTTCTTCCTTTTTCCCTTTTTCTCTCGGTCCCTTCCCCCCCTGTTTTCCTTTCCTCTGCATCTCTCTGTCGGGCCCTAGCAACCCACCGCCGCAACCATTGCCCAACTTTCAACCGCTGCCCAACCTTCCCCAATCTTCCTGCACCCACCGCCCAACCTTCCTGCGCCGGCTACCGTCACCAATCACCGCCCCACCTTCCAGCACCAACCGCCATCACGCCCATCGACAATCATCATCATGCCGCGATAGTTACCGCCAAGGCGCCAACACCATAGACAAACACTGTCACAAGCCACCGCCCCACCTTCCCGCGCCGGCCACCATCGCACCCACCGTAGCCCATCACCGCCCAACCTTCCTGCGCCGGCCACCACCAAACCCACCGTCACTAATCACTGCCATATATTTTGGCGTTACTGAGTTTCATTTCTTTAGCAGAGAGAGCCTTGGTCGATGTTCATTTGGGTTCTTAAATCAAATTTCATTGGCAGAAGGGAAGCCATAAGGATTATTTGCCTTTTGCTTTTGCTTTGCCTTTGATCGAGACCCAACCCAGGAATCTGTTTGAATTAAATTTCGTTTACCTTCCGAATTGAAGTTTGGTCATTAGCAGGAAAGTAATCCTTCACCCAGTGATTTCTCTCTCAACACAAAGTGTGAAAACTGGCAATTACATTACTGATAGTGGAAGGAAACCAATGCCTGTGGCAGAGAGAAGAAAAACGGGGAGAAGGGAGAGAGAGAAAACGAGGGAAATAAATTGGTTAAATGGTGGCCGGCGAGGGAAGGTTGGGGCGGTGATGGGTGACGGTGGCCGGCGCAAGAAGTTTGGGGCGATGATGGTTGACGGTGGGTGTGATGGTGGCATGCGCGGGAAGGTTGCGGTGGTGGGTGTGATGGTGGCATGCGAGGGAAGGTTGCGGCGGTGGGTTGCTAGGTCCTGACAGAGACGCAGAGAAAAGGAAAACATGGGGGAAAGGACTGAGAGAAAAAGGAAAAAAGGAAAAAGAAAAAAAAAAGATTACGTATGATTTTCCCAAAACTACGTCGTTTCAGTTGCTAGCCTCACGCAAGTTGCGTGAGGCTAGCCTTATATTCGCTTTTCCCATATATATATATATATATAGATATATATATATATATATATATATATATATATATATATATATATACATATAGCTGATCCGTTGAGAGCGCTAGCAAACTGAGTTAAGTTGCTAGCGCGAGTTGGCCGTCCACGCGCGATCTGTGGATGGTTCAGATTTTTTTTTTAAGTCCGTCCGCTGCGTAATATAGCGGACAATTTTCGGACAAAAATACCATCCAGCTCCGTCCGCTACATTATATAGCGGACAGAGACAGTACTTTTTTCTCTCCTTTATCTGATTAATTTTTTGACATGTTTCATGTCCGCTACATTATGTAGCGGATAATTTTTTTGACATAAATCTATCCGCTACATTATGTATCAAACAGAGACATACTCTTTTTCTCTCCTGACATGTCTGCCTCTCATGTCCCCTCCTTTCTTCTTCTTCTTCTCTCTCTCTCTCTCCTCTCCATCCTCCTTGCAGTAATGACAACAGCCCTCAACACGGCCGAGCTCGACTCTGGCGTCGCCGCAGCAGAGGCGTTCGCCTCCTCCCCGAGCTCTGACCACCACAACCAACAAACCCACGACGACGCGCCCCCGCCACGCGCCCGCTTCATGTACAGCTCCGCCCTCGTGACGAGGATACCGCAATTGCCTAATTCTCATCTCTTTCCCCTTTTTTTTGTTGAGTTATTGTGTTTGTATTTCTGCTCCGGCAGCTTCACAGTGATGGCGGTGGTTTTGTGGTGCCTGGGCCTGTGGTAAAATTGGGTTGAGAGCGCTGGTGGTTGCACCGATTGGCCCTGGTGGTGCGTCGATTGCCTGGTAATGACGGTGATGGGACGACAAGGCATGGTTTGGAGAGTCGCAGTGCCGTCAGAGAAGAGCTCGTCAGCCGGTGACGGTTTGAGTGCAAAATTGATGGCGATTTGTATTTGATGCGCTCGTGCTGTAAGGAGATTTGTATTTGATGCGTCGACATTAGTTGCACTCAAGGAGGAAGCAAGCGGGTTGGGTGTGCAGAAGCCAACCCGTATTGAGGCTGTAACGGCACTCTTCTGGAAATGCGCTGTAAGTGCTTTTGAACAAGATCCTTCAACCAGATCCGCCGGCTTCCTCGTCGGAGAAGACAGAGATTTGACTGCTCCGGCGCCGCTCTTCGACGTCTCTTCTTCACGGCTGAACAAGATCCATGCTATGAATTTCATTTTGGTTACATCCAGAACCCATAAAAGAAATCATGGTGAGAGAAAAGAGAGAGAAAGAAAGAGAAAGTGTCATAAATTGATGAGAGAGAGAGAAATAGAGAGCGAGGAAAGAGAGTGTGTCAGAAATTGATGAGAGAAATGAGAGAGAGAGAAACGTGTCGGAATTTTAATGAGAGAAAGGATAGAAAAAAATAGTGGCTGTCTACTCCTCCGCTACATAATGTAGCGGACGGAGCTGAAGGGTATTTTTGTCCAAAAATAGTCCGCTACATAATGTAGCGGACGGACTTAAAAAAATGCCAAAAAAAGATCTGGACCGTCCACAAATCGCGCGTGGACGGCCAGATCGCGCTAGCAACTTAACTCAGTTTGCTAGCACTTTCAACGGATCAGCATATATATATATATATATATATATATATATATTAGGGTTGTAGTGTGTGTGTTTAGGAATTTCAGAGTTGGTAGGTGAGTTGGGTGAAGTGAAGGTCTCAGCAGTGAAGAAAATCGAGGAAGAAGACAACTGCATGTGGGTGAAGGTGTAATAGTGTGTGTGGGTAATGTGAATAGTAAGTGTAATTGTCACTAAAAATGGACATTAAATTAAACAGGTTTTCAATGAATTTTTATAAATAGTTAGGATCAAAATTAGATAAAGTACGAAACTGTAACCCCCAATGTTTTTATGAGAACTACTCTCTGGAATTGTTTGGGAATTTTTGGGGTCCGAGAAAAATGCTAAATTGGGGTACCAATTAAAGACATTTATCAAATTATTTAGCATAGCAAACCAAGCTATTTTGATTTGAAAATTTATCAAAAATATTATTTTACTGATATGTTTCATATTCTAAAATTTCGGCCCATTATGAGGCCAATAGGTATTTTTCACGAAACTGGTCTTTTAGCGCTCGGTCCGGACACCGGTTCGAGATTTTCAGGCGAAACTTTTCTAAAATACGTTTTAGGCCAAAAATGATATCAGGATGATTAAAATAGCGTTTTAGGATATTTTGGATTTTTTTCGGTGCCGGAAGCCCCTAGGGGCATTTTGGTAATTTATCACCCCAAAGGGGTATTTTGATAATTTGACCTAAGAAAGGTATTTTTAGGTAAAATTTCGTACAGTAAGGTTATTATAGTGATTCTACTTACAAGAAAACTATTTTGGTGATTTAAGTCCGAGGGGCATATTGGTAATTTTACACCCCAGGGGCGTTTCGGTAATATTACCTATGCGGTGAGGGAGGCTCATTTTAGGAACATGTGTGAGTCCGTATTAAGTTATCTAATATTGTTCTGTAGACTATGTTCTGATGATTTGATCATATCATCTAGGTTAAAGCTAAATTAAAGACTTTCGGTTAAGATAAATTAGCTACGGATCCAGGTAAGAGATTCTATCTGAACCCTGGGTAAGGACTTTTGTCCGAGCCTTTATTTTGATAACTAATACTCATAAGTACTCCTTTGATATACTTATGGTTAATGCCGAATTCTGAATTATGCATTGATATCAACATGTTATTGCCCAGAAAACCCCAATGTTGAACTTGAATCGATTATTTGGAAATCTTTTGTGATGCTCACAGTATTGCATGCCGAGAAAATCTGATAATTGTTTTATCCGTTCTTTCAAATTGTTGTGCCTAAATCCGATAACTATTTACAATCATTTTGCTGTTTATTTATGACTTTCTTCTGAAATTTCGAATGATGACTTATCCGGTATATTATGGTTATTAAAATCCGATCTAATTCTGGTAAATTAAGCTTATGTTAATGCTCATTGGTATTGTTGATTTTTTTGTGTTGACCTGGGTTTCCGTTCTATGGGAGGGCGTAATAAGGCTGGTCTGAATCCTGCAAGAAACGCAGGCTAGTACCCAAGTGGACTAGTAATTATTATGGTATATCATACATGTGTACACTCTGTTAGCTTACCAGAATGGCATTGCAATCGCCCAGGATCAACATTGATTTTTGATTTTATCTGCTCTGTATATCACCATGACTGTTATGGAAATGCCTAGAAAGTATTCTCTGAAATAATTTGTGCTCGTGTCGAAATCTCTTTGAGAAATCTTCAGTGTGTTTTGGAAAGAACTGTCTCAGATGATCTTTGTATGTTTTGAAATCCTTTGAAAAACCATCATCGTATTTTAGAATTGATCATTTTGAAAAGAATCTTTTATTGATCGTTTTGGACCCCTTCGTGATTGTATTTGGCGATTTTGGTATTTTATTTATGATGAATTTTTTATCGTTTTGGAAATCATTGAGTTTTGATCGTTGGGAGTGTTTTGAAAATCATCGATGGTTGGATACTCAGAAATCGTGTTGTAATATTTTTGTAGTCCTTGTACGACCTTACTGAGCTCTCAAAAGCTCACCCTTCGTTTGGCTCCCTTCTGCAGGTGATGATAAGCTATAGCAGGTTCGGGAATGAGTTATAGTCTGTGTGAGGTTCTGGCAAGCCCGCCATTACAGTGTAGTGAGACCCCTACGTGGGTCGGTACTGTCACCGTGTTTCATATGGACTCGAGTTTGTAAAGAACTTAGGTTTTAACAGTTTACGTTTGAGCAACCTTGTAAGCTTGTGTTTGAAGAATTTTGAGATGATATCGGATTAAATGTTTTGAAGTATGTGTTAGTGAACAAATTTGACAGGTTTGAGGTGATCCGGTAGGTTAACAACCCGGGAGTTTGGGGTGGCGGAGCTCCGGATTTCTGGGGCGTTAGAGAAGGGTTAGCGAGGAAGTCAAACCACAAAGCTTGAGATTGAATGTTATCTATACTACCTATAAAAGTATGAATCTTGTAAATTATTTTATTCTGTTTTTGTCCTTCGTTAATCACTCCAATAAGAATCATACCATTTCATAAATACTATTATTAATTACTAATTTTGTAATCATTTTCGATTTTACCCTGCGTTAGTTATTCCAATGACAACCATACCCTTCCCTAATTAGTTTTTTGTAATGCGTTTAATGAACATTAGATCATAAATTTAATCTAAACCTACATTTACACATTGGGAAACAAAATGTGTGGTTACAAAAAATATATATGTGCGTGCGCGTGTGTCTATATATATATATATATATATATATATATATATGAAAACAGAAAAAAAATGAAAAAGGGTTAAATATGCATAAAAAGACAAGGCTTAAATATGGTGCCAATTTGAACTGAAAATATGTTCGGTTATTACAGTTGAAGACGGGGTGTTTTGTATTTCTTATTGATGAAATGCAAAGCATCTGGTCTTGAAAATTACAAATCTTAACCATAAACCAATTTAACAAATTACAAAAATAAAGACATAGATTTATTCTTTTAATTTCTTAATTTGCTTTTATTTTCAGTAGTACCATCCAACATTTCTTCAATTTAGAAGTCTACGAAGAATATTTTCAAACATTGAATTGATTACAATTGTGAACATCAAATATACATTTTTTCTAAAACAAGTCACAAAAGAAATAAGAACATAATTAAATTACATTATTTTGATTCCAAAAAAAGATAATAATACTATTTCAAACATTACTCTCGACAATATCCACGTGCGACGCACGTGCTCTATACTAGTTTATGAAAATTTAAAATTATTTAAGGGTATTTTCGTCCAAAAAATGATTTACATCTATTCAAACTTTTATAAGTAGTATATATATATATATATATATATATATATATATATATATATATTTATAAGCAGTATAGATATAGATATAGATATAGATATAGATTTGTGTATTATGTTTATTTTCTTGTTTTAGTTGAATTGAAACCAATTTTTTTAGGATTTGAATTTCAGATTTAGAATTCAATTCACTATTTTTTGGTTGGAACGAAAGGGAATTCAAATCACGGAATTCCAAATTTGTGTTTGGAGAACAAATAAAATAGAAAGGTAATAAATTTTTAGACAATTATATCATTGACTTACGATGAAAAATAAATTACGGTAAGTGGTTTCAAATGTGCTAATGTCACCACATGGTGGTGGTGGTGGTGGTGGCAGCAACACTGCACGGGATAGCAACATCGACGGTGGAAGTGGTGGGGTGGTCAAGTAATGGTAACGATGGTAGTGGTGGTATTGAGGTGTAACAAGGTGTAACTGGTGTTGTCAACTGACGCCAATAGTGATGCCGGTGGTGGTGGTAATAGTGATACCGGTGGTGGTAGTGATGCCGGTGGTGGTGGTAATAGTGATACCGGTGGTGGTAGTAAAAGTGGTGTAGCAGTAGCGACAATGAAAATGGTAGTGGTTAGTTCATTGTTGGAGAGATCCAGAAAAAAAAAAGGTAAGATATGTAAATAATTACTTTTAATTCAAGTAAATCGAAATCTCATGAAATCCGACAATTTTTTTATCGGATTTTACACTAAAGAAACAAATTCAGTCAAATTCCATGAAATCTAATTCATTTTTTTTAATGTTCCAAACAACAAAATTTGAAAATTTAAAATGAAATTCCATCAATTAATTTAATGGTTTCAAAAACACTCTAAAATCAAGCCTGACGGAGCCGCTTTGAAAAAGGCGCCGCTCCGAAGCTCCCGTCCCGTCCGCTTTTGGCCATTTGTTTTCTCTTCTCCCTTTTCTAAAGTCTTGCTTATACTCTTCTTTCAAACCTCAGATACAAGCGGCTAGGTTTTCTCACTTTTGATAGCCGAAGCGCCGACCTCTCTGCGACTCTTAGCAGACCTCACCCTTTCCAAGCCATGGTAAGTTTCTTTCAAGCCCTAACCCATAGACTCACTAATTTCGCCTTCATTGTTATTTGTTGACCGTAATTCTGATCTGCAGTGAATGCTCATATATGGATTTGAGGGTTTTTGAATTTTAGTGTTAGGGTTCTGATTATTGATTTGAGACTTTTTGAGAAGAAAAAATACTGAGGTTTTGGTCACCACGAATTATTTTCGTAAAACCCATGATTGTTTTCTCATATACTTAGTAAAACCCTTTAGTAACAAAGGGGGTGTGGATTCAGCCTCATCCCCTTGTATTGTCTCTGCTATATTGGTGTTTTGTGTGTGGTTACATACGACTGTCTTTCATGTGAATAGGTCGAAATGAGTGTTCATTAATTGACATTTGCTTGTTGTTTAGAGTGGGTAGGATTTGGTTTTGCTTAACCTGTTGGATCTCTAATGGTAAAAGATGTAAATTGTTTGTAAGAGTGATATTTGTTTGTGAGTTCTATGGATGCTTTGAGATGGAAAAGAATGCACATTTTACGAACTATATTCCGATATTGAATACTATAGGAACAACGGGTATTGATTTATAAAGAACACTGATCTAAGTCTATTGGAGCAATTTGTCTTGATAACTCCATACTTATTCTGATTATTTTTTATTTGTTTATTTTTGGTTAATTTGTCGCGGGGATGGTTATATAGTCGAAGAGGAAAACTAGGGAGCCAAAGGAAGAGAACACGTGACACTCTGAAGATGGTGCATCTTTTTGGCGTGGCGCACATTTTTGTGTCATCCATTTATTGTAATTGTCATTGAGTGATGCAAGTGGAGACTATTAGCCAGAATTTTAAATGACACGAGGGTTTGGGTGTACCTGGGCCTTAGGCGTGGCCTTGGCCTCGTTAAAAGATAGTTAGAAATAATACGCTAATTGGGTTTAACCTCAAAATATGCTCACCACCAACTTAATTCCTAGACAACATACTCATTCGCCCAAAAAGCTCTTTCTTCTGCATATCAGCAATAGTCAACCTTTGACCCTGAAGCATGAAGTCAAATGCATAATGTTATTGAGGTGAATTCACCAGAGCTTAAAGGATCAACCGTGTCCCAATCTAACCTACACCAAGCTGCAGTCAATTGCTTGAAGCACCATCGAATGGTGACCTTCAAGCTCTAGTGTATATTATCCTAATTCTGCTGTAAAACTTCGAACGTTGAGCCAGGCTCAGCCTTTACATGCTGAGTCAACCTAAATTACTGCTCCTACGATATAGTAATGCCTGCAAATGGATGTCTATTTTGGGTTTAACTCCCATTCTCTCAGCTGTTGTTTAACATACAATCAATCACCTCCTACTAATTTCAAAAAGTAGCATGCAGATAATACATATGCATGAAGCAATGGCATCATTCCCTGGAGTGATACGAAACAATTTCCAATATTACTTGAATTACTACCTTCATTCCATTAGATTTTCCCTTTGACGTCTTGCCAATTAGCAGGATAAATTAGAGTACGTGTTAACATTAAATTGAACTATAATTGCAATCATGAAGTAACAAAAATCAGCAAACTCAACGTTTACATGTACTAAAGTTATCCTAGGAATATGCAAAAATTCAAAGAGACAAGGCATATTCATACATAGTTATCCTAGTAATTGCAATCACGTTCCAATAACGAAACTCATCTGTTTTCATACATAGCAGCCTTATGCAGTACAAAGAGATAAGGCATATTCATCCGGTAACTGAAGAATACTGGAGCAGTGTAGTTAGGGTTTAATCCAATTTGGGGGCCTTAAATTTAGCTAGCTAGGCACCTTTTGGATAGAAGAGCACGGACAATGAGCTTTTTTCTTCGAATCAAGTGCCCTAATGTCTGATTCTTGGAGATGTGATTAAACCACTTTCTTGCATCATTTACCGCCCTCTGTAGTTGTCCAGCAGAGCAGCATGTTTGGCACCTAACTCACACGAGAACATGTATGAGAACGGACTCATCTATCCGTCTGAGGATAAGTCTGATTTCAAAGTTCAGAAAAAAAGAAAAGGTAAGTTAGAACTGAAACCAAGACATCTTGTGTGCATTGAAGCTGGCAGCCGTAGATTCGAAAGGATCAAAAGAAGCAGGGGACAACAGGGCTCAAAGCCGTTTTTTTACTAAGTGGGGGTTTTAATCGAAGGAAAGGTTGGCCAGCTGCCTGAGGTTTAGAGTGATCTGCAGGAGTTTGAACATGGTTGTTTGAAAGTAGTTTACGGGATTTTCGGGCTCGCGTGTCTGCCATTTCACCACCAAGGCATCTTGAAAGTGAATCGTATTCCATGAATATGATATCTATCTAGTAAGATGTATGGAATATATTTCAAAGGTGGAGTGTTTCTATTGATCGATTATATCATACAGGCCCGAGTTGGACATCCAATTGCTTGGGTTTGAATTTTCCGGAGAATAGTCCTTGTAGGGATACATTCCCACAATGATTGCCATGTATTTAAAGAAAATGGGGGCTGTCCATGGGGGAGAGTACTCGCGTATTATCTGGTGTTTTATGCACAGAGTGCAGCACATAGAAGTTTCAGTTGAACCCTTTCTCAGCTAGGGTTTCCATTGGGGCTATATTGAAACTTTTGTGGAATATAGGTAAGATGTATGGAGATTATTTTGTGCATGGCCTTAATTTTTGGTAAGATGATTGAAAGATGCGTAATGATATCAGTCGTTAATAATGCCTGGAATTTGGTTTATACGCCCCTTTTCATCATTATGGCGTTATCCTTTGATTTGAAAATACTAAATCCTTAGAATCTGAGGTGGAGGTGGCCAATGTTGACTTTTTTCTGAGAGAGCGGTGAGAAAAATATGGTTGCTTATATTTTTTTTCCTAACTCGGTTGTCGTAATAAAAAAAATTGGCGTTACTTCGGAAACATATGTTTAGAACTTGTCCCACGGCGTTATGTTTTCAAATAAAGGGTTTACAATGTAGGTATGGGCGTCGTTAGCTTAGCATGGATGAGTTTTCCCTACACCCGTACCTAGTTTAAGAATAAAATTTTCGGGCTGCAATCTTCAGTGGATTGGTATTGGAAATATTTCTTGGACAGGATAAGAATTATATAGCTATATATGGCACTTAGATTGGATTTCAGAAATGCTACTCCCTACCTGATTCAACAGCAATGTATTGAACACTGAGCAAATTACAGGAATACACATATTCTTTAATTGCATGATTTTTGCATCAATAATATTTCTAAGAAATGTTTCACTGGAAACTTGGTTAGTTGCTCTGACAAAAATGCTGCTAGCATCATCATTCATGCAGGGTGCAAAGATAAAAGGGGGAGTTCAGTCTTAATGTTTTGTGTTTGGGATAGCTTATATGTTTTGCATCTCGAACCTTTCTACGCCTTTGCCTGGTTGTGTCTTTGTTCTTAATTATTTGCACTAGACTGAATTGCCTGGTTATGCCACACTAAGATAAAGTTTTAGGTATATGTAATCTACTATGGTAATGCATGTTTTGAAATGTTTGTTTTTACTTTATTCCCTTTGAAAAATTTTGTTGCACATAATTTGTTTTGAATTATGTAGAGTGTACCGGTTAATCCCAAGCCATTTTTGAACAACTTGACTGGAAAGCCTGTCATTGTGAAACTCAAGTGGGGGATGGAATACAAAGGTACTAATTGCATTCTGCCCCCATCCTCTTTCTCACAGTCTCATACCCTTGTCATCTGAAATGATGCTAATTTTTTTATGGGGTTTTTCGTTTAGGTTTTCTTGTCTCAGTGGATTCCTACATGAACTTGCAGGTAAGTATCCACAACCCTGATTTATTAGTAACATTGTTGTCTATGTATACAGTTTCTATGTTGATATACATTGCTGCTTCATATCTTTTCAGATAAGCTTATACAAAAGTTTCACATTCCAAATTTACTTTTGCAATACTAATTTTAGCAATGATACTTTATCATGCACATGGATAGCTGGTAACTGGAGTTACTTCCTGTGCACATATACGGGTGAGATTTGAACCCTAGGAAGCACATATGCGGGTGCGGATACGTCATGTTTTGAAAAGTACAGGATACGGATGTAGCGGGGATACGACTAATTTAGTCTATTTAATAAATTATGTCTCTATGAAATTTTTTTTGTCTTCCCAACAAAATTAGTGAGCGGGTTTTTGGACTGATGGGCTGTTTTGGAATTATCGAAAATTGTATAGCTGACTCTAGTAAAAGATTGTATTAGTTCTGGTGTTACCAGTAATTCTATGAAACATTTAGGCTGATAATGGGTGCCTTACTAGAAAGTAGGGACAAGATTTAGTTCCATATGGCTGTCGTGACGAGAGTAACTCGACCGAGAGGGAAAGGTGTGATACGGGAGAGGAAGAAAGAACTCCTAACTCTGTGTTTGCTGGTATGGCTACTGAGTGACCACATGCATTCAAGCCTGTGTTGATTATGGGTTACAGAACCAACACATCGACAAAAACAGATGTACTTGACCCCTCATCTTCTTCTTCCTCTTGTTGGATGCCGCTGCTACTGCTGGATCAACAACAGGGATCGACATCTCTTTCAATGGTCAGTCTCAATCGGTCTCTGGTCGTCGCCGCTACCTAAGGTATTGGATGGCTGCTGTTTCTCCTCCTAGGTAGCATGGATACGGATACCGCGTCGGACACCGACACCAACCGGGACACCGGAATTTCCAAAAAAATAAGATTTTGGACACCGCAGGAGACCGCTATTTTTTTAATATATATATATATCCAATACATTCCACAATCTAAAATAGCAAACAATAATGAAGAACTGCCAAAACAAGGAATTCAAATACAGGATAAAGAGAAAAAAGTAAGATGGGAGCAAGGTTCCAACAACCTTGCCTAGACACCAATTTTTGAATTTCATGTATACTTTAAATTTTAATGTCAAATTGTCAATAAGGGAAACCTGTTAAGTGTTAAGGGGCTGTTAAATATACAAGCAACATTTATTTGGTCATGTACAGGACAAAAAACTAACTCAAATATCAAATATTTAACAAAAAATGTTCCCACAACACTAAAACATAGTGGTTCGGTGTTCTACAGATATGTACCACAGTGAAAAAAAAAAAAGGAAAGAAATGAGAGTCGACGGTACAGAGAGAAGAAAGGCAGCTGTTGGTCAGCGACGGGGGCGAGATCCCTTGGCGATAGTGGTGAGACCTCTGGCGACAGCCGCAACAGCCGTTGATGGCTTCGTTATCTTCGGAGACAGCAATCGCCAGATCTCTCGGCGACGGCGGCGAGATCTTTCGGCAACAGCAGCAAGAGATCCGGCGACAGCCCTTGATGGCTTTGTTGTGGTCGACAGACAGCAGCTGTGAGGAGAGAGAGACGGTAATGGCTCTAACAGATTAGGGCATATTTAGTAGTTTTTTGGAAAAGAGCCCCATATATTCTATTTATTACAGATTGACCCCCGAAATTAGTTCAAAAAATCTCATATTGGCCCCAAACAGTCCGACACTTCTCCATGCAGTGTTCGACACTCCTCGATGAAGTGTCCGACATGGTGTCGGAAATTAAAAAAAATTTTAAAAATTCACACTGATTAGAGGTGTCCGACACGTGTCGGCCGGTGTCGGGGTGTCCATCCGTTTAGGACACCATACCCCTCCACCTAGGAGAGGTATCGGTGCTTCCTAGTTCTCCTCCTTCTCTCTCTGTGTGTGTGTGTCCCTGAAGTACCCGGTAGGTGTCCAGCTGTGTCCAAGCCGCATCTGGAATTCAGAAAATTATTTGAGATATTAATTAAGGTTGGACACGCACCTTGTGCGCACCCAGCCGCACCCGCTTCCGGTGCTGGTATATCGGCGTAAATGATGCACCGATGCTTCAGAGTTTGAACCCAAAAGCTCAAAGATTATAAATTGGCATGGCATCCACCAAGCTATATTTACTTTCATTAGAACTGAGAAAGGTGACAATTCTGAAACATAACAAGTAGGAATGGGGGAAATATTATGAAACAAGCTGAGTACTATTTAGATTAGTTGTTACACCCACACACAGTCTCTGTATAAATGCTGGCAATGTACCTTCTGGCATGGTATTTCATTTTTTTGTGATTTCCATCTTCTTATTTATGGATCCTCGATTGCAGTTGGCAAACTCTGAAGAATACATTGACGGGCAATTCACTGGGAATCTTGGAGAGATCTTGATCAGGTATTTACACATTAACTGCTGTATCCATTTTGTAACTTTGTCCTCATTTGGAAGTCAAACATGTTATCGATAATTTTGACAATTCAAGTTAATAGAACTGTGAGCGTGTGCTCTTTTCATATCTGAGCCAATGGATGTGTCGGCTATGCATAGCAGTATGGGCCAATCTCAGTGGAGATTTGTTTCACTAGATCTGAAGTTTGTTGTGGATCTGGATAGGGTTGTTCTTCGCAGTATTACAGCGTTGCAGGTTGGTGGTAGCCTGCTGGCTGATGATTTTTGAAGTTGGTGGAGGTGTAGTAGAACTTGTTTGGCTGCGACGATTGTGCTTACTGGTTTTTTTCTTCTGCTGTAATAGAGCTTATGCATCTCTCATAGAGATTGCTCTCTATTTAAAGGGTAACACTGGCACTTTAGCATCATCCCCAAAAGGAATAGGAGGAAATTGTGAAACAGGGGGTGTATATTAGAGTAGCTGATTAGGCTTTTAGGAATTTACTGTTAAATTGAGTGGTTTAATACCTTTTTCCTCGTACACCGGAACACTGAAAGCAAGGTGCTTTCCGTCACACAAATACACGTCCAGTGGGCTTAACTAATTAAGAGGAAACGACTGCCTAAAGTTATCATGTTTCCTGCCGTCTTAACTTTAAAGTTTTTGCATATTGACTTTTTTCCATGAAGTCGAACAAGTCTTTCCTGGAAACAACTTCGATTGAGATTGCATTTTGTGTACAAGGCCTTTTACATAGTCATTTGTTATCACTGTAGATACTACTTACTAGTTACTAAATCTAACTTTCTGCCTATTGCTTCTGCAGATGCAATAATGTTCTGTATCTACGCGGTGTTCCGGAGGATGAGGAAATAGAAGAGGCTGATCGCGACTGAGGTGGAGTTTGTATAAGTCTATTCGTTACTGCCCAGATTAGAACTCTTTAACTTTGTCAATTTGGTACTCTTGTAATTCCTGGGAGTTGCATCTAATGCGCGTGCTGCTTCAATCATGTAGTGGCGGAAGTTCTCTTCGCTTAATGCATTGCCCCCGTTATACATTATCTTGAATAGTAGTAGTTGATTCCTTCCTGTTATCCATCATATAATGGTCGATTGAAGCTTTCAGCATGGTTAAAAGATTGTTGTCTTTGAGGTTGGAATGTGTGGCCCTGCATTTGACTTCAGACTGATGTTTTCGTTATTTTGGAACTAAATTAAAAAGGTAACGTTGACATCTGAATCAGGGAAATGATAATTCTATAAAATTGACATGATGGATAGATAATATTTGATGTCATTATGTCATGATCTGTGGATACTCTTCTTTCTTCCCACGCATGTGCAACAGTGGTTGAGCTGGTATGTGTATTTCTTAGAATTGCGTAGTTAGCCGATATATATGGTCTTTCGTTCACAAAGTTATGGTTACATGCTACAATTAAAGGGAAAATACTTCCTGAAACGTAATTAAAGAAGTCAGCTGTACATCCAACTAAAAACATTATAAGCAAATAACTCTAATTGAGTTTGAAAAATGTAAAAGATGCAATTCCGAAGATGTACAGTCATACTGCTGTGAAACTCCTCATTTCCAGAAGGAAATACAGAGCCACTGGTATTCTGCATTTAGGCCTGTCCATGGGTTGGTTGGCCAGGTTAGGTCTGGCTCAATGGGTTTTGCCTTCAACAATTACAACCCTCATTGTTGATTCGACCCTAGCCCTGAATCAACCTAGATCGACCCGACCGGTGTTTATCTTTAGAGTAAATTGCACCAATCACCACCGAACTATGACCCATTTTTCACTTAAGTCACTAAACTTTAATTTGTGTCGATTTGGTCACTGGACTCACACTTTTGTTCAATCAAGTCATTCTGTCAGTTAGGGTTACACTTTCTCCGTTAAATGGTCACATGACGAGCACATGCCCCATCAAAGCAGGGGCAAAACTGTCCCTCCCCACCAATCCCTCTTTTTTCTCTCTCTCTATCTTTCTTTTCTCTCTCTCCCTCTCCTTCCCTCTCACACAGCGATCTACCTCCATCAGATCAGCCTCCGCGTCATGTTAGGGGGCAATGGGTGAGGCTTTCGATGACGTAGAATGGGCTAATTTTTGGGTTGGATTGACGAAGAAGCGGAGATTGGGCAAGCGGGGTGTCAGTGACGGCATGGATCGATGACCGGCGGTGGTTGAGTTGTGATGTGGTGGTTTTTATGGCTGAAAGTGATTGGATTTTGATGATCTTTGTGGGTCTGGAGGAAGACGGTGGTGATTGTGGTCGAAGAGCAGAAGCAAACTTCCCATAGCCCTGAACACCATAAGCACACCCACGAAATAACCGACGGCGAGAAGCACGGCGGCGCTGGGGGCCCCTACCGCTTCAGTCACAAACATCCCCATCGTGTTTCTACACCTTTCTTGACGTCTTCCTCGCATTAGCCGGCATCGGTTGGAGTAAAAACTAAGGCACATATCATTTCTTGTCCTGCCGCAGCGGAACCTACATCTAGCGACTTTGGTGGACAGGAAATAGTTACATTTTTCCCTACAGAAGACGGAAGATCTTTGGGTAGTGATAATTAATGTGTCAACAAGTGGAAGCTTTTCTGTAGTTCTTGAGGTATCAAGCACAGCAGTTTCTGAAGCTCCTCCTATCCATGATGAAATGACAAGGAGGGAAATGAGAGGGTAATGTCAGTTATGGGAACGATTTACAAGAAGGGACGAAATTACCCCTAATTTGAATGGTCATGTGCACGGCGCATGACCATTTAACAGAGAGAAATTAACACTGGCAGACGGAGTGGTGAAATCGGTCAGATTTGATAGTCTAGTGGCCAAAATGGCACAAAATAAAGTTGGGTGACTTAAGTGAAAAATAGGTCATAGTTCAGTGGCCATTGGTGCAATTTACTCTTATCTTTATTCTTTTAATTTAGGATTTTTTAGCTATGTAAACACTAAAAATTTTATTTTTTCCTTGCTAATTAGAGCCAAAAAAGGGCATTTCTTTCGGGAAAAAATTTGGCTGCTACCCCGGTTGGAGGAATCTTCTTCCTACTCCTTATATAATGACAATCAATTGTTTCTAAATGTTTCTAGTGATCCTAAAAAAGTGCTGTTAATAATTGTCGCTGAAAGTGTTAGAAGAAAAGTTACTAAAAATATTTAGTGACTATTAATTGTCACTATATACGGGGTTGGAAGAAGATTCCTACAACCCATGTAGGAGCCAAAGTTTGTTCTTTCCTCCGTTGCTGCAGCCGCCGCCGTCGTCGCCCTCTACTGCAAACCTGCCATGGTGCCCACCTCGGGATCAATCAATAGAGAGAAAAAACCCTTAGAAAACCAATAAATTGATTGGCGTACGAAAAAGAAAACAAAAAAGGCAACCCGATGAGACCAATGGTTGATCTACATGGGTAGAGAGGTCTGGGGCAGATCCACATATGTATGGTCGTGGTTGATGGCGACGAGTGATGGCCAATGGCGGTAGATAATGGCTATGGTAGTTGTCATGGGTAGTGAGCAGTTGGTGGCTTACGACGATAAAAAAATGTTGGTGGTGGTTAAGAAGGGAAATGTTTTCAGAGGTGGTGGCGGTGGTTGGAAGGGTGGTGATTGAGGCGACGGTGAGTGGTGGTTGGAAGGGCGGTGTTGCCTGGCGATGGCTGTGGTGGACAACGACTTTGAGTAACGGTTGGAAGGGTGTTGGCCAGCGACAATGGGTTTCACTTGGCTTGCTACGGTGAGTGATGAATTCCCCTTGGTCGGCGCCGGTGAGTGATGAGGGAGGAAGGGGAAGAAAGTGTGTGTGTGGGGTGTGGCTGAGTGGGTGTGAATTCTTTTTTTGTTTTATTCCTTTTTTTTTTATAACTTTAGAATTGTAAATTATATGCCTCGTCGGTACGAGGATTCAAACTCAAGACATGATACTACACCCCAAGGCCTTTTGTCACTTCGCCCTCTTCTTGGGGTTGAGTGGATGTGAATTCTGAAAGACATGATACTACGGTTCTTAATGGTAAACAGAGCGCGCGGCCCCAGCAAAATTGGACCCTGGCTGAAACCTAAAACTCATTTAAAGAATAGGGTCGGTTAGGCTGGATTATTATATTGACCCAACCGTGATCTCAAGATTTAAGGTTGGGTTGGGCTGGCTAGAGAGCCCATGGATTGGATAGGCCTAGCTGCATTAGCTGCGGCCCTGCAAAAGGTGATTGTAATTAGGCAGAAATGCCGATGAAAAGGACATATTCTTTATTACTGGAGCGTAAAGCATTTTGTCCCAATTTAGAAGATGTAAGCGTTGGAAATAACACAAGCAAGGCAGCAAAAGTTTTCAGATATATTGCAAACCGACGTCTTACATAATACACAGTGAATAAAAGCGTGGACAATGATACAACGTACACTCTGTTTGCAGCATCAGTTAGGAACATTTGTACAAGGTTGGAACAAGCATCTTGAAGCCGCGGTACTGTTAACTTGTTAAGATAGACATAGTGATAGCTTGTTCAATCATTAAGCTGAATCCCCATCCCAGCGAAGATGCTCAGGCCACCAGATCTGGTTCACCCCCATAACTTACATCCTCGGAGAGGATTTCAGATCAATGAGAGACAAAAATCTCATAATTATCTTCACAAGCACAAAGAATGCCAGTCATCAGCTCAAAGTTTCAATACTAAACAGCTAGCAGGCTCACACTCCTTTCTTTCCAGGTAATGCTGCAGAAAGCCCGTGTTCCGATGCGAACGCGACTTGTACCGTCGTGTCAAATCTACTTTGATTTGGGCGTTTGATTTACTTTTAGCCGGCATTGACTAAATTATCAAAAGATAAGTTACCCTCATTTCAATCAAGTCTAGTCTCCGTTCTCTCTCCAACGATCTCCACTTCCATCTCTTCTACACCGGTGACTTTCCAATGTATCCTATCTGTGCACTTGGATCAAAGTGACTAGCAGACCCCCTATTTTTTTTATCATATTCGGCAAGTTACCTCCAACTGGGCGAGTTAAATAGGTCGGTAAGTTACACGTGCTGAGGAGAGACGGACAGGACGGAGGGTTTCTTGGACGGTGAGGGTGAGGGGATACAGAGAGAGGAAGAAGAAAGAAACCGGTTCAGGAAAAGACCCGTTAGCATCTGAGAACAGGCTCAATGTAGCACTATGTTATCTTTCCTTTCATCCCAAGATGAGCGGAATATGAGCTTCAGTCTATGCCAGATAGAGCTGTATAGTAGACAGCTATTCTGAGTTGAATCTCAGTTAACTGTAGGCATTAAGCCTCTTTACGTCATTACCAAGAGACCAGAGATTGCTGCCGCCTATATCCAATTATCCAGGCTCCTTCCTTGGGTTTATTTTGGGTTTGGGACCGGGGGCGGGGTTTTAAGGGACCAAGATAAAAGACTGCAGAATCTCTCATAGAAAGTCTATCCTTTGGAGAACTAGATAACTTACTTGTAATGCCTGAATGTTTCTCTTAAAGCTGTACGCACTTCTGCTATTACGGGGAAAACAGCCTGGATTTTCATGAGAAAGTCATCAATCAGAATAGGTTTCAAAGTTTGCCTAAACCTGCAATTAGAAGTTTCTGAGTTAAGAATATTACGCAAGAGGAGTGTCAGAATGATACTTACTACACACTTTGGAATTTTCAAGTAGTACGGCATAGTTTTTTTTTTTGAAAGCGGAGAATTTTATTTATTTAAACACACTGATGAGTCACACAACGTGGGGTGACTCTCCCACTAGAGTCAAAATACAGGTGGTTTGCCAAAAAGGTCGGCGTGTGTTCCCATATATGAAAACTGGAGCGCTGACCACCGCATGTTTTGCTATGAAGTCCGCACAAAAGTTTGTTTCCCGATACCTATGGAAACGGTTACCTACCAAGAACGTTTAAGGAGTGCCCTGCAGTCCAAAACCAAAGTTTCCATAAGGGAGGGGGGGGGGATTTGTTAGTAAATCAACCACAGATTTATCATCAATGTCTAACACAAAGTTTCGGCACTGTTGGTCCCATGCGAGCATGAGACCATCTCTCACCGCCCACCATTCAGCGGTGTGGCTGTCGGAGTAGAGCAGACCGCGGGTACATCCAGCCACCCAATTCCCTTTATGGTCTCTAATGATAGCTGCCGCTCCTCCTATTTGCTGGCTATTTTGAGCACTACCATCCGTGTTGATTTGCAGCCAATGAGGGGGAGGGGAGTCCAGCCTACAAAAAATATATCTCTTGGAGTATTTTTCTGACTTTGGTTGGTGAATAAAATATAGTCTTGTGCGAGGGCCTTAGCTAGAGTGATAATCATGTGAGCTTTAGGAAAAGATTCATTAAGAATTGCCAACTTGTTGCGATACGTCCAGATATGGGAGATAATGAAAGCATAAGTAATGTTCCACGGAATTTCTGGAGGTTGCTCAGCTGTGCTAGTCCCTAGATTGGTTTTAAACCAGACGTGTAAGGGCTTGTTAAGTTGGCGGGTGTTAATGGCCTCCTGGTTAACTTGGCTCCATATGTTCTTAATAATGGGACAAGTCCTAAAATAGTGGTCAACAGATTCATTGCTTCCGCAATCATGAGGACAGAGTTTTGATTCCAGCCAGAAGAGATTGGACCGAACATGAAGAGCATAGTGACAGCATTTCCAAATTAGACTTTGAATGCGAGGAGGGCATTTAAGTTTCCAGATCCACAGCCAATCACCTTGAATAGGGATGGAGTTCATTTGCAGGCAATTGTATGCGGATTTAACAGTGCAAACTCCTTTGTCGTAAGGCCAAATAATCGTGTCGCTTCTATTATGATAAAGAGGGAGATGAATAGCTATAATGAGCTTAACAGTGTTGGCCGGTAAGATATTAAGCAAATTTTCCCGATCCCATCTATTATTTACTATGACATCCTTCACCCTAAGGTTAATTATATCAGAAGAAAGGGGACCAATCACGAGGCCCCTGATAGGGTCAGCCGGATGCCAGTTTTGATGCCAAAAAGAGATACTTTCCCCATTTCTAACCTTCCACCGGATTTGTTTGGCGAGAGTATCTCGCGCTAAAATAACTTGTTTTCAGAAAGGAGAGCTATTTGTTTTGGCTTTAGCATACCAGATCGAGCCATTTGGATGATATTTGGACTTTAGAGCTTGAGCCTGTGAAGAATTTGGGCATTCCCACAGCCGCCACACAAGGTTAAAAAACATAGCCTCATTTGTTATTCTAACCTTACGAATACCAAGCCCTCCATTGGCCCGGGGAATAGAAACTTTGTCCCAGTTAAGAGCATGCCATTTTCTTTCAGTTTCAGCGTGTCCCCAAAGGAAATTACGGCTTATGTAATCAAGTTTAGCCGCGACATTAGTTGGAAGGGCATAGGCCTGCATCATATAGATAGGAATAAAGTTGAGGACCAATTTTACAAGAGTTGTCCGAGCCGCTAACGAAAGATAGTGGATCTTCTAAACTGCCAATTTAGAACGGGGTTGAGTAATGAGGTGAGAAAAGCAGTCTGATTTAATCCAGCCGTGCGTAAGGGGGACACCCAGATATTTATCAAACCGGTTGGTGGCCGGAATACCTGCATGTTGACAAATAAAGCTACGAATGTCACAGGGAGTATTTTTCGAGAAGAGGATTTTTGATTTGTTCATGTTTATCCTAAGCCCCGACTCAGCACTAAAAGAGTTGAAAACGTGCAGGAAGTTAAGAAAATTTTCCTTATTTGCCCGGCCGAAAAGAAGAATGTTGTCCACAAATAAAAGGTGCAAAATGCCAAGGCCCGCACAGGCAACTTTGATTGGTTTGATAGTATTCATCTCTTCCCCCTGTTGAAGATGTTTGGATAGAACATTCATGCATACGATGAAAATGTAGGGAGACAAAGGGCCCCCTGCCTAAGGCCACAATGGGGTTGGAAAAAAGTAGATGGTTTGCCGTGCCATATAATTGCTTATTGAACTGAGGTCACACAACTCATGACAAGGCTGATGAAATCTTGAGCAAAACCATACTCCAGGAGAGTATTGAAAAGGAAAGTCCAGTTCAGATTATCGTAGGCTTTCTCCAGATCAAGCTTGGCCATGAACAATCCTCCTTTACCCTTTTTTCGTCTTATGTTATGGAGAAGTTCATTAGCAAGGATAACGTTATCCGCTGCACGTCGTCCTCTTAGGAAGCTAGTTTGGTTCAGGTGAATAATGGTGTCGATCTGAGTTCAGAGCCTATTAACCAAAATACGCGAAATAACTTTGTAAGTCGTATTACACAGGCTAATAGGTCTGAATTGGGATACAACCTCAGGGTTCTGACATTTAGGAATAAGAGCGATATGAGTTTTATTAAGATTCTCCGGAACAGTCTTTTGGAAGAAACAACTTTGCACAAGAGTAATTAAATCTTTGCCGAATATATCCCAATATTTTTTGGAAAACGCCCAGGTGGTACCCATCCAGCCCCGGGGCCTTATCCGGACCCATGTCAAAGAGGGATTGCTTAATCTCCTTAGAATAAGGGATGCTACCTAGATCGGAGAAATTTGGGTTTATTCGGAAGTTGTTTGGAAAAGACCACCCAGCCCCTATTATGGATCGCGATGTGGTTACCCACATAGAGATGCATGAGGTGTTCTGGAAGAGATGATGAATCTCTCGATCGTCAGAAATCCAGCAATTATTGTTATTTTTTATCAGGCAAATTTTGTTTTTCTTGCAGCGGTTAAGGGTGGATATGTGGAAGAAATGAGTGTTTCGGTCTCCCTCACAACTTCATTGAATTTTTGCTCTAAGCTTCCAATACTCGTGTTCTTGAGAAAGAATAGAATTGTAACGGTTTTGCAGGTCGACTTCTAAATTGCACAAAAACTGGGAGAAGCGCACTGCTAAACTTTTTTGTAATTCGGTAATATGATTAAGGATATTCTTTTTTTTTTCCTAAAAATGTCCCCGAAAACCGTTTGTTTCCACACTATCATGTCTTTTGTTAAATTCTCAAGTTTAGCTACGAAAGAACCCGAATTTATGGAAGGACTATTCCAAGTCCTGGCTATTGTAGGTTTGAGGCTAGGGTGATAAAACCAGGCCGTTTCAAATCGGAATGGCTGTGTGACATTCCCGCTCCTGCTAGGATTTTGACTAAAGGATTGGAGAAGGATGGGGTGATGGTCGGAATGAGTGCGAGGCAGATGAAGAACCTGAGAGTTTGGGTGATTTTCGATCCATGATTGAGAGGCCATGGCTCTGTCGAGCCTTTCATAAATAAGGTCAGACCTGTGAAAACGACGATTTGTCAACGTGAAAGGTTGCCCATGAAAACCCAGATCAATAAGATTTTCTTGGTCTATAAACTATAAGAAAGTTCTCATCGTATTGAGATTAAACATTCTATCCCCTTTCTTTTCAGTTTGATCAATAATTTCATTTAAATCCCCCATGAGCATCTAAGGTAAGTTTTGAGATTTTTGAATATTTAACAACTCATTCCACAGCATTTTCTCTTCTGGTACGAATAGGAGATGCATAGATAACAGTTAATAACCAGGGAGCTGAGTTACTTATCTGGACAACAGCGTCGAGGGCCTGTGGTGATTCGTGCACGACGTCAATTTAGATTTTTTGAGAGTGCCAGAGAAGCCAAATACCGCCAGGGTAGCCGTTGCCATCAATGCAGTGATTGCGGTCGAAACCAAGAGTGCGGGCGATCCTTTCAGCTTGAGAAGAAGTAATTTTTTTCTCCAACAGGATGAGCGCTTCCGGTTTGTGTCGTTGTAGCATGTCTCGAGCATGAAGATTTAAGCGAGTATTCCCCACTCCATTACAATTCTAGGCTATGATATTCATAATAAGAGGGTCTGGAAAGATTCTAGTTTCATAGTTCATGATCCTCGGTTGGGGGTTGAGATTGTATTCGGTCCATCCCGGCCATATAAAAGTCTCCCCCAATTGAGTTCGTATTTTTTGAGCATTCAGGAGGTAGCTCAGACGTCCTTCCTCTGGCACGCCGGAGGATATGGCGGTAACGGCTATGGGAAGGATGATATGGGAGAAAAGGATGTTGGTTAAAGATTCGAGATTTGCGTGAAGACGAAAATTTGAGGTCTCCGAGGGCCAAGTACTTGTTTGTCATAATTGGGAGAGATTGGAGGCGCCATGTATTGTGAGTGTGGCGTGCAGGGGTTCTGTGCGCGATGTTTGGTCCGAACCTGCATCGAGGGGTGCGCAGGATTGATGGACGTGTCGGAGCACTACCTACGGAGAAGTGGGGCATTGGTTGAAGGTTGGTTATGTTGGGTGACGGAGGGGTATGTTGTTGAGATGGGTTGGGTAGGGTTGTTGTTTGGGTCTAAGATTGTGTCGTTCCCAGCACAGGGGTTAGAGGGTTGGTCACGGATTTTTGCGGCAAGGTTCGAGGGATTTGGGTTTAGTTGTAACTCTTGCAGAGTTGGAGAAACCTTAAGATATGAACTTGCCAACTATAGCTACAAAGTCTCAATGAGTTTCTTTGAAAAAGATGATAGAAGCATGATGAGTTCGCGTGTTGCACAAACTATTTAAGATTGACCAAGACCTTGATAGTTCCAGCTAAGAATTTTCATTGAGGGAGAAAGGGTTGTTGAGGGATAACACTCGAAACCACTGGCTTAAGCAAGTAAATGTTAGATTTGAGTTTCTTATTCTCAACCGATTAGGGTTCTATTCTTTTACGTTTGAATATACAATTAAGTGTAAGATTGGTGATGATGAAAGTTTTAGTTTTTTTCCCAGCCAAAAGTTCGTCGAATCTATCTTCCTCCGGATCTAAGGACATGTGATTGGCTCATTTACATTTATAATTCCAGATATTACCAAGGAATGTTAAAAGGTAATGAGAAAAAAAAACTAAATATATGTACAAAATTAAAATATGATACAGTGAGCAGATAAGTATGGCAACAACACCAGATACAAAATTAAATATATAAAGGGTACGAAAAGCATACGGGAGGGGATAGAAAGATGTGCACACGTTTGGTGACAAAGTTTAGGCTTGAGTTTCACTATTGGATCCGAGTAAAACTCCATTCTTTTGCATTTGATTGCACAAATAAAAGGAATGTACTTGACAATGGATTTTCTAGATTTTTCCTAGCCATAAGAATGTCAAGCTTAGTTTCCTCCGAATCTAAAGACAGGCGAGGGGTTCATTTCCTTTTGTAAGTCCAGTTAGTTCCACGAGATATATAATGATCATGAAAAGAACTAAGTAAATGCTATGAAGATAACATATGACGTAGTGAACAGAGAAATGAGAAAACGACACCAGAGACAAAATGAACACTATGAAAAGATATGTAAAGTAAGCGTGAGGAGAAACTAAGTTGTGCACCTATCTCTGACATGGACACCTGATGATCTGGAGATCGACAAGGGCCAATAATCTTTAGTTTTTTCTGATTACCATCGATAGTCTCTGTAATGAGTTGCTCTCTTTCTCTTTTTAATGAAGGTGATTTTGGTGTTATGTCCATCAGGTCGTCAAGAGAGTAGGCTGGACTAAAGAGATGTCACTCAAACCCAATGATAATGTGTCTTCTTTTCCATGCAGTGGCGGTGGTACTTCGTCATTCTCCAATATGACCCCCTTGTGTTGTTGCGCTTCATCGTCGGCAATGTCTAGAAATGCAGGCTGACTTTGGGGAAGCCTCCTCATAGGTAGGGGCATAAAACCGATTCCTCGATTCTGTTCAACGACTATCCGATCAAATATCTTTCACTAATTACCGAACCACATCCATTTAACCGAAGTCACAGCTAATCACCTCCAACCCGTAACTGGTGAAAGGGTTTATGATCCTTTGTAGATTATCTGAATTAGGAAAGCTAGATTTATTTTGGTATTGCCAGTATTTAGGAATTGATTTCCTGGGTGTAGCAGCTTTGATGGCTGAAGCTAGGAGTTTCGGAGTAAGGTGTGGAAAAAGCATTTTTAATCTTTTCCTTCATACAATGCTACCATATATACATCAAATTAAACTCAAAGCGTAATCACACATTTAATAAGCTTTGCTTGGCAAGTTAAGATAAGTAAAAATAAGGTGTGAAGTCAACATTTAGATGTACTAAATCTATCAAGAAAAATTGCAAAAGGTAAAATTGGAAAAATTCATTGGAATGGATTTAGTACAATGCTCTCACAAGGTTTTTTTTTTCTTTTTTGAAATAGTCAAAACTGCAATTTATATGGCCCGTCAGTATGGGATTCAAACTCATACCTCAAGGCCCTTTGCCACTCCATCATCCCTTGGGGTTTCTTACAAGGTCTTTAGACGGGTGATATTTCAACTAAATCCCCAAATGTGCAAACCCCCTCAAACCCGAGGACTTCAGGCCCATCTCCTTATGCAATACCATATACAAGGTCATCTCTAAGACCATCGCTAATCGAATCAAATCCCATATGTCGTCCCTCATCTCAGAATTTCAGAACGCCTTTGTCGGGGGTAGGCATATTGGAGATAATGTGCTTTTAGCTCAAGAGATTTCGAACAAGATCAGACTGAACAAAAAAGGAAAAGTCATACTCAGTGCCATCAAAATGGATATGAGTAAGGCCTATGACTGAGTGAATTGGTCTTTTCTTGAAGCCGTCCTTAGGAAAGTTAAATTTCCCTTACATCTGATTCGCCTCATTATGCAATGTGTGTCGATCGCATCGTATCAAATCCTTGTCAACAACTCTCCTTCTAGTAGATTATACCCAACTCGTGGCCTCTCAGGCAAGAAGATCCTTTGTCACCTTATCAATTTGTTTTATGTGCAGAGGTTCTATCGGCTTCCCTCACATATACCCAAGCCTATTTTAGATAGATATTGTATGGAGTCAAGACAACAGATTAATCTTCATAAGTCGGCAATCACTGTCAGTTCCAACTCAAATGAGCATACGACCCTCTCTCTTGCTCGAAGAATAGGCCTACAGTGCTCAACTTCTTTTGGTACCTACCTGGGCATCTCTCTTGACATCGTCACCAAACGACGACAATTTTTCAAAGATCTAGTAGGAAAAATGCAAGTGCATTACGCAGGATGGAAAGAAGTCCTGTTGAATAAAGTGGGCAGATCAACTCTTATTTCCTCGGTGCGGATGACGCTCCTAAATTATCACCTACATATATGTTTGTTCCCAAAACTCATCTGCAAAGCTATCAACTCGATCATGTGTAAGTTCTCATGGGCCAGCTCCGAGAGTTCAACCTCTGTACATTGGATAAATTGGAACGCTCTTTGCGCGCCGAAGTTGTCGGGTGGTCTCGGGTTTAAGGACATATGGTTATCAAATCAAGCACTGTTAGCCAAAACAAGCTAGAGGATTATGAAAGAGCCAGATAGCCTACTAGCACGCGTTCTTAAAGGGAAAACAAGCAAGAGGATTATGTAAGAGCCGGATATCCTACTAGCACGCGTTCTTAAAGGGAAATACTGTTACAAATTTAACTTTTAAAACTGCCCTATGAGAGGTAATTATTCTTGGGGGTGGCATGGATTATTGGTAGGACATGGAGTTATAACACAGAGCCTTAGATGGCAAGTTGGCAACGGTTCCCAGATATCCATTTGGAATGACGATTGGATTTCGAATGAAGCGTTACGCCCCCTCGCCTTACCCAATAACAATCATGATCGGATACTCTATGTTAAGGACCTCATCCATAATCATGCATGGAATAGCCGATTGATCACTTCTTTATTCCCCTCTGAAATCTCAGCCAAGATCCTCGCTATCCATGTTTCTCCTCACGACTTAGAAGACACTCACGTGTGGAAGGGCATAAAGAATGGTGATTATTCAGTAGCTTCTGCTTATAGAATGCTATATTACCTAAACCTAGAAAACTGATCCAATAGAGGCTTCCAAGCCTCCACACCTCCTTTAAACCTGAACACTCATAGGCTAGTTTTGGCGTTACCACTACCTTCTAAGCTAATTTTTTTTCATTTGGCAACTTTTGTGGGATAGGCTTCCTCTCTACCGCAATCTATATCGTCTCACAATATCAAACTCGGATCTCTGCCCCATATGCCTCTGCCATACCGAATCCGTTGATCACTTATTTTTTGATTGCCCGGTGGTGAGACCAATCTGGTTTGGAGGATTAACATGTCTTCATAGCAGAAATGTTGGAAGATCATTTACCGAATGGCTGATAGCTTAGATTCAAAACCAATTAGGCCGACCATCTCTACGGGACAAAATAAGTCAAATCATCTCCACCATCTGGTGCATATGGATTCATAGAAATAATCTCATTTTCCGACATATCCCCTTCCAGTCTTCCATTGAAATTGATAGCATCAAAACACTCTTGCAAAATATCGGTGAAGCTTTCGCTAAACAGAAGATCCCAAAGAATACTACTAATATCACCACACAAACAAATTTGGCTCTATTGGGTCCACGGTTGTCTACTCTCACCCGATGCGAGTGCAATGTGTTGAGACCCATCTAGATGATCATTGATATATGTTTCAACAAAAGCATTTATAAGGCGGGATCAGGGATACGCTGCCAGACTGAGAATGGGTTCCGTTGTTGATCCGCGACGATATCTTTTCATGCTTCTGATGATTTATCTGCTTTCTCAAAAGGATTAATAACAACTTGTTGTTGGGCTAAAAGGAATAATTTATTGCACATAACATTACTAACAAATTCCAATTTTCTGCTTGAACAGCTATCGGACACGGCGGATATCCCTGATACCACCGCTCTGATTATGTATGACTTTTGCTACTTATTATCAGATTTCCACCGGTTTAGCTTTGACAAAGCCATGAAGCCTCAGCTCAAGAAATCTAGATCATTAGTTGCTTTTGTCTGCCATGCACGTATCGATGTCTTCCAGGACTGGGTGCGTGACTTTTTGCCGCAACAAGATCTTTAATTCACCTGCTTTGTGTGCATGTTTGTATTTTGGTTTGTCTTTACTCTTGTAATTTAGACTTGGTGTAGTCTAGTGTGTAAACTGTTTTATGTCTTCTGTAATCACCTCTGGGTGAAAAACCTTTATGATTATCTATGCTATTCTGCCTTTCTATAAAAAAAAAAACTAACATTTAGTATAACAAAATCCTTATCCACTTCTTGGTCACCGTATCCAAATATGCTCCGGATGCTAAAAATGTGTATCCTTATTGAATATCTAATTGGCCATTTCAAAACATTAGAGTTCCTTTTGACCATAAACAAATGAGCACGATCCTCCAAATAGTAAATGCTTCATTGTGTCTATGTTATGTCTTTTTGTATGAAAGCTTAGGTTCTAGTGGATTTTTTTTCTATATGAATGAGTCAGTTTGGGTTTCGTGCGCGCATGATTAGATCCATTCAATCAAGTACATATTTTAGGATTAAGAAATAGGACATATCATACTTATAAACCTTATACTATATAAATTGTTAAATTATATTTTGTCTATAAATACAAATTAGATTCTCATCACTTGTGTACATCAGTTACAAATTTGAGTTTGTAATGAGACTAACATAAAAAAATCAGATATAAGCTTTATCATACTGTATTAGCTTAGAGGCAGATATTTTTCAACGAATACAGATTTTAAAGGGTCGAATATATGTTTCATAATACTCAATCCAAAAATATGCAAATGCGAACGAATATTCAAAAAATTTTAATGTCCTTTTACGGGTGATCTCTCACACTGTGTTTTTACATATTCATACTTTTTTTCTTTTCTAAATTCACATAAAGAGCTTTCTTAAAACTGCCTAAAATCAGATTCCCCAAATCTTTTATGCCCCCATTTACCGCCACTAAACATGTACAATGTATCCATAAAAAATCATGGCGTCATTTCACATCTAGTTTAATGGGTTAGAAATCCTTGTTTGTCCTCTGGATATCGTTCAATAAAAATAACTAGGGAACATATACCATCACATCAAAAGAAAACATAGTTGTTTGAAATTTTCCTAAATAAAGGAGAGAGATTTGCAGAGGGAAGTGGGTTAGCTCTACACGATGGGCCAAAATATGTGGCGTCGTGTCAAATGGAGAACATGAAGGCATCGTATAAGCGAAAGGATGGGAACGAGCATAAGAAAGTTGGGACAATAATAGATGAGTCCCTAAAAGCTACCTTTAAATACAAAGGTTAATTTTTATTGCCTCGGTTCCATATGTTGTTCTCCTTTGATCTTTTACAAGTTTTATTCAATTGAATTTTACTCCTTCAATTTTTTTATTGCAAATTTATATGATAGATTTGTACCTTTCAGTGACTATATTCATTATTGTTGTTTTTTTTAATCTTAGCTTGATTTGTCAAGTCATACTTTTCAATGTATAATTATCATTTGAGTTCAATTCAATGTCTTCATGTACCATGGACTATCATAAATGTAGCGAACCGTCTAAAAAAATCCCCCGCTAAAGAGGATTTTAGGAGTCACCATCTTAATTAATAGGGAAAAAGAGGGGAAAAATAAACAATGACTTGAAAATGTCAAAAGAACAACTAATCTATCGAAAATCGGGAGATGGGTTCGAGGACTAAGTTTTGCAGCGTGAAGGTGTCAGGCACCCGCCACACCTTTCGGTCTCTACTTCATTTTTATTGATTTTTTGCCTTAAAAACATGTAATATGCAATGAACATAACCCTAAGTTTGTTTTTCTATTTTTAGCTTGAACTCGAGGTTGAATTGCCTACGTATTCGATCGAACTAACCAGAATCAAAACCGCCGTAGTTCGTGTAACGACCAGTCCACGGCCTCACTACATGGCGATGCCTCCCTCAAAAAGGGTGGCTAATGAGGTACTTATGAGTTCATAGGCGAGGTCTTATAAGGTCAATTACAAATTTTTCCACATCCGATGTGGGATATCACGGTTCGACTCTGATCCTACGGGAAGTAATCTACCTTCCAATCCTAGACTTATACTGAGAGATGTAAAAGACTCTTTTTGATTTTTAATAGAAATACGACGACGGGAATATGAGACAATTCTATATGATTTTCTAAACTAGAAAGCAAATAAAATTACCTCTTGAAGTCGCTTGTCTTGGAAGACTCGGGGACGTTCTCTGAGGGATCCACAATGCAAAGACTAAACAGACTTTTAGAATGAGTATGGATGGTTAAAATTCTCGAGAGAGATAGTGTATCACTTCACATGAAAATGGTATACAAGCTCTAAAGAAAATAAGTTTTTTTGAACAAAGACCTTTAAAAATGAAGGCCAAGGGCCTTACTTATTAAGCTATGAATTGCAAAATCTGATAAGATTGGATATGCCAATATGCAAGACTAGAGACAAGTCAGAATATTGGATAAAATCACAAATTGATAAAAGTCACAAGTCGGTTAGTCGAAAACCAGTCAGTTCATCCCACAATTAAAAACTAATTTTGTCTGTTGTCGGAGCCCCCAAGACAAGTTAAAAGGGACGCCAAACAAAACCCATATCTAGATATTGGAGCTCCCAAGATGAGTTGAAAAGCGTCATCTAGACATGTAAAAGAAACAAATAATCATGTCCGTTGCCGGAGCCCCCAAATCAATTTGAAAAGTTCGACGGACAATGTCGTATATCTAGATGCCAAATTCCCCAAGAAAAGTTGAAATGGTCGTCTAGACATACCAAAAATAATCTTGCATGTTGCCAGAGCCCCCAAGACGAGTTGAAAGGGTCTACAGACAAGATCAAAATAACTTTGACAATTGCAAGAGCCCTAAAATCTTTTGGAAAGGGTTGACAGACAAAGTGGAGTCATATATCTAGATGCCTGAGCCCCTAAGACAAGTTGAAAGGACCATTTAGATATAAACAGAATCTTGCCTGTTGTCGGAGCTTTTAAAACGAGTTGAAAGGGTCGATAGATAAGATGGAAATAACTTCGGCCGTTGCAGGAACCCCAAAATTGATTTGAAAGGTTCGACGGACAAAGTGGAGGTTTGACTATGAGCTGGAGCCAACAACGCGTCATAGCAGTTGGTCACTTAGTTAAAAGCAAACTCTTATTTAAGAGTCGGAGCCAACAACGCGTCGAAGTGGTTGGTTGCTTAGAAAAAGAGAATTTCAAAATTTTCACTCAAAGCAAGAACCAACAATGCCACAAAGACAATTAGTTGTTGAGTGCCAAAAATATCAATTTACTTAATATTAAGATATTGTTACTTCTTGCAACATGGATGGGATCTTGTACTGGCTTTACACCGCATACAAATCATTGAACTGGGCAACAGATTCGAAGACTTGGATCACAAAACAATTCGGGAATGACATAATGCACATACAAAGGCAAGCATACAAGCACACAAATCTTGGATAAACGCGCTAGGCAGAATGAATTAAGTGTCATGCAAAATGCATAGGCATGCAAAATGCACAAATTCAAGTAATGGATTGGCTATGCAAGCACACAAAGCATGCAAGCATACAGACATATAAGCATGTATTTCACAAGGATGCAAAAATGTATTTTATTATTAATTCTTTTGGTTCAAAAACTGGCCAGTTAGTCACAGGATAGAAAATTTTGAAAATTCAAAATTTTGAGTTGAAAACGGGTCGGTTAATTAGTAGGTTTTCTGAACTTTTTGAAATTTTGAATTAAAAACTAGCTGATTAGGCTTCGTTTGACAAAACTTTTTTTTTGGTCTTCAGTTTCCAAAAAAAATTAAATTAAAGAGCAGTTAAATTTTTTTTTTTACAAAAACAAGTGGGTGTTTGATAACCCTTTTTTTTTTTTTTTTGTGTTTGATAACCCAGTTTTTATTTTGTGGTGGTTTGTGATGGTAGTGGTAGGGCGTAGCGGTGGCCGACGGTAGCTGTCGGCGGTGGCGGCTGGCAGTCGCCGGAGGCAACCTCCGGTGACTGCCGGCAAGCCGCCGCCGACAGTCGCCGGCAGTGGTCGCTTGAGGTGGTCTAAAAAAAAAACCAAAAGTGAAAAAAAAAACTCATTTTTGGAGTTTTTTTTCTTCTTCAGTTTTAAAACTGGTTTTTTAAACTGAAGAAAAAAAAATGGTTACCAAACGCGCTTTTTTTTTTCAATTTCCAAAACTGGAAAAAAAATGAGTGTCAACCATCCAGTTTTTGTGCGTGATTTTAGGGTTTTCTTCAACACTTTAAACTCAATCCAACCTCAATCTCTCTTAAATTTCTTTCTTCTGAGGACTCTCAATTGTGTAATCCTAACCCAATTACACATCTAGCATATATATATATATATATATTCTATCAATCCCCTCCAATCTCTCTTAATTTGCTTAAGATGGTGGAGTTTATTTGAACGAAGAGAGACCGTGATTGAGGGATGCAAATTGGGAAAATTTCTCGATTCCGGCCAATGAATCAGCCGAATGATCATTCTCTGTTAACTCCAGATGAAGGAATTCATCAGTTAAACACTATTTCACCTTATTCACACACACATACACACCCCCCCCCCCCCCCCCCATGTCATGCAAAGTAGGACCCACATATGGTCGTTTTCACGCGCTTCATGCACGAATCGGATGGTTCCCTGAGATTTTTTCCTTTTTTCTTGATTTTGCAGCCCTTCCTTACGATTATGATGTAGAGGCTCCCCCAATCTAGTTAGGGAATGGTGGGCCAAGATCTCCGAACCGATAAAAAATAAGGTAACAATTACCGATTTTGACCTTATTCTTGACGGGTTGAACAATGTGACCCGTAGCAAGAAACACCTTATATGTTTAGCCGAGCGTTGGTGGGATTCCTCAAACACTTTTCACATGTCGTTCGAGGAAACAACACTTATCTCGTTCACTTTGTGACTATCATCGGTATTCGCACTCGCGAGAGACCTGTACTTTGAGCCTATGATCTCGACAAAGATCGAGACCTCATGGTCCGATTGCTTGGCTATGAACCATCACTTAAAAAAGGCGGTTCCATCTTTTTTGGTACCCTTTGTGCATACTACATGGGTATGGATTTGGAGGGGGCAGAGGATCCAATGATTAATCAAGTTTGTCTGAGGATTTCTGCACTCTATTTTTGTTGGAGACCCTCTTCAACAATGGGGATGACTCCGTGCAGCTGTGGTGCCTATAGGCCTTGAAGAACATATGGGAGATTGAGGAGTACAACTAGGGTACTCCTGCTATAACTTATTTGTTCTACTCTATGAACGTGGTGTCTCGGGGCCAGTCTTTGAGCTTCATAGGATACTATGACATATGAGAGGTATGCATATGTTTCTTGAGTTATTTTCTAATTATTCTCATGCATGTTTAGACATTTTCCCTCACATGAAATTTATTCTCACAGGTTTGGGCCTTCGAGGTCCTAGGTTCACGTGCTTCTCGATTGGGTCAGGGGCACACTACTAAGACTAAGCCGACCATGTAGTGGTGGAATTTTAGGGACGAGCGGGTTGGTGCCTCTAAGGGGGCATACCGGGATAGTTTTAATGGGTTGACACAACATCCAATAAGTAATTTAATGGATTTTGAATTTTTCTCAATGCGTGGTTATGAATTCTTACTGTTTGCCTATTTTGTTACATGTGTCTCTGTCCAAGAAGGGGATGACTGAGTCCTATATTTAGGAGCTGGCCCGCACTCGATGCCAGATGCTATTAGTGGGACCCTCGCATGAGTAGTTCCCCGCAGGTGCTCTTCTAGCGTCACATGGATGTCAAAGTTCACGTACCAGATGCCTTTCCCCTAAATATGTACCAGACGAGGAACCTAGACAGGGGGTTGGGACAGAGCCTGGTTAGAGGAATCGCCGTATCCTCCATAAGGTGGTAGAACGACCCTCATACCTACGAGGCTTTTGTAAGGGAGGACTTGGCCCCTCTACTAACTTCAGAGTAGCTGAAGAAGGTACAGAAGGATGGGGTGGCCCAAGACTGAAATGAGAATAGTGAAAAAGAGGCAGAGTCGGCTGAAGATATCCCGTTCTCTTCTTGAATAGTGTCAGTCTTTTTGAAAAGCAAGACTGAGGAGCAGGAGCCAATTCCCCAGCGAAAGAAAGACTCCAAGGGTTTTGGGCTCAAGGAGCTAGCTAAAGTCTAAACGGTAAATTATAAACCTTACTTGAGCTTAACATCGTGCTCAGTGTTAAGAGATGCCTATAGGATGATCCTTAGTCTTAAGGACATAGTGTCTACATACCGTGACTTACTACAGGTGTACGGATCGTCAGCCAAGACACCGGAGGTACCGACTCCTACCATCTTGGTGCCACCTTTGGGAGGTGGGTCGAGTGGACAATAGAGCTCCATGGAGCCCGTAACCCCTACTATTGTTGTTATTGATACTCTTATAGGAGTGACCACAGTGCTTCGAAAGGGAACTCGGGTAAAGACAAGGGCAGTGAGCCAGACTTTCACGAAGAAAGTGAGCAAAGCAGAGCTGGCACAATCCAAGGGTAAAGAAATTGCCACCTAAAGCCAGAGAAAAACCCCAATCCCTCCATCGAAGTGGAGACGTAAGTCTACTGGGAATGTTGCGGTCTTCAAGAAGATTTACAAGAAGCCCATTTTAATGAGACCGTGGTAATGGAGTCGTCTCCTGAACCAAAGGACGAGGAGGAAGAATATGAAGAAGAGGGTAATGAAGAAGAAGATGAGGCTGATGAAGCTGAGGAGGTTGAGGAGGCAAGTGAAGAAGCTGAGGAAACCAACAATGAGGAGGAGCCTGGCCCGTGGACGACCCGAAGGAAGCTGTAAAGATGCTTAGCCTAGATTAGATCCTAAAGTAAACCTCAGAGTCCCTTTAAGAACTGATTTCAATCACTTGATGCAATGCACTCTTATTTTTTGTGTTTAAACTTAAGGTTTTATTTAGTTAATCATATGTTAATGTGTAATCTAAACGCATGCTCACACTTACTCAGAAACAAAATAAGGATGAGATAAAGTTGGATTAATTTTTTTTGGATATGGTTGAGTTTTTTTTATAGGTACAGAGTTTGGCCTAAAAATAGGCAAACCTGCCAATTTTTATCAACACTTGACTAACCGTCCAGTTAGTCAATGGCTAAACCAATTTTTCGAGAAAAATCAGCTAGTTGGTCAAAATCCAACTTAGATTTTATGATAAAACCGGATGGTTGATCAGAATCAAAATCAAATTTTCTGATAAAATTGGTCGGCTGATCAGAAGAAAATATGAATTTAAAGGTTAAATCGGACAGTCGATTAGAGAGATGAACTGTCAAATATTCAAATCAAGTACGAAGCCGGTAGATATATCGAAAATCGTTCGGTTTTTTCTGATAACAATTTCTAATTTTTAATTTTTTTGACTCCTAAGTCTATATAACTTAGAACTCTCTCATTATATATATTCAGGACTCATCCCTTCAGAATGACATTCAACTCTCATTCTCTTCAAAGAGCTCCCAATGGCTTTCAAAGACGATCCAACGATCTTCGAGCTCCAATTTTGTGCCTTCGCTAATTCTTTTAACAAGATTGAGCTCATTCATCTCGATGGGTGTTTCAATTTAAAAGCGTCATGAGCTTGCGGAATGTGGTTGTCCATGAAGACATTCTCAGGGCGACATGCAAATTATGGGATTCTGAGGATAATGTCTTGCATTTCTGCCTGGATGAACTTTGCCCAACTCGTCAAGAATTCTCTGCCCCAGTAGACATTCATGTTAACATACCCATTGTTGTTTCAGTCATCCAAGATGGTTATATTAAGGCTCTAATGAGTTTTCTGAAGGTTAGGGATGAGCGTGCTAGGTCTTTTCTCCGACGTAAATGTATTTTTCCTTCTCCCATAATAGACTATTTTTCTGCTAGATCGGATAATCGTGGTCAGCGAAATGCACGTGGTCAGGTAGCTGCTCTAGCACTGTGTCTGGTGGCCAAATATCTCATTTTTACTCCCCCGATATTACTGATGTGAGGCTGACCGAGATATTAATCCAGGAGTCAAATGAAGGAAAAACCCTGATTCCGATCATGGTGGTTGAGACCCTTCATGGCATTACTGACGTGCATGAGAACCCAAGCCTTGTATTTAAAGGTAGCCCCTTGCTTTTGTATATGTGGCTCTTAGATCACGTGCAACTGATATCTGCTCATGCTAAGGAAACCAATCATCCTTATTCTTTTAGTTCACAGCTTTTGCTCTTTGAAGGTTGTTATGGCATAGATGAAGGGATTCGCTTTTTCTACATGCGGGAGTCCAAAGACATACATCGGTATTGTCCTTTGTGGGGAGTCCATGGGTCCACTTTGCAGACTTCTGGATATTACTGTGTCTGTGTCTTGGGATTGCACTATTCTTCTTTTTACTTCACCTGTCGGATTCTGAGACAATTTGGATACAAGCACGAAGTTTTAGATTTTTACAGCAACTTGGCTATTATGGTGAATATCATTAGCCCTTCTATGATCAAAACTATTTCCCAGGGTTGGGGTTCTTCTAAAAACTTTGATTGTTTTGTTGAGAGTGACACCTTTGTTGACTGTATGGATCTGGTTACTCCCTTGCTGTCTGAGGAGTATGTCCATTGGCTTTGGACCCGCATTCGAGAGAAAGCACTGGCTTTGGAGAGTAAGCTGAGGACAGAGCTGAACTGATATTTTTCCGAGTGCCTGTGAGATAAGGTCTCTGGAGCGAGCTAAGGAGGAAGTTCGTGCTGTTACCGAGTTGGGGGCCGAGGCGCCTGATTCTGTTAGATCTTCTCAAAATATAGTTCAGAGTTTTCGTCGTCCTCAGGCTGAGGAAGAAGCTCGGGTCACATGGATCAGGCGGTCTTGGATCGGTTCCGAAAAGTTCAAAAAGAAGTTCAATGTGGACGGGAATGCGATACGGTCTCTGTTCATGGATAAGCCCCGGCGATACCCTTTTTTATTGCCTAAGGAGAAACAACAGAAGAGGGCACTGTCTATCAAAGATGCTCAAGAACGGGAAGCTAACATGGATGCTTATCATGAAGGTCGGTTTGATCGCAGGCGTGGCAAGAGTAAAGAGGTTAAGAAAGCGGACCAACGCCTAGCTTTCAAGGTAGAAGAGTTAGAGGATGTGATCCCGATATTTCAAAAATTGACTAACAAGAAGAGCATATGAAAACGCGGAAGTCAATCATATGTGTAGATGAAGATGATCTTCCAGCTTCCAAGAAGAAGAAGTAAATGTGCTAATAGATTATTCGTTGGTTGCTGATATGACCTAAAAATAGATTTTCTTTTCATTTTTTCTTGGCCCTAACTTTTGCATAGGCCGCCCTGTGTAGGGTTTTCGTCCTTGTGTGATTTTTATTTTTCTCAGGAATGTAGTTGTATATCTTAGCCAATGGAATAAAAGTCATTTATTAAAATTTGACCGCACCCGAGATAACTTTACGGGCTGCCTACGTATCTTCATCTATGTGTTTCATCAATATGTGTGTGCTGGATAATGTTTTTGAGGAGGATCATGCCATTCATAGTTCAATTACAAATTTCACTCAAGCATAATATTTCTCTATTCGGTCTAGATTGACTAATTGTGACAACTGGATTCCATCTAAATTGACTAATAACGCTGCACCCCCAGTGATGATTTGTTTGATCATACAGGGACCTGACCAGTTGGGTTCAAACTTTCCTTGGGCTTCCAGATTTGTCCAATGTTCTCCATTAACACCAAATATCCTTATATCAAACTGTGTTCATTCACTCACTTGATAAAGGCCTGTCGACTCGCTTATGGTGACCCTGAATGTGGTATAACGCTTTCAGCCTCTTCTCATCTGCTAGTGCCAACTCTTCAAATATGTGTCTCACCTAATATCCCTCAGCTATTTGTTTCTCCAATAATAACCTCGGAGAATCGAATTTTGATTCTACGGGGAGCATACCGCAGACTAGTGAATATGGGGTAGCTCCGGTCAAGGTCTTGATTCATGTCTTATAGCCCCAGAGGGCATGTAAGAGCTTATCCAGCCAGCTCTTGTAGGAATCTGTCATCTTACTCAACATGTTATTCATATTCTTATTGACAGCTTCTAAAGCCCCATTGGTCTGTGGGCGGGATGGTGATGAGTGATGTCGGATAATACCATATTCCTCGGCTATGTTCGTAACTTCTCCTTCGAAATGTAGTCCGTTGTCTGATATCAACTCCTGGGGTACTCTGCATCGACAAATGATATTAGTCCGGATGAACTGAGTCACCTTACTGACATTGAGCACGACATACAAAGTGAATTCCACCCACTTCGTGCAGTAGTCTATGGTTATCAGCATATACTCGTGTCCATTAGAGGCTTCAGGGTAGATCTTCCGTATCACATCTATTCCCCGAACCAAGAACGGCTTCGGGGATGTCATGTTGTATAGCTCTCGGATGGAAATGCTGCAGGTTGGCATACACTTGACACTTGTGCCGCCTTCTTACATACTTGACACAATCTTGCTTCATTGTACTCTAATAATATCCCTGTCAGAGAATCTTCTTCGCTAACATCTGGCAGTTCATGTGCAATCCACAGTCTCCTGCATGTATATCCTCCATGATTTGATTGCTCTATGTCTCAGTCACACACAATAGATGTTCTCCATTGTAATGTCTTTATATAACCTCCAGTCGCACATGGTGAACTGTGTTGTCCACCTTCTTAAAGATACTATATCTTTTGTGGAACATCCATAAGGGTACTTGTCGTCCCGGATAAGATTCTAAACATCGGTATCCCGAGGTTCAGCTACTTCTTCCTCCTCTACAGTTGTTATCATGAAGCAATAAGCTGGTTTATCTCTCTTCTGTACCACGAATAGTTCTACCTTATGTCCTTTATGTATATCTACTATTGCAGCTAAAAATTGGATCGGGAACCACACCAGAAAATAGGCCTGTAAAAGAGAACATGGAGTGACTGCCGGGTGGGGTTCCGGCGGGGGAATGCTCCGATGCTTAAGTCAGAGATGGCTAACAATGTAGAACTCTGAAGAAGCAATAAGACATAGTGTATATGTGTGAGCTTGTCCTTACCTGAGGGGGCTTGACCCCTTTTTATAGTGGTAGAAGGAGGAGTCCTAGTAGGACTGGGTTTTGACCAACTCTAATCAGAATCTAATTAGGATCCTAGAGGATCTCATATCAATCTTAACTGATAGAGTCATAACCTCTTTAGGATTATGCCCGGTGATTGATATGGTAAGTGCCATATCAGTAATGAGCAAGTATGGGTTATGTGTCAAAACTGCCACGTGTTGTCCATAGATTGGAGGGGTATTTTTAGTTATATCATATGCCCCCTGCTTTTACCAGCGTTAATGAAACGGGTGGAAGCACACTTTTTCCACTGGTGATAGCGAAATATGCCAAAAATAGAATTGAATCTGTTTGTCTGACATTTCAAATATTCAAAGAGTGCTCTGCTCAGACAAGGTTATGTTCGGACATGGTTCTGCTCTGGCAGAATTCTGTTCGGACGGGATTCTGCTCGGGCACGATTCGGTTCGGACATGGTTCTGTTCGGACACGAATCTGCTTGGGTAGAATTCTGCTCCGACACGATTATGTTCGGGCAGAATTCTGTTCGAACGGGATTCTGCTCGGGCATGAATCTGTTCGGACAGAGTCCTGTTCAGACGGGATTCTGCTCGGGCACGAATCTGTTCGGCAGAGATCACTCTGCTCGGGCAGAGTGTTCGGAAGGGATTCTGCTCGGGTAGAATTTTTCTGGGGAACGATTCTGTTCGGAAGGGATTCTGCTCGGGCAGAATTCTACTCGGGAACGATTCTATTCGGACAGGATTCTGCTCGAATACAATTCTGTTCGGCCAAGATCACTCTGCTCAGGCAGAGTGTTCGGATGGGATTCTGTTCGGACAGAATTCTGTTCGGCCACGGTCACTCTGCTCAGGCAGAGTGTTCGAACGGGATTCTGTTCGGACACGGTCACTTTGCTCGGGCAGAGTGTTCGAACATGATTATGTTCGGACACGGTCACTCTGCTCGGACAGAGTGTTCAGACGGGATTCTGTTCGGCCAAGGTCACTCTGCTCGGGCAGAGTGTTCGGACGGGATTCTGCTCGGGCATAATTCTGTTCGGCCAGTCATTCTGCTCGGGCATAGTATTCGGACGGGATTCTACTCGGGCAGAATTCTATTCGGGTAGAATTCTGTTCGGCCAAAGTCTTGGTTCCGTCCACGTGTCTTATTCTCCATTAATGCCTTTGAGCGGGAATTTTTGAAATTTTCAAACTTCTCTTCGCTTGGCTTCTGACACGTAGGGGGGAGACGAACTGTTGGGTTCCCCAAGTGACGGTTACTTGGAGTTTCTCTATAATAGGAGTCTTTCTCTTCATTTTTTCCTCACTCGAATCATTTGGAAGCATACTACTCTTCAAGTAAGTTTCTTTTCCTCTCCTCTTTCTGTTCAGCACTTCAAGTTTTTCGTAGTTTCCTACTTTAATAGAAAACATATCCGAAACTTCAGCGTCTGTTTTCTTGTCCGAAGAGAATATTTATATAAGTAGTTCATCTTCAAGTTCGGAATGAGTTCCAACTTCAGGAAGTGAAGTTGGAACTTTAAATCCACAACTTCCACCACCTTCGACTTCCCAACCATTACCACCTTCATCCTCTCAACCTCCACAACCCTCCCCTTCTCAGCCTTCGCATTCTTTGTCTGGAAAAAATGCCTTAGGAGATGTGAAGGATCAAGCCGAGGATAAAGCTAATTCCAAGCCTTGGTATACTGCTGATGAGAAGTCAAGTAAGATGTCCACTGAAGATTTGCTGGAGTTAATTCGGGAATATCCTCTTCCCGAAGGTTGGTATGCTCTTCTTCCTGGTTTGCAAGAACCAGCTAATTACGGCACAAAGTTTGAAACTGGGATCTACGAAGAGTAGGTGAAGTCCGGGTATAGGCTTCATCTTCACCCTTTTGCTCTTCGTTTCTTCGAGCATTATCGCATGGCTCCTGGGCAACTTGTTCCAAATGGTTGGAGGAAGCTTGCTGGTTTTATATATTTGGTTCAGACTTCAGGCTACAAACCAGATACAACAGATTTTATGAGAGTGTTCTTCAAAATCTGTTTCGTCAAACGAGTAGCCAACTGCCCGGTATGGTATTACATTCATAGTAGGCAACGACTTCTTAAGGGAGGCCCAAAGTCAAATAAAGGTAGGCATTGTAGATATTTCTTCGTTGGCCGCCTGGACAAGGGGGAGCTTCTGTTTGATAGAAACTGGAATCCTTATTGTAAGGATTTTGAGAATCCTGGCAAGCCCACTCCTAACAATCTTACTAAGCACATTCTTAGCCACATTAAACTTCGAGGCGGTTTTTTATTGATGAGCCTCTTTCGGAGGAGCAATTGGAGTGGGCGAAGATCATTCCTCCAAAGCCCATTCCAGCTGGTCTTTCGACTCCTCCTGATATTCCTAGCGTGTCATCTGTCGAGACCGTTCCTCTAGGTGTGCTTTATATAAGTCATTGATTTTAATTTGGTTTCAATGTTTATTCCCAAATTGATTTCTTTCTTTGTTGCAGAAATGGCTAGCGAAAGTGGAAAGTCGCCACAAGGAGGCTTTCTTGGCGTTCTCCAAAAATCCAAGGGAAAGTGAAAAGATAAGCAGCCAAGTGTGGAGTTGTTGCCCCCTGCTCCTAAGAAGACTAGACTCACTCCTCCAGAACGTTCTCCACGGATCCTTGAGCAAGTGTCCATCGATGATGATCCCATCTTTCGACCGAGATGGACACTTAGGTGTGATGACCTTGGGAAGCCAGATAGACAGGTCTCTGAGCAGCATCTTCTTCATGGAATTCTTCCTCGAGACAAGGAGGTCTTCCAGAATCAGACTCACGAGACCTTTGCTTGTTCCTTCGCCCAGGCCGTGTATACGGTAACATCCTTTATCCCAACTAGTTTTCTGTTTTGCTTTCAACTTCTATTTAGCTGATCGATCCAATCTTCATTCCAGATGTATGCTAGCGGGTCTGAAATGCTTTCTCGCTTTGAGATGGCGAGGCAGGTGGCAGCGGAGGAGGCTCAACAGAAGAGGGAAGCCGTTAAGGAGGCACAAGAAGCTACTCATCATGCTGAAGAGCTTAGCAAGCAAGAGGCAGATCATCTTGCTCAGATTGTGACTCTAGAGAAGAGGTTGGAGCGAGCAAAAATGAGGGCAGCAGAAGAGGTGACCAAAGCTCGAGACCAAGGCATCCGCGACTTCTTGGATGGAAACGCCGGGGATGAATGGCTGAAGAAGCGGACAGAAGATGGCCTTGAGATTTATGAGCTCGGCTTTGTGAAGGCCAAGGAGATGTTTGCTGAGCGCTTTCCTGACATCCCCTTGGATGATTTCGTTCTGCCTGCAGTAGTGTCTCCATCTAGAGAGACTGTTATGCCTTTAGAGGCAGGGGATGCCGCAGCTTCTCATCTTCTAGGGGAAGGTCCTTCTGGTGATGCCCCCGAGCCTTAGATTTTAGCCTTTGTAACTAGGCTTTTTACTTTGTTCAGACAGAGAATTTTGATGCCCTTTCAAGGGCTTATTGTAAAACTCAATCTTTTATTTTATGCTATTTTGCTTTACTATGTGTTTCTCGTGGTTTGTGTTTACCATTCACACAGTATTATTTATTTTTACTTTGACTCAAACCCTTTATTCGTCATTTTAAAGAGTTGGCAAAGAAGTCGAGCACCCTCGCTTGGCCTAAACTTCGAAGAAGCAAAAGCTTTGGTGGAGTGCGGTGCCCCCATTAACTTTTGTTTCTTCATGGACTTAGATCTGCAGCTAATCCGTTTGGCCTACTCTTGTATTTTTATAAAACCCAAGAGTTGTACACTTTGTTCGGACAAAGTGTTCGGCCATCACTCTGTTCAGACAGAATGTTGTGTCTAAGTTGATCACTTTGTTCGGGCAGAGTGTTCAGTCATCACTCTGTTCGGACATAATGTTTTGTCTGAGTTCATCACTCAATTCGGGCAGAGTGTTCGGCCATCATTCTGCTCGGGCAAAATAATTGGCTAAGTTTACATTATAACAATGCTGAGAAAAATAATCTTTATTGCTCAAGCAAAAGATAAAGTTTACATTGGATTGCTTGACAACCCATTTATTCGAAAAAAATATGCTAAAGACTATTTCTAAAAGATTGGGGTTTTGATAAGGTCTGGGGCCCTTATCCCCCCAAAAAAGAAGTCTCTTGGCTCGGGCCAAGACACTACTGGTAATATATGCGCAAGTTCTCAGCATTCCAAGTACGAGGGATGAATTCTCCCGAAAGTGTTCCCAGTGCGTAGGCACCCGGTTTGAGTACCTTTATAACACGATAGGGTCCTTCCCAATTTGGAGATAACTTTTCCATCGCTGCCTTTGGATCAGAGACTTCTAATTTGTGAAGGACTAAATCTCCCACGTTAAACTGCTTGGATCGGACTCTTTGATTGTAATAACGTGCGACTAGTTATTTTATGACAACATATCGTTCATGGGCTTGAGTTCGAGCTTCTTCTACCAAATCAAGATTTGCTCGGAGTCCAACTTCGTTGCTTAATTCGTTTAAATGAGAGACCTGTATTTTTAGAAGTCCTATCTCAACTGGAAACATTGCTTCCATTCCATAGCACAGTAAGAAAGGCGTTTCCCATGTGACCGAATGTGGAGTTGTTCGATAAGCCCACAACACCTTGGGGAGTTCGTCCACCCATGTGCCTTTAGCTTCATCTAGCTTCTTCTTCAATCCTTGTAAGATGCTTCGATTCATGTTTTCAGTCTGACCATTGGATTGTGGATGAGCTACAGAAGTGAATCTCAAATCGATCGAAAGAGTCGTACAAATGGTTCGGAAATTGTTGTTGTCAAACTGTTTTCCGTTATCAACGACCAAAGCTCTTGGTTCTCCAAAACGGCAGACAACATTTTTCCAAAAGAAATCTTCACACTTGGCTGAAGTAATAGTTGCCAAATATTCTGCTTCAGTCCATTTGGTGAAGTATACTATTGCCACGATCACAAATCGTCGTTGACCAGACGCCATGGGAAAAAGGGCCTAGCAGATCCATTCCACATACATTAAAGGGAATTGGAGAAACAATCGAAGTTAAAGGAGCAACTAGCCGGTGTATGAGAAATCGGAGCAAACTTTTGACACCTATCATATCTTCGTGCGAATTCAAGGGCGTCCCTCTGCATCGTAGGCCAGTAATATCCTTGCCTTAAGATTTTATGTGCCAATGTCCTCCCTCCAAGATGTTGGCCACATATCCCTTCATGTACTTCTTGTAATGCGTATAAGGATTCTGATGGGCGTAAACATCTGAGGTAAGGAAGGCTGAAGGATTTCTTGTATAGAGTTCCTTCCACTAAAGCATACCGAGCAGCTTTGATACAAAGGTTCCTCGCCTCATGTCTTTCACTTGGTAATTTGCCTGTGGACAAGTATTTGATGATCATGTCCATCCAACAGGGTTCTTGATCTATTATTTCAATTTCAGCTTGAGAACTGATACTGCGATCCTTGAGGAATTCAAGATTTACCGGGCACCAGACATCAGTTTCTTCAGCGGAAGTAAGCCTTAATAATGTATATGCCTGAGTATTATGATCTCGGGGGATTTGGCGAATGGTGAAGTTTTGAAACTTCACAGCTGAAGTTTTAACTAAGTTGAGATATTGAGCCATTCTTTCGTCTTTGGCCTCGTAATCTCCCAAGACATGATTGACCACCAGTTGGGAATCACTATGAACTGATAGTGAGTCCACCTTTAAGGCATGTGCTAGCCTTATCCCTGTGAGAAGAGGCTCATATTCTACTTCGTTATTTGAGGCTTGAAATCCAAAGCGAAGTGCGTACTCAATAGTAAAACCGTCTAGACTTATAAGAATAATTTTGACTCCGCTACTACCAATAGCTGAAGAACCGTCTACGTAAAGATTCCAAGGATCTGGAACCTCAGAAATTACCAACTGAGGGGGGTCTTCAGGTAATGTACACTCGACAATAAAGTCTGCTAGGGCTTGAGCTTTAATTGTTGTGTGAGGTTTATACTGGCTATCGAATTCCCCCAACTCGACGGACCAATTGACTAATCTTCATGATGCCTCGGGGCTCAGTAAAACCTTTCTAAGTGGTTGGTCCGTCAGCACGATAATGGTATGAGACTGGAAATATGGTCGAAGACGCCTAATTGATACGATAAGGGCTAGTGTGATCTTGTCAATCTTCAGATATCTCGTCTCTACATCTTGTAAGACTTTGCTGATATAATAGATGGATTTCTGGACTCCATCCTCCTCTCTGACTAAAACAGTTCTAACTGTGACTTCAATGACCGAGAGGTACAGAAACAAGTCTTCGTCGAGAAGTGGTTTTGAAAGTAGGGGTGGAGAACTCAAGTACGTTTTGAGTTCTTCGAACGATTCCTGACAATCGTCTGTCCAAACAAAATTTTTCGCTTTTCTGATGGCTTTGAAGAATGGTAAGCATCGTTCAGTTGATCGAGCCATGAACCTTCCCAAGGCTGTGACCCTTCCTGTTAACTCTTGTACTTGTTTGATGGTTTTGGGAGACGTCATGGTTTGAATGGCCTTGATCTTTTCCGGGTTCCCCTCAATTCCTCGTTGAGAAACCATAAACCCCAAAAATTTCCCTAATGCGACTCCAAAAGCGCATTTGAGTGGCTTCAGCTTCATTTTATACTTTCGAAGGATGTCGAAAGTTTCCTTCAAGTCTTTGACATGAAATTCAGATTCTATGCTTTTGACGAGCATATCGTCAACATAGACTTCCATGTTCTTTCCGATCAAGTCTCGAAAGATCATGTTCACCAGGCGTTGGTACGTTGCCCCGGCGTTCTTGAGTCCAAAGGGCATTACTTTATAGCAGTATAACCCTCTCTCCGTGATGAACGAAGTTTTGGAGACATCGTCCTCGTGCATCATAATCTGGTTATAACCAGAATATGCATCTATGAAACTAAGTAATTCATGGCCTGAAGTAGCGTCGATAATAAGATCTATCTTTGGGAGCAGGTAGCTGTCCTTCGGGTATGCTAGTTAGAAGTTTATCTACCTTTTCTTCAATCTTCTCCTGTCTTTCGGGCGCAAAAGTCCTCTTCTTCTGCTTAACAGGTTTTTTGGATGGATCAACATTTAGCCTATGTGTAATGATTTTGGGATCAATTCCAGGCATGTCTGCGACTGTCCATGCAAATATATCCGCATAGGTTCTCAATAGGTTCACCAGCTCGAGCTTGGTGTCTTCCTTAAGATTCGAACCTATCTGAACCGTTTTGTTTTCTTCTCCGGGATATACTTCAATGCTTACAAGATCTTCAACTGGTTCTCCCCTTTGCATCTTTGTATCTTCCCGGAGGTCTTCGATAATGAGTGCTTCCTTGTTCTTCGATCGGCATGAAGTCACGTAGCACTGACGAGCTGTAGTCTGGTCTCCTTTCACCTCTCCAATCCCGTGTTCCGTGGGGAACTTCATCTTGAGGTGATAAGTCGACACTACAGCCTGTAACTGATTGAGTGTTGGTCGTCCCAATATGGCGTTGTATGCAGAGGGGACCTTTACCACCACAAAATCAAGCATGAAATTGGCTTGTGCCGGAGGTATACCGATCGCAACTGGGAGTGCGATAATGCCTTCGACTGCAACTGGATGATTGGAGAATCCATACAATGGTGTATCCATCTTTCGGAGACGGTCCGTGGGAATGTTCATCTTCTTGAATGCATCGTAAAATAAGACTTCTGCGGAACTTCCGTTATCAATCAAGACACGCTTTACATCAAAGTTCCCAGCCTTAATTGTGATGACTAACAGATCATCATGAGGAGTTTTTACATCCTTTGAATCTCATCGGAAAAGGTGATCGCCACTACGGGGACTGTCTTCTGTTTCTTATTCGGGGGCTGACTTGTTATGCACACTTCTCTGGCGTATGTTTTTCGAGCCTGTCCTAATGAACCTCATGCGGCTAATCCCCTATATATAGTGTTGATTTTACCCGCATTCTCTTCTCGGTCTTCTCTTCCTTCCATGGCCAGAGGTGTCTGTTGTCGTCCTTCTCTAGGAGCTACAAACTTTCTCAATTGACCACGCTTGATAATGGCCTCAATTGCTCATTTAAGCGACCCATAATTATCAGTTGTGTGGCCATGATCGTTGTGAAAGTGACACCATAAATCTTTGTTCCTTTTATTTGGTCGGGATCTTATTTTGTCTGGCCACTGGAGAGCTTTATTGTCTTTGATCTCGTGAAGAATCTGTGATGGTTTTGCATTGAGGGGTGTCAGATTTTCCAAAGCAAATGGGTCTTTCGGACGCCGTTCATCATGCTTAGAACGTTTTGCTGACTTTCCTCCTTGAGGAGTTAGTTCCCGAGATCATTTCTTCTTTTCTTCCTTCCCTTCTCCACGTTGTCCTCTATGTGTCTCCAAGTATTCTTTAGCTTGAATATATTTGTTAGCCTTCTCGAGAAGGGCTTTCATATTACCTGGAGGACTTTTGTTAACAAAGAATGTAAACTTGGATGTCGGTCGAAGGCCTCGAAGGAATGCAGTATACTTCACGGATTCGTCCAGGTTATCGACTTCCAAAGTGGCTGCGTTGAATCGTCCAAGATAGAATGCCAAAGACTCGTTTTTCTCTTGCACAATGTCAAGCAGACTCGCTGAGTTTTTTCGTCGGGAAGGACTACTTACAAAATGCTTTTGAAAGAGATCTGATAACTGGCTGAAGGAGTGGACGGATCTTGGCTGTAGAGATTTAAACCATGCATGTGCAGCCTTCCTCAAAGTGGTAGGAAAGGCTCTGCACATGACAGCATCTGAGACCTGGAGGAGTAGCATGTTAGTTTCAAACTGGTAAACATGTTCTCCTGGATCTCTAGTTCCGTCGTAAAGGTCACATTGAGGCATTCAAAAATTGGGGGGTAGCTTTGCCTTCTCGATGGCCTCGGATAGTGGATATCTAGATTCTGCCCTTGGGGGAGATCGTTCTGGAGAATGACATCTAGGGACCATCTTCCAGGAGTCTCATTCTCGGGAACGAAACTCCGGTGCTCTCTTCTTGTGGATAGATGTTCGAAGGGTCTTAGCTCTGGCAACCTATTCGGGATAGGAGTTGGTACTGCCTTTGACTGATGGATCCCGTCGATAGCATGATCCACTCCTGGTCATGTGATCTCCGCTCTTCTCTTTGCGATCGTAAGTTGGATCGGCTGATGATTTGTATTTACGGCCGTAGCTTGATCTGGAGGTGAGACGAAGACGAAGGTCGCTAGGGTCAAGATAGGAATGATGAGTGGACGGCGGAGCCACCGCCATGTCAAGTTTTCGTCGAAGAGCGTTTACAACATCCTTCAGTTCGTGGATTTCCTTTGTAAGGTCAGCATGTGGTGTTTTGAATAGCTGACGGTTCAGGCGATGACGAAGGTCACCGTTTTTCAGAGTAGACATTGGAGATCGGTTTCTCCGAGGTCTAGTTTCTAATTCGGGAGTAGCATATATTGCGTTGATGTAAACATCTTCAGAAGAACTGGTGCGACGACGGCGTAAAGGGGTTGAGTGTCGGTCATGAGAATGACCTGGTCGATGAGAGCTGCTAGTTCGTGCACGATGGTTCTGGGAATGACTCTGTGAAGAGTCACCGGAAGAAGAATGATTGGCCATGTTCCCTGTCGTGGTCCCACGGATGGCGCCAATCTGTTGCAGCTAAAAATTGGATCGGGAACCACACCAGAAATAGGCCTGCAAAAGAGAACACGGAGTGACCGTCGGGTGGGGTTCCGGCGTGGGAACGCTCCGATGCTTAAGTCAGAGATGGCTAACAATGTAGAACTCTGAAGAAGTAGTAAGACACAGTGTATATGTGTGAGCTTGTCCTTACCTGAGGGGGCTTGACCCCTTTATATAGTGGTAAAAGGAGGAGTCCTAGTAGGACTGGGCTTTGACCAACTCTAATCAAAATCTAATTAGGATCCTAGAGGATCTCATGTCAATCTTTGCTGATAGAGTTAGAGCCTCCTTAGGATTTTGCCCGGTGATTGATATGGTAAGTGCCATATCAGTAATGAGTCAGTATGGGTTACGTGTCATAACTAGGGATGCAATTTGAGCTGGGTCATAATGGGCTTTTACCAACCCAGCTCAAATACACACAACCTTTAACCCATCAAGCCCAACTATTTTACAAAATGGGTTGGTCTGAGTTGGGTTATTGTTAAAATGAATTAAATTGGGTTAAGCCCAATAAAACCACACTAACCCATTCTAACCCAAACAAAAAAAACAAATCAGTCAACAATTCTCCAGTTCTCCTTCCCCGACTATCGGCAGAGGCGGCAGCCGATTTCTCCAATTCCCCGAAATCAACTTCTAGGGTTCTAACCCTAGCTGATTTAGGGGTTCTAACCCCAAATCGATTCTCCTTTAGTCCTTCCCCGACTATTGACGTACAGAGGCGACATAAGGCATTTTCCAAGAAAACGTCATTATACCTTCTCCGGCGAAAACATCGGGACTATTTAGAGAAGACATCGTATGTCGGGACTTGAGGAGAGACTGCATCGTTCTAGCCTGAGCTCCGGCAACTATCCGGTACTTCTCCTCTCTGTGCATAATTACAGTTATATGTATATCCTTTATTTGGAAATTTGTCATTGCTTTCTTTTTTTCTGTTTCGTCTTTCCATTAACAAGCCTTGGTTGAAAGATTTATAGTCAACTCTACGTATTATATGAGTTATACAGTAATTTGTTGACATTCATGATGATTAACCTTTGTATATAATTGTGACTGTATTTTTGTCACTTGTACATATGATGTGTTGGTCATGATTGAATGGCCAGGGGACCAAAACTCCACTTAGCCTCCCTCACCACAAGTTCATACAGAAAACAACGACTTGAGGGCTTGGACAATTGAGATGGAACCATTTCACGGGTGGGCTTGAGGGCTTGGACAATTGCAGCATTTTTTTGCAGCAGTTGCATGTTGATTTCAATTCACTTTCGGGCCAACTGCCAGAATCATTGTATAGGATGTCTACTTTGGAGCACCTTTCAGTCTCCGGCAACAACTTGATTCACACCCTTGTTTGCAAACTTGATTCTGTGTGGTGATTCACTGTTTGCAAACAGTGAAAGGTGTGGTGATTATGTGTGGTGATTCATACCCTTGTTTGCAAACAGTGAAAGGTGATTCACTTTCGGGCCAACTTGATTCACACCCTAGACTTAAAAACTTGATTGATACACTTGATCTTGCCAGTAACAAGTTTTCGGGTGCATTGCCACAAACATTGTCTAGTTGCCAGGAGCTAAAAACAGTGAGCCTTGCCAAAAATGGCTTAAGTGGTCGAATGCCTAAGCATTATGCAAACCTCACGTCCCTTGTATTTCTTTCATTGTCAAACAACAGTTTCGTTAATATGTCAGGGGACATTTCCTTCTTTAGTTTGTTGCAATGAATGGATGAGATTTGATTGATCAGTTTACATAAATTTCTTTTCCGGTGGTGGTTTTTATTTGAACTCACTCTAGTTTAAGTCTCCTAAGAGTTTCTCCTTTTAGCCACCTTCAATGTTAAGGGATTTTTCTTTGAGATAAAGCTAAGCAAACTGTCTATAGCCGAAATCCGAATCCCTGTAGCTGTCAATGTTAAGGGATTTTTCTGGTCATTGTGGTCCGGATTTTTCAATGTTAAGGGATTTTTCTGGCCATTGAAGCTGCTGATAAGGCTGAGGATCCAAATCCCTGTAGCTGTCAGTGTACTATATATGTATGCTTTGAGAGAAACCATACAGTTTCAACTACCACCTTCAATGCTGCGAGAAACCATGTCTGCACCAAGCATGAGTCTCTCATACTGCGAGAGGGTCTGCACAGGCACTTGGGTCTCCTTACATCTCCTCTTTTTGATATGTGTTGGATGCTCATACAAATGCTGTGAATCCCTGTTTTGTGTTGGGACCTATACAGTTCAAAGTTCAGTCCAAAAATGGTGCACTAAGTGCTTAATTGAGTGAACAACTTGGTTACAAGTTGCATCAAACATGTCGATCATTAGCTGATCACTTTTTCTTTTCTTGCAAGCAGGAGCATTCTTGTTCAACGCTGATGGATGAGAGCAACTCTACAACGTCTGGGTCAGTGGTGAGCCCTAAGGAAGGAAATCGCAGCGGCATGGGTAAAGGTAAGCGCAAAAAAACTTATGCGACGTCATCTCATGTTTGGGATCATTATGATAAGGTGAAAAATGATGAAGGTCTAGTTATTGAAGCAGTTTGTAAGTACTGTAATAGAGTGTTTGCGACGTGTAATGACAAGGGGAGCTTTGGAACTAGTACACTCATGAGGCATGTCTATAATAGTTGTAAGGAATACCAAAAATCGCTTGCATCTCACTCGTCAACTGAAAATAGTGACCAAAGCGTTCTTGGGTCGAGGTCGACTTTCAATCAAGACTTTTGTCGAAAGGAGCTTGCTTGCATGATAATAATTGATGAATTGCCTTTTAGTTTTGTGGAGAAGGAGGGGTTTAAAAGATTTGTGAATGCATTGCGACCTGAATTTCAGCTTGTTTCGCGGACGACAATCACAAAAGATAGCATATCTATATATATGAGTGAGAAAATTGTGCTCAAGAAAATCTTTGAAAATTATGTTTCGTTAGTGTGTTTCACAACAGATTTATGGACTTCTATTCAAAGTCTTGGATATATGTGCTTGACAGCACATTATATCGACAAGAATTGGAGGTTACAAAAAAGAATTATCAATTTTCGTGTACTTCCTACTCCACACAAGGGTGAAAACATTGCACAAGCTATTAGGACATGCTTAAAAGAATGGGGACTCCGTAACAGAGTTTGTACAATTACTGTGGATAATGCTTCTTCAAATGATGTTGCACTTTCAAAATTGAAAATTGAATTTGCTAGAAAGTATGAGTCATTATTGGATGGAGAATGTATGCATGTTAGATGCTTTGCGCATGTTTTGAACTTAATTGTGAGAAAAGGAATTGAGGAAGTCAAGGAGTTGGTGTTGCGTGTAAGAAATTATGTGAAATATGTGAGAAGTTCTCCATCTCGATTGCAAGTTTTTAAACAATGTGCCGAGGAAGAAATGGTTGTAGCCAAGAGGTCTTTGTGTTTGGATGTTCAAACGCGGTGGAATTCGACTTATCTTATGTTGAACACCTCGCTTAAATATCAAAGCGTGTGTCAGAGGTTAGAGGAGCATGATCGCAATTTCATAGTCGAGGTAGGTTTTATTATGGAAGAAGATTGGATGACATTGAAAAGTTTTACCAATGTCTTGGAGCAATTTTATGTTGCAACCAATCGAGTATCTGGGGCTAAGTAAGTCACTTCTAATATTTGTTTTCGTGAGATGAATAGGATCCAATGACGTATCTCGAGGTGAGCGGGTACTAATAAAGAATCTTTTAGAAGTATGGCATAGAAAATGAGGAAGAAATTTGACAAGTACTGTAGCATTGAAAAAATCAATCCGTTGTTGATCATTGCAGTGATTTTAGATCCTTGTTATAAGCTAAAATATGTGAAGTTTAGTCTCGCGAAGTACTATCCTACTTGTGACCAAAAGGAAGTGCTTGATGGCTATACGTCTCTTATCGATCGACTATATGGACATTACTCTCCAGTGGTTGTGGGAAAGAATGTGAACAAATTTCAAAGTGGCAAGAATGCTCAGATGGAAGACATATGTTCAGATATGGATGTGGATCAGCACACTAGAGAGTGGCAACAGTTTCTGAAATTAAAGGAGAGTTTGAATATGAAGTCCGAGTGAGAACGATATTTGGGCGAGGATGTTGAAGTTAGTACTCCTGACTTTGATATTTTGGCTTGGTGGAAGCTAAAATCTCCCACGTATCCTGTTCTATCCCTTATGGCTCGTGATATTTTGGCTATTCCTATATCGACTGTGGCTTCAGAGTCAGCATTCAGTACCGGAGGACGAGTCCTCAATTCATTTCGTAGTTCATTGACTCCACGAGTTGTCGAGTGTTTACTGTGCACGCAGGATTGGTTAAGGAGTCTATCGACCCAAATTTGTGTTGAAGAACAGTTAGAAGAACTTGAAAATGTGGAGTCTTGTAAGTCAACTACTGTATATGTTTGTTTTCTATACTTTATTTGGGCACATAAATTTTTGTCTCTTTTTTGTGATTTATCATTTTTTTTGTAGCACTTGCTGAAGCGATCACTCACTCTAGCAAGTCAGACAAGTAGTGCAAAAGAATGTTGATGCTAGTTTAAGAGTGTAAGTCAACTTTATTGGTTAATTGAGTATAGCATTTTATTCAACCATTGATATGTATGCTATTCTTTTTGTGCAGGAGGCTGCAACTATCAAGTTTGGTGGCAAGGCTTGGTGTCTTCACAAATTGGCTTGGGATTTTATTTCTGCTTTAAGAATACTAGGACCTTTTGTTAATGGTTTTATTACTTCTCATGTGATTTAAAGACATAGATGAGTTGAAGTGGGAGGAGTTTTACTGTATTAAGTATTATAACTTATTACTTGTTTTCTCCCTCTACACATGTTGATGTCCATTTACTTTACTAGTGTGAGGACGACAATAGTACTTTTTAATTAGACTGGAGTTTATTAGTGGTCTTTTAATGCTTAAGCTATGTGTTTATTTATTGATTGATCTTTTATTTATCAAAGATTAAATTCATATTTATAAATCGAATGTGAATAATGTTAGTCTTTAGATAATGAGACGTGTGAAAAAAATTATTCATTCCCGAATGAAACAAAAAATTTATTCGATGTTAGTTGGGTTGGGTTGGGTTGAAACCCAAACCATAGCATTTTTACTCGAGTTGGGTTGGGTTGGGCTTTTTGTAAAAAAAGCTCAATTTGGGTTGAGTTGAGATGAGCTTTTAAAAGGTTGGGCTTTCTTGGGTTGGGCTAAAAACCAACCCAACCCGTCCAAGTTGCACCCCTAATCATAACTGCCACGTGTTGTCCGTAGATTGGAGAGATATTTTTAGCTATATCATCTACCATTGACGCGAGCGTGGCTAAGACATCGGTAAAATTGTTCTTGAGCCTAGGTAGGTAATGGAATTTCACATCCTCGAGCTAATCCACAAGTTTCTCTAAATGAGCATGGTATGCTTGTAGTCGTTCATCCCTGATTATCCATATTCCTTGAATCTGGTATGTTATCAATGTTGAGTCTCTATATACTATAATATCTTGAAGTCCTAAGCTTAGAGCCATATTTAAACCAATATACAAGCCTCGTATTCGGTGGTGTTATTAATACCGTCAAAATTCAGCTTGATGGCTATAGGTGAATTCACCTATAGCCATATTTAAACCAATATTGTTGATCTGGTGAGATCAACAATATTCCTACACTGAATCCCTTATTATTCTCGACTTCTAGAAAGCTGAGAATTCCTTGGAAATTCCGACCCTAAACCTTTTTCGGGCAAGTAATGAAACTTCGTTAACATATGGAGCACTTTTATGTTACTATAAGAGGCGAAGGTGAGGAAGTTTTCACCGTGATAAACTTCCTTGTATTCCAGACACTATATTGGCCTATCCATCTTGAATCTACTGAGTACAACATCTAACCAGTCATGTGGCATCATAACACTATCTTTGTCTTTTTCTAATTGCTCGATCTGAGGTAGTTGTGGATCTCCCATGATTGTGAAGACAACCTTATCCAAAATAGATTTAACTTTCTGGTGCAATGTATAAGGGATTGCACCTACAGAGTGTATCCATGGTCTTCCCAAAAAGAAATTAAACGTTGTAGATATATCCAAAACTTGAAACTCCACTTCGAAACTGACAGTTCCAACACTCATCGGGAGCTTGACAATACCAATCACTTCTCTTTGGGTATTCTCGAAGGCTCGAATGACTTGGTTGTACAAACTCTCTCGCAACATCTTCCTAAGTTCGAACTCGGGCTTCGTCAAAAGTTAGGAACCAACAAGAGGCGGCTCCTGTGAGGGTACGATGGAATAATCATATTAACTTGTTCTGATTCACTCCATAGGGGGCTAGTGCTCGCATATAAATCTTGACATGAATTTTAGGGTCCGTGGTCCTATCGAATTTATCCATCTCCGACATCTTGAATTTAGGGGATAACCTACCCTCGGGTCTATGGTCAAGGTGCTGAGGTCATCGGCTCTACTCAATTGGGCAATTTAGGACTCAATCACCGCTAGTTTATCTTTCCATTCCAAAACTGTAAAGGGTTTTACTTCATCGTTCTTCGATTTATATTGCCAATCAAACTCTGGACCTTTCTTCTTGTCATCATTCTTTTTCCATTCTCGCCTCATCGTATGGTTCTTTCATACCTCTCCTCTTGAGGTTGTCTATTTTCTCAGCTGTTCGAGACTGCTGATCTGTCAAAGTCGCGAAATCGGTTTGAGAATTTTCTCTAATTCACTGATAATACAGACCAAATATGCGATATGTGGAAATTCCTCAACCACTGGGGTTCGTGAAAGCTTTCCGGATGATTCCTGATACTAACCATGCTTAGCCTTAACTGTATAAAGAAAATTTTAAAAAATTTAATTACACATACCATAAAGATCGAGCTAGCTGCCTCAGACCCTAATGGGGTAAAAGGAATTTTTCCGGTCATCGGGGTGTTTTTTTTTATTTTCAAAAGTTAGAGGATAGGACTGACTAATCGTCCGGTTACCCAGGGTGGAAAATCGGCCGATTGGTCAGTATGATTAGGGAATTTTTTGGGAGAAGGACAAGTTGACTACCGGTCATCCTAGAGGATAAACCGACCAGTTGGTCAGCGTGGTTAGGGTTTATTTCTAGGATTTTTGGGAGAATGACATGTTCTGACTAACTGTCTGGTCATCCTTGCGGATAAACCGACCGGTTGGTCAGTGGGTGGGATTAGGGTATAAACCTGCCAATTTTGACCTTTTTAAGGCAATGCACCTACTGACTAACCGTCCGGTTGGGAGCGCGATTAATTAGCCAGCTAGTCCAAGTCTCCCCTCTTTTGCGAGATTACCAATAAACTTGTAGAGTGGTGTCTGGTTTCCTTGCCAACATCCCATAGGCCAACACAGGTATTCTCCCAACAAATGGCAGAACACTAAATGGTCTGGGCGTGTGGTTTTATCTCAACGCATGTGAAAAGATCAGTCCATCGGCTCGATTCTACCATATACATCCCACCCGTAACTCATGTAGTTAATAATGAGTGATTATCAGTAAGCGTACAAGTCGTTTAATGTACCAAGAAGACCAGGAGGTCCCTTCAGTACGAGGCCGCAGAGTTGAGGGTACAATCGAATGATTGCCTTAAGACTAGGAGGTCCAAGGGCTTCAGCCGTTTCCCTCAAGTGGGTGGTTAGGGTAGACGTGCGCGTGTGTGAGGTATGGAAATAAGAGCGCAAATATCATAACTATATCACATGACACATTTTTATACAACACACAGAAAAATACAACAACGACAACAATTAATAAAAATCTTTCAAGGCTAGTCTTCTTATTTTAGTACCCAGCTTAGTCGCCATTGCAGCGAACCTCCTCAAAAAATTTCCCGCCAAAGAGGATTTCAGGAGTCGCCATCTTATTTAATAAGGAAAAAGATGAACAAAAAATAAAAATGACTCTAATGTCTAAAAGGACGAACAATCTATTGAAAATCGGAAGATGGGTTCGAGGATTAAGTTATGCATCGGGAAAGTGTTAGGCACCTGCCACACCCTTTCGGTCTCTACTTTATTTTTATTGATTTTTGACCTTAAAAACATGTAAAATGCAATAAACATAACCCTAAGTTTTTGTTTTTATATTTTTGACTTGAACTCAACATTGGGGGCAAATTGCCTTCGTATTTGGTTGGAATAATCGGAATCAAAACTGCTGTAGCACGACTCTAGTCCTACAGAAAGTAATCTACCTTTCCGATCCAAGACTAAGACTGAGAGATGTAAAAGACTCTTTTTGATTCTTAATAGAAATGCGACTACGAGAATGTGAGACAATTCTATATGATTTTCCAAACTAAAAAGGTAATAAAATTACCTCCTGATGTCGCTTGTCTGTAAAACTCGGGGACATTCTTTGAGGGATCCACGATGCAAAAACTTAACAGACATTTAGAGTGAGTATGGATGGCTAAAATTCTCGAGAGAGATAGCGTATCACTTCACCACGGGAAAATGGTACATAAGCTTTAAAGAGAATAAGCTTTTTCGACCGAAGACCCTTAAAAATGAAGGCCAAAGACCGTATTTATAGAGTTCTAGGTCGCAAAATCTGATAAGAATGACTATGCCAATTTGCAAAACTGGAGATAAGTCAAAATATTGGATAACATTGCAGATTGACAAAAGTTAATTAATAGGTCAGTTAGTCGAAAACAGGCCGGTTCATCCCACAATTTTAAAAATAATTTTTTTCTAAATTTCGAGGCATTATTTGACCATAATTTTGATTAATTGTCTCTGATTTTACAAATGAGATGTACCAAATTCTGAATTTATCACATCTAATAAGCATATGAAACGTGGATTTAATTTGGGCATCAGGGATAATTCACAGATTATTTTCCTAAATTATCTAGAAAACCTAAATAAGATTAAATAATAAAATCTGAACATTGGACTGGACTCACACAATTGGACTGGATTGGACCAATTCACTAGCTGGACCACTAGACTAGACTGAACTGTTCAACTGGACAAGACCAATAAACTTGACAACTGGACATAGACCCTTAGCCGCTGGACTGGACTGGACTAACATAATTAATTAAGTCATATTACTAGGCCTAGACTTAATAATAAAAGTAATTGATTAAGTTATATGAGTCATCGTGACACACGCGATGCGTGTGCGAAATGAAATTAATAGTACAAATTTTGTTATAAAAAAAAATCACATATACATGTTTATTGTCATATTCAGTAAAATGAATCTTAAATTACTAAAAAATAAGTTAGTCATACATGTCCAAACATAAGTTAGCAAAATATTTTATCGTACCAAACTTGACCTTTAAATTTTACTTTAACTCTATTTTTGATGAATTTTAATTTGTGAAAATTAAACATAATTATATAGGTAGTTACTAACCAATTAAGATTTTTATTTTGTGTCATTTCTTAAAAATTTCGTTGCAGTTTCACTTGTCATCATTGTAAGTTGGTAGTTATGTAACACCAAAAAGGTGTTACACCAAACTATGTTTTGGCTTAATAAGTAGTACGAGTCACCGTACACGTGATGCGTGTGCGAAAATAAAATGAATAGTATAAATTTAGTTAAAAAAATCAAACATCATGTATACGTGTCTTTTGTCATATTCAGTAAAATGAATCTTAAATTACAGAAAAATAAGTTAGCCATATTATCTAGAAATAAGTTAGCAAAATATTATTATCATATCAAATTTGTCCTTTAGATTTTACTTTAACTATATTTTTTGATGAATTTGAATTTATGAAAACAAAACACAATTTTATAGGTAGTTACTTACCAATTAAGATTTTAATTTGTATCACTTTTTAAAAATTCTCTTGAAATGCCACTTGTCATTATTATAGGTTGGTAGTTATATAACACCAAAGAGGTGTTACACCAAACCAAGTTTTGGCATAATAAGTAGTATAGACAAGTTACCGTAGCACACGCGATGCGTGTGCGAAAATGAATTGAATAGTATAAATTTAGTTAAAAAAATCAAGGATCATGTATACGTGTCTTTTGTCATATTCAGTAAAATGAATCTTAAATTACAGAAAAATAAGTTAGCCATATTATCCAGAAATAAGTTAGCAAAATATTATTATCATATCAAATTTGTCCTTTAAATTTTACTTTAACTCTATTTTTTTGATGAATTTGAATTTGTGAAAACTAAACACAATTTAATAGGTAGTTACTTACCAATTAAGATTTTAATTTTGTGTCACTTTTTAAAAATTCTCTTGAAATGTCACTTATCATCATTATAGGTTGGTAGTTATGTAACAGCAAAGATGTGTTACACCAAACCAAGTTTTGGCTTAATAAGTAGTATAGATATAGATAGATTACTAGGCTTGGACTTAATAATAAACTCTAATTAATATTAAAATTCACAAATTAATTAATTAATAAAAACTATGTACAAAGTAGGGTGTTTACAATAAAAATTTTAGAAAAAAGTCAAACGACAAAGGTGGTGGGTTACTACTTCAGTGTGTTTGCAAAAGCCCAAAATTTTGTAGAGGCAAAATTTCCGTCATATTATTGCAAAAGCCCAAAACAATGGCAATATTGCTAGAGGCACCCACAACAAAGGTCAATTCAACCTTGTTGCCCCCTCTTCCTGATCCTTGCCTTGACCACCTATGATTTCTGCAAAAAGACGACAGTTAGGTGAGAGAGAGCGAGCTTTTGTTTACCTCTCCAGAACACATACACACAAAAGAGAATCCAAGCTAAGGTGGTGACACTACGGGGGTGGCCTCTTTTTAAGCCAGTGGTTCCACTTTTCTTTCTCCTAATGTGCCCCGCGTCAACTTTAACTGAATACCGACAACCCACCTGTCCACTTCCACCCCTTCCTTGGTATGTCCGATCCGATCACCAAAACCCCAGTTAGAAAACCGGAAATTCACAAATTGGTATCACAAATTTTGGCATAAAGAGGCTTAACCTCTAGATAGAGAAGCATATAGATTGACGATGCAGAGGCAGAGTCCACCAAAGCACAGGCACGATGGCACTTCCCCTTTGCCTTTGGGAATGGATTGGAGCCCTCCCCCTCGCAAATGGGTACGTCGCCATTCTGGCAATCTTTCAAGCTTTGATGAAGTTGACTCTGATTTAGAGGTTTATGGAGTTGATTTTAGGGTATTTAATTAATTGGGCAAGTTTATTTTTTCATTGAGACTACGGATTTGGACGTAAATTGGGAATGATTTGTTCCTTCTGTTAATTGTTTGATCTGACTTTCTATATAAGCTCTGTGGTTGACTTAGAAATTTTTTGACTTTTCTGATCATCACGATTGTTGGCTTTTGTTTCACAAAGCCTGCTTAGAAACCGTGTAATCCACTTAGTGCATTGGTATACCACGTTCTGTGCTGGTTTGTAGATTTAGCTCAGAATGCAGGGTAAGTGTTGAGACGGTAACATTCTGTAATTGACCAGATAGATTTCATTTGGCATTGAAGTCTAAATATTAGGAAAGTCATTAGATACAGTAGCAGAGCTCCTATTGGCAAGTACATTTTAGCTACCTTATTTATCTTTCCAAGTTGAAGTGGGTGACGGGGAATCTGAAATCCTTTCGGGAGGATAACAGCTTTTAGCTGGTGTCTTAATGTGGAGCATATGGAGCATGAGGCTGAGTGTTTTCGAAAAGCTTAAGTCAATTCTTGTGCTCCCGGTCAAGATTGGCAGTGGCTATTTCTGAGAAACTGCAGGACCTTCTTAAAATTTCCTAGAACATTTTGAAGCCTAATGCTTCCGTACAGTATATTGTGATTTGGAAAGCGGATCCTGAATTTTATTCAGCAATATCAGCTTGGCTGCTGTATGGAGGAGAGCCCGAGAGGGACGATTTTTCTTGGGCTAAGCTCATTTATTTCCATCATTCTGTTAGTCAGCATTCCATCATTCTGTGGGTAACTTTGAAAGGAATCTTTTCTACTTGTGGCAAGTTGATCCAAAGGGTGTTCTTGTGAACCTACAATGGCAGCTGGTTTGGGGCTTTATGGCAGAGACGTCTGATATTCGAAGGAATGTCTCCCCTGGAAAGATGGATCCTTTTAATCCATGGCTCAAGAATTTGGGTTGCTGCAATAGTTTGTTTAATCTTTGTGTTGATTGCACTCAATATCATTGAGGTATGCTCTTCTTACACATGCCTACTTGTAGTTTTTTCGAAATTACACTTTGCACCATCTCAAACTTTTCAGCTAACATAATTGACAGAGGTTGGAAATTGGCTCAAATACCCCTAAATAAGTAAAATATACATGAACATGTCTTAAAGCAATACCAAATAACAGGCACTTCTGCTTCTTCCTGGCTGTTATAGTTCCTTGTCTTCTCCATTAAGCTTCATCGTCGGTTCTTGGAAGAATTACGTGAATCCAAAAGACCAAACTCAAAAGTATGAGTACCCATCAAACTCCTATAAAAAAACCACCGCCGGCAACAGCGCCCGTAAAATGATAAGCAGTCTGGTTTGGAAATCAATAAGGTGAATAGGTGATGAAAGAGGAAAGAGAGCAGTGGTGGAGATTAGAGAGAGCCGAGTGCCCGGCGGTCGGCAACACCGGGGTTGTGCTCAAGCTATTGCTGGTTTGAGTTTGGTCTTGTTAACTGCTAATGCCATTTTGGCTCACTGGAAGGGTTTGTGGTGGCATATGAAAATGGGTCGTGGTGGTTGGTGGTGGTTGTCAGTTGCTAATAACCAAATCATGCGCAGATTTTTTATCTGCCTGTCTTCAATCGATGTATACCTGAAATCCTAGTCAATTTTGACCCTTATGCTCCAGATTTGAGACTTCAGATCTTCCATTCTAGTAAAAAATTTGAGTCACCACCAACATCGACGAATGTGGGCTGTGAGTGGTGGAAACAACGGGACTTTGAGTGGAACTACTAGAAATTGTGGCTGCAGAGGAAGAGCAATGAGTATGGTTGGTGGTGGCGATGGTTGCACATGAAAAAGATGTTTCAGAGTTCGCATGTGGATTATGAAGGTTCAGAAGACCCCCAAATCTGCGATCTCATAATTAGCTTATATATTATCTTTTATTGGATCCGATTTCTAAGCTCTTAAGGGTAATTTTGGAAGGACACATAAAATATTAGGGCATGGTCACTTTCTTTCATTTTTTGTAACAGCTTCTAGAAGGGTGAGGCCGGTGTAACGCAGCGGCCAACCTCAACAGGCAGAATTAATTTGTGAGACGATGTGTACGCGAGTGTAATAAAGACAACCTCAATGGTCCCGAATGTGATTAACCCTTTATATTTTGCTTGCAATTGAGTTCTTTAATTCTATGCACAGTAAAATCCCCTCATGTCTGGTTGTAGATATCTATTTGACGTGGGATTCATCTAGGACAGTTCTTAACCATAGCCTTTGGTGGTTTGTAGATTAGCTCCGAATGCAGGTCAAGTGATAGATTCTAATCCTTCCATATAAAACGGGATGGGTGTTTTGTTCCAGAACTGAAAAATATTGGTGCGGAAGAATGTCAGATACACTAGCAAGCTCCCGTTGGCCAATAGTAGAAAGGTGCAGTTTATCTACCTCTTCATGTTTCCAAATTAAAGTGGGGTACTGAGGAATCTACCTCATTATGGAAGGATAATGTCATCCAGCTTAATACGGAGTGCGTATCATTGAGGAAGTTGAGAGCTATCCATATGCTAAAGTCGGTACTTCCATCCTTCGTCAAGATGGCAGTGGGTATTTCTGGGGAACTGCATGACCTTCTTGAAAATATCCAGGACATTGTGATCTTGAAAGCGGATTATCCTAAAGGAATTCATTGAGCAAAATAAGCTTGCCAGCTTTAAGGAGGACAGCCTGAGAGTGACGATTATCGTTTATAGCTCGGCTTTCCAATATTGTCGGTAGCTGGAAGGAGAGCTTTGTACCCTTCGCCAGTTGATCCAATGGGTTGTTGTGAACTCTTTGATGTTCTTCTTAGGCTATGGTTGAGCGGAGAGGGTACAACACCTGCTTCTTGAGTGCCTTTTCTGGTAGCAGATTTGGGTCTATACGGCAGAGACATATAATATTTGGAAGATACGGCTCTCAAGTCTGGAGAAGTAGAGTGGTTTCTGAAGCCTAGCAAAGTTGGATCATTTTTAACCTATGGCTCAAGAATTGGGATTACTGCAAGAGTTTATTTTATATTTTTTTTCTCTTGCCAGATAGTCTATAACTTTATGCATGATGAAATCCCCTCATGCTGTTTGGATATATTCGATATGATGTTTGGATTCATCTAGGAGAGTTCTCGCATCTGTAGCTAGTCCTGAGGACCATATCACATGTCAGAATTTGGTGCTTAGAGGAATGGTGTCTTGGAGTTGTTCACATGATCAAGTTTGTTTGGGTTGATTCTTTTTGTTCCTTGCGCTCTTTGGAAATGATAAGTGAATATTCCAACACAGAATAGTACATTCTATCCACTTAAAAGTCCTTTATGCGCTCTTTGGAGGTATGAATTCTGCAGAGGCGTAATTTCTTAGTGCTAAGATATGTTTGCAGATTCCTTTCAGTTTGAGAGCAATATAACTTTGGTTCAATTGGGTCGTGACTTTCTGTGCCTTTCCTGGCTATCTAGTTGTTATTGCTTAGATTTTGAGTGTGTTACACGTCTTACAGTAGCTGCAGTTAGTAGTCTGGAGCTATATATGTAACTGTCTGGTCCAGCTTGAGGACTTCTGTGAAAAAACTTACCATTCTGCTATTCAGCATGGTTTCTATCTGCGATAATAAGGAAACAGAAAATATCTTCACCCACTTTAGCTTTACTGTTCAGTATAGTTCTTTTTCTGTTGTTTGAATCACTAATTGTATACTATCTTCACCCACTTCCACTTAACTGTTGAATAATTCTGCTCTCCTTTTTGTTGTAGTCAGGTTCTAGTATTTTTTGTTAATGATTAACTTATGCTCTGTGTAGAATGGACGGGATACAGTGTGGCCACATGATCCACGCACAGGGTGGAGTTACTGCATCACAATTCCTTCCTGGGCAGTCCTTCCAAAATCAAGGGAATCAGATCCTGTAGTGGTACTCAAATTGAATGAATCTCCAGTGTTTATCTGTGCGAAGGGTTAGATGTTGTTTTCATGTTGTCATTTGGGGTTTGACATAATTTCTTGTTGGACGATGACTTGCTTCAATGATGTTTGTTGTTTTTTATGTGTTTAACCCAAGTATAACGATTAGCTCAACCTATCTCCGAGTGATCTGGAATCTCGATAACATTGGCTTTACTGTAGTCAGTAAAAGGATTAGTTAAGATGATTAATCCTGTTTCTGTCTTTTTCTGTATTGTGTTGCTATGTTGGCATTAGAAGCATTAGGTTCCTGAGTTCAGTCGATCACGCTTAAGAAACGAAGTATGCAATTTATTTTAGTCAGTTTGTTTTACCTCCTCTTTAAGATTTCATAGTCATCTGTCGTTGGTCCTACTTAATCAAGAAGTTTATTATGTAGCTCACTGCCTAGCTATTTATGAACTGATGCTATTGTGGGCTTGATGCTGTCTTTTATGTTCTAGGTTAAGGGCATGCTCTAGTTACTTGTGTCATTTACCTTTTGCAATTATGTGCGCGAGAGTAGTGTCTCTGCAGTAGCAGGGGTTAATTGCATACATTTTACCCTCGGGATCGTAATGCACCGGGCTAGCCTTTATGTTCTGCCCATTTGGCACCAGTTTCCTATATCGGTCTGCTATATTACTAGTGATGGTGCAGGCATGCAGGGTGTGATTTTTCTTGATTTAGCCTTATAGGCTAGGGCTGGGTATTCTGGTTATCTTTAATCATTATTCTGCTTTAGTGGGTTAGTATACAGTTCAACTGGTAAACTACAGTTCGTGCGCTTCAACGTTTGGTTTGTTTGTTGAGACCACTGTAGACCTGTCAAAATAATTGTAAGAAACTGTGTGACATGATCATATACATTTATGCCTTAAAAATAAGGTGGGGGCCAGCTTCTTACTTGGATGCCTCTGTGAAGGACTGGCCAAGGATGATGAAAGTAGGGACAGAAGAAAGGAAATCTTCTGATAGCTACAGACTTGTTGCGGAGATAGGCTTGTGGATTTGGAGAAAGCCTACACCACCACCTGGGGGTGCGGCATAGTGTTTCAGAGTAGAAGATGTTTAGCATGCTGAAGATTTCTTAAAATCTGATGCTTATGCAGAGAATCCCTGCTAAGTCAATCATTCTGAGATTCAAAACACTAGCTCAAGCTCCAAATAGGGTCTGAAACTCTTTTGATGTGCCGCTTACTGCCGTGCAACCAAATATAGAAAGAGAAGTTGTAACTCGGACCAAGCACTTTAGCCAACAACTTCCCAGCACCTAAAAAAACCAACAATGAGGAAGGCCGAAGGCATAGTCCAGTTCTCTCTGAAGCACTATACATCAAGGCACAAGTTGTGGATGCAAATGGAAGATGCAATTAAAAATGAATAACCATTCTTCTCGGCTCCCATACTCCTAAAACAGTGGTTCACAATGGATTTCACCGCATTCTCGAAAGTTAATGATTGTCTCTCAAAGGCCACACACCAAGCAAAAAAGCCGCCACTGAAGAGCTTTATTTTCGAGCACCTTCCTAGGGAACTGTTCACAAGTATCAACTCCGAAACGTGATTTGTAAGAAGATGTAATAGAAAAGCTATCACCTGTTGATCTAGCCAACTCCAGGCATCCCTCTGTTCCTCTTAAGCCAAATATCTCTTGGCAGATCTATCTCAGGAGCCACCAATTGAGATGTTCCAGAAAATGAACCACCATTTGGACACCCAATGCTGATAATTCATCCTAAAGTTGGAAGGCCACTCCAAACCATGCCTAAAAACAAGAAGGAAGCAGCAAGCTAACACTGCGTCACTTGCTATGTTGCAGTACTTGGGAACAAAAATTTTAAAGCTTGCAAAAATTGAGTTTGTACAAGTTTACATCAACCAAATTTCTTATGTCCCTCCACATTTGGGAAAAGTCAAAAGGCTTGTTAAGGAGCTCCTCTAAACAAGCTGAGGTGAAGCAATGCTTTGCTAAATTTACTGAGGGTGCCGCTTGTATTGTGCAAATGTAAGCTTTATAGGAACTTATTGATCATATGAAGTCTTTGAAGAATCAGCTCGCGTGGGACGGTGGTTACCTTCAAGTTCAGACCCAGACTCATGTAGTGCATGTCAAATAAACTTGTGCTTGCTATGTCTTACGTAGTTTAGTCAAGGTCAAGCTTATTGGAAGTTTAAGCCTTTTGTGTCGGTTTGCTTTTCCTTCTTCTGTGTGTGTGTTTGTGGCCGTGGGCCCCCCCCGCGGCGCCCCCTGAAAGAGGGGGGGGTTCATGCCTTGTAATTTTTGTTGGACTATTTTATTCATGTTGAAGAGTGCTGGAATTATCTCTGCCAGTTTATGTACATCTACCGTGTACTCGAGAGAACTACTATTGGTAGGTGTATGACAGTTTATATATTGTCTATGTGTATGCACGTATCTGGATTACTATATCAGCTTAGCTACGTTCCATTTTAACATTCTCAAGGGACAGTTCTACAGGGTTCAGGTGGGTATACAATCACCAGAAGGTGTTACAACTACACGAGGAGTATTAAGAAGATTTAATGATTTCTTGAAGTTATTTGCTGCAGTAAGTAATCAAGGTTCTTTGCTTTAACGATTTCTTTGTATGTGCACAAAACTGTGCTTTTAGTGTTGCTAAAAAAGCTAGACTGTTTGTTTTCTCATTAAAACATTGTCATTTGCAGCTAAAAAAATTATTTCCCAGAAAGAATCTCCCCCCAGCTCCGCCAAAGGGCCTCTTGCGAATGAAAAGCAGAGCACTTTTAGAAGAGGTAGTCAGAGTATCTTTCACGCTTTGTCTATAAAGCTGATAGACTTCCAGGATTGCATCTTGAACGTCGTAGCTCCTATCTAGGGTTTGGTGTGTCTGACAGTTCTTTTTTATTTTATTTTTATTGATACGTAGAAATTATATTAAAGCCGCCAAGGGGCGAAGCCAAAGTACAAGCAGAAAGCGGGATCTACTTAATCAGCTATACACCTACGAAAGCTATCAAAAATTACAAAAATGTATCAGTCAAACCAGTACACTTATACTCAGACCACAAAATTAATGTGTTTAGGACAGAAGCTTTAAGCTGAGACATTGGAGACTCTTTTGCTTCAAAAGCCTGACTATTCCTTTCGCACCAAATACACTACCAGAAAAAGCACAAGGGAGTAACATCCCAAAGTAAAGTCTTCCTTCTCTTCCTTTGTGAAGGGACCAGCTCCATAACAAAGTCACAACTGGCTTAGGCATGACCCAAGACACGCGAAAAAGAGAAAAGACCAAGTCCCAAAACAGCTTTGCCACCTTGCAATGCAGTAAAAGATGATCAACGCTCTCCCCATCTGATTTACCCATGAAGCACCAATTTAAATAAATCCTTTGCCTCTTCCACAGGTTGTCCCCAGTGAACGCTGCATTAGCGTTGCTTCCCAAGCAAAGAAACTCACCTTAAGAGGAGGCGTCGTACACCAAACAGCCCTCCAGGGGAAGGGTTGATCACCGCGAATTTACCTGAGGAACTACCAGCCCAAACCAACTTGTCCCCTAACCTTGGATCGCACTTAACAGAGTAAAGACGGCTGAAGAAATCAGCCACCATGTTTATCTCCTGGTTCTGGAAATTTCTGCAAAAAACAAGGTTCCATGAAGCCACCTCACCACTTTGACTGAGATAATCAACCACCTGACAGCTCTGTGGACAGCTTAAATTGCTGTCCATTTTTATTTCTACTCTACCACTTTTACTTGTAGGAGAGACCATTGTGCGCAGCATAAGTTCAGGATGGAGCCCACGTGTTCATATAGCCCACAAAAGAATTCGAAATGGAAAGAGTGCAGGCCATGACTGTGCACCGGCTCTAGATCTTTTTAGCTAGCATTCTTCAGAATAGGGGGAGTGTTGCCAGCCTTTACATCAATGCCAGCTATGTTGCTTCTATCAAGATGGTGCTCATGCGCATTACATCCTGAATTTTCAATCTGGAGGCATATGCAAACTCCTGTTTATGTTTTTTCCTTTTGCAAAAGTAAATCATTACTCAGGTCACTTGGCAAATTGGATTAATTGGTCGAAGTTGATAGAAAGTTATAAGAGTGCACCTCTGCACGAGACTATCACACATTTCTCTGAAGTAAGGACTACCGCAAAATGTTTTACTCAAGATTCTTTTTCTAGTTGAAACAGTGAGCTTTGGTAGGTAATTAAGATGTTTTATCATATGTTTTTGGATGGTTAAAGTACAAATGCTTTCCTTGGTTGCAGCGGCGCTGCTCTTTGGAGGACTGGATGGCAAAGTTACTGTCAGATATTGATGTTTCAAGAAGCGTAGTAGTGGCATCCTTCCTTGAACTAGAAGCTGCTGCTAGGACTTGTATGTATCTAGCTTTGGGAAGTGTTTACGGGAAATTAGGGTTTGACCCCCTGTACTTAGCCTCAAGAGAGATTTGCCACCTTCCATGGTGAAATGATGCACTGAATCTTCCTCCAGCTACAGAAATACCGCACGCTTGACAGAAGGGTTACAAATTCAATGAAATGACAAAAGTACCCCAAAAAGTATCCCACAATTGCTAAAAAGAAGTTATCTCTGGCGTCTTATTCTTTCTTTTTTCCTTTTTTGGTAATGGACGTGTCTTTTTTCTTCTCCAACTGGGAAGAAAAGCCAAGATCTGGAACTTCTCTCTCGCCCACCCTCTCTCGTGCTCCTAGCGGCTGAATGCATCAGTATCGTCAACATCACTTTCAAGCGATTTTATCATCACCAGTCCAAGCTTTCCTCCCCATCACACCGTGTTTGGTAGTTGCAGAGATACTTTGAACATTGATGGAGCGGTGGTTGTGTTGGATGAGGATGAGATGCTAGAGAACTTGGATGGAGTTGTTTCCCTCTCTGTATGGATTTCTCACACTGGTTTAGGGTTCTGAACCCTAGACCTGAAAAGCTAAATTTGAAAGACGGTTAAGAATTTTTCATTTTGGTCTGTTGATCTCCAGAGTTCATAGATTTGGGTTTTATTATATTTCGTGATTTTGTTATCAATAAAGTTCACAATCTATCTTTTATTTTCATTTGATCGCTCTGATTTGAATGTGGGTTGCGTATCCCTTGTGTTGATTTTGTTTTGGGGTTTGATATTGAGTTTGGGTTCTGTTATTATTCGGTCTGTAAGTTACGGGGGTGTCGTTGCGAGGTACGTGACTGTGTTTGCGGAGCAGGTGCCTCTTTGGTGGGATTCCATGGGCAGCAATGGTGATGGGTGAGTAGGCTGTGATGGTGTTGATGGTTCTTGTGGATGGCAGACTTGCGGTGGTGGTAGGTGGTGTTTTTAATGGTGTTGATAGTAGTGGCTGGATGATTTTGTAAGTGGTGCTAGTCTATATGCTGGGGTTGGTAAACTGAAGTTGGCGGGCGACGGAATTGAGCATAGGTTGTGAAGTTTTTGGTTAAAGTTTATGGGTGCGGGCAGGATGTTTTTGTTGGTTATTTGGTTATTAATTGTGATACTGGTCTAGTTATTTGGTTAACAGTGTTGTTGGTGGTTATAGATGGCGGTGGGTATGTGAAAACTGAAGGTGGTCGGTGAAAACATGTGGTTTTGGGTGTTTATGGTTGATCATGATGGTTGTGGGATGGTTGGATATGTTGGTTGCTTTAGCATTGTTGGTGAGGTATCAGGAGGTGGCGGGGGTTTTGACATTGTCGGTCGTAGGGAATGAGAGGTTTTAATGAAAGATTGGAAGAAGAAGGGTAAAATGTCATTAAATGAAAAAAAACACCTAGACTAATTGGCAAAAATGTTTCTCGAAGTTGCAAGCAGCAATTTCCGCCTAATGTCCGGTATTTTTTTTATGAGGAAGATGGTTTAGTGCATCATTTCAACTGGAAGGGGCCAAACGGCTGCTGAGACAAAGTACAAGGGGTCAAACACTTCCCCAACATTTTGTCATCAGTGGTTGATTTTAGAAGCGATGAGTATCTGTCTTTAGATTGTTGCATTCTCTGAGTTTTGTCATCTGATACCATTTAATTCTTTTCAGCATTCCAAGACGAGAACCAGCGCTCTACAGAACCAAATCCTTCTACGAGTAGTACAATTTCCTCGCTTCAAGTTCATCCTAGTTCAAGCCAATCTGTGATTGCTGTTAGTGGATCGCACACGTCAGATTATGGTAGTGATACTGCTTATGAGACGTCTGAGATTGGAACACCAAGCTTTGGAAGGGATAATAGTTCTGAAGTTGGTATAGACGAAATGTCTTTAGATGAAGATTTGACAGGCCCAATCGAAAGGCTTGTAAAGTATGGCATTTCGAATATTGATGAAGGCTTGTTTATGGGACAAGCTATTTTAGAGCAGCTTGAAGGACTTCCTGGGCATAATGTGCATGCCAGAGAGACTAACAGGACTGTAGAGAATAATTCAAGTAATGGAAATTCTTCTAGAGCAGCTTATCTTGCTGGGAACACCATGGAACTTTTGTCTGAACCAGATCATGGTAAAATATTTGGTCATGCTCGAAAGTTCTCAAATGAGAGTGTTGAAAGTGAGGTTAGTTCTCTAAAAGGCAGTGACTCATCAAACTCGGGATTTCCTAATACATTTGGGAATGGCCTTCTTGACCTTCCTAGAGGGGCCGAAGTTTCAAAAGCCGTTGATTCTCTTGGCAACACAGAGTTACAGTTTTCAAGTGATGTTCAGCTAGTTCTTCCATTGGATTACCACCAGAAAATGAATAGGGTTCTCATCAACATGCAGCGCAGACTGGTAACAGCAAAAACAGACATGGAGGATCTTATATCAAGATTAAACCAAGAAGTAGCTGTAAAAGATTACCTTGCAACAAAGGTATGTTGAACTTATCGGTTACGCTATTTTATATATGAGCTGTTTGTGTCAGATTGGTTAACCATAAACATTAAGTAGTTCTCTATCCACTTTGAAGCTCATCACTAGTAATTTTATGTTTATCATCTGTCAGATCAGATTGGTGGACCATAAACATTAAGAGTTGTCTATCCACTTTGAAGTTTATCACTAGCAATTTTATGTTTATCAAACAGCGAAAGAGACTTGTGTTTTTATCATCAAGGGGCCTTTTCTTAATGAAGGGGTTCTTATTGTAGACGAAATGGCCACATATAGGACACATAGTTCATCTTAGTCAGCTTGTTTATCTTCTTGATTGAGAAGCCTTTTTGTTATTCTTTGGTAGAGCCACGTGTATATATATATATATGGGAATTCGTGAGATGTAAAGTTGGATATAGGCACATCGAGGACGAAGGTAAAAATAACGAGTACGTTTTTATATTTCTCTCTCCGTCCCAAAAAATTGATCATTTTCCAAATTAAGAAAGATTATTTAGGTGTTTTTCCATGTTTACCCTTTGCACACATTTTTATTCTATTTCTGTCTCTCCATATTTAATCCTCCACCAACCCATTTTTATCTCTCCTGGCTCACTTTCTTCCCCCCCTCTCTGTCTTGAGGTAGAATGGCAAACTCATAACATATGACGCATATCCTAAACAAGCGTGCAAGTCAAACCTGATCAAATAATTTGGGACGGAGCGAGTATATAATAACACTAGGACCAAAATTTAGATGGGGGGTATTAACATGGAATCGTAAGCTCCAGTTGTTTATAATTCTTAGCTACCCTTGCATATAGAAAGAGCTAACTTATGGCCATTACTATATGCAGGTCAAAGATTTGGAAGTGGAACTTGAAACTACTAAACAGAAAAGCAAAGAAACCCTTCAGCAAGCAATTATGAGTGAGAAGGACAGAATTAACCAAATGCAGTGGGATATGGAAGAGCTTAGGCGGAAGTCATATGAAATGGAGATGAAATTGAAGTCTCAACAGGTTGGGCATCTTTTCTGTGTTTTCTCTTCCTTGCCATAGTGTATTCTTCTCATTCAAGTAGAACGGTGATCTTGTGATTGATATGTGAAACAATTCCAGGATGAAAAGCCAGATACAGAGTCAACAAGTGCATCCAATATTCAGGAGAAAGACGTACTTCTGCAGGAGTTGGATGCTACTAAACAGCAGCTTTTTGAGTTGCTGAAGCAACATCGCGAGCTGGAAGTAAAATCCAAATCAGACATTAAAATTCTTGTTAAAGAGGTTAAATCTCTTAGAAGTTCTCAAGGAGAATTGAAGCAGCAGCTTAATCGGTCCCTTGAGGAGAAAACAGAAGCAGAGGTAACTCTTCATTCTCAAAGCATGTGTCAAGTATTTTTTGTCTGCTCTTGAGGAATACGACTCCTCCTCCATGGATCACAACTTTCAAGATACACCAGAATCAATGTTTTTCTTTTTGTGGCTTTCCATATGTTAATAACTGGATAATGCTATTTCCTGTTGGCTACTTTTTTCTTGCATGGTACTCCCTGTAGAGCTTTGCTTACTTAATCCTGTTCAATTATCGGCTCTACAGGGAGAGCCATTAGCCAAAAAGGATTGCCAATAGGGCACCAAAGTATGTGTTGTCTTTGTATTGCTGTGTTCTATGGTTTCTCTTTTTGCTAAAAGCTGCAAGGAATCAGAAGTCCTGGGTAGTTTTTTAGTTGACGTTGTTATATTTTTCCCTACTTCCAGAGGCTTCTTGAACAGGAAATACAGAACCGCGAGAATTCTAACAGTGCCAGGAGGAAGCTGCTTCATGAATGTGAGATTCTTCGCAATCGACTTCAGGAGTGCAGCATTAACGTTGATGAAGATAAAATCGTCGTGGGTTCTACATCAGTGCCAGATGCCTTGGACCATTTAACATCATCTGACAACCAAATTGGCCTCCTTGCAGAGGTACTTATTCTATCTCTTGTGTCTAAAGTTTTATCTTATAGCTTATAGCCTTCATTCTGGTTAATTTGAGAGGTCAAAGCTCTTGAATGGCTGGCAGATCTAAGGTTGACCTATAAATTACATCTATTTGGCAGTTCAAGTTAGCGATGTTAGTTACTCCACTAGTTGGTCTAGTTCAAATGGCAAAACACAAGAAGTACTATGATTTTGGCGGGTCATTGACGAAGAAAGTTATCATTACTTAGTGGAAGCAAAAGAGTCAGTTTCAAGTGACCTGCGTGACAACATTTCATTTTTTGGATAAGTACAATGTATTACATGACATCTACTAGAGGAGTCGAGTGTTCAGTAGATTCGTATTGCACGCAAAGGTGAACCTGTACAGTGTGTCAGAGAAAGGCCTTTACAGAAAGCCCGATTCCCAAACCATGGTAAAGAGCTAGCCAAATAATTGCTTTTAGATAAAACGTAGCAACAAAGTTTACAAATTACATGCTTAAATCTGAAAGATCCTCCTTGGGGACGGGAAGAAAGGAGGCGGCTCGTGGAGAAAGCGTGTAGGCACTGGAGCAACAGCCTAACCTCATCAAAGTTTCATCTTTCCGCTCTTTCCAAATGGATCACGTGATGCATGGCGGAGCATTCTTAGCGTGGTATAATGAGAGAGAGAGGGAGTCTAATTAGAGTTGGAAACAGAAACAGATACCTATTCTGTTTGTTACAAACTTCACACACTACCCCCCCCCCCGCGCGTCTTTGCACAACCCGATTAACATAAAACAACAAAAAGAAGATTCCACACGCTAGAGGCATCTGGAAGGCTAAAAGAAAATGGGTCCCCGACATCTGATCAGTGGAGCATCCTTCACCTTTGAACTCTTATCTTTTCTTTAATAGTTAGCTCGGCATAGCCAGAAAGAGAAAGGGTCAAATTTGAGATGGAGATAGATACCTGTGCCTATCTTTTGTTGTAGGTTTTCAAGAACAGAGCCACATTCACCCCCACACCACACCCCAGCATCCTTGAACGACCCAATGAACTCAGAAGAAAAAAGAAGACTCCACATGCCAGAGGCACCTGAAAGTGTAAAAGCATATGAGCCACATATACCCCATCCCTGCACTTTTTTTATAAGCAAATACAAATATGTCAGAAAGAGAGACCCCAGGTGAGTGGGGTGGGGTGGGGGGGTGGTTTTGGGCAAACCAATTACAAAGACAAGATCAAAGCACCAAGAAGGTGCCCTAGATCCACCTCAAATATCTGACTGCATACTGAAAAATCCATGAAGGCTAAAGCATCATCTGACGATCCTAGGAGTTCCTCCTTGTCCCAAAAAAACAAGAGGTTCAGAATAGAAGCATGCATTTGAGACAGGAGTCTCAACTCCTAAAGACCCTGCAAGGTCCTCCACCTCCAATCGGACCACATAAAACAAGAGGGCACTAACCTCTCTGTAACGTTAACCCCATTCCGGCTCCGCAAAAAAAAAAAAAAAAATACCGACCGACCTCTGCATTATCCACACCATCCCAAACAAGGTAGGTACAAAGCAAGCACCAAAAGCTTCTGGCAGTATCTCAACAGAGCAATAAATGACTAGTCGATTCCCGATTCTTCTTGCACATCAAACACCAACTAATAATAACTTTACACCTTTGTCGAACGTTGTCAATCTCTAGTATAATAGCGTTGTGAACCATTCACGCAATGAAAGCCATTCTAGGAGGAGTACGAGCACGCTAAACACTTTTCCAAGAAAAGCACACTACAGATCTTTCCTGCAATGCACTATAGTAGGAGAAAGGAGTGAAAACTCCATTAGTTGCTGGCCTCCACCACAGCAAGACATCAGATTGGACTGGACAATTTGTCTTCTCGCCAAGACATCCAAAAATGGGTGCACTGCTTCTGGCTCCCATCCGTGTTGCACATTTGCACCAGTTAATTATCACCTTCCTCAAGTTGACAAGAGTCAACATGAAATTTCTCGCTGCTGTCCAAAACCAAAACGGCGTTTCAAACACTTCTTGAAGGAAAAGGCACACTAGGCTGCCGCAAAGTGGCAGATTTGGGACGCCTACCATCATATTTTTGGAGTTTTAGGGGTAAGTTATTACATCTTTAGCGCTTATGGTTAACTATGCGTATCCTTGAGAGTTTGTTTCTTGTAAATGCATTATCTTATAGATGTTTCTGGACCATTTATTTCTACAGTTTCCCATTTCAACTCCTTTTGTTCTAATTATTTACTTGTTTACACCTTTTCCAAAATCTTATCAGGCTCAGCTCTTCTCTCAGGACGATGAGAGTGCTTCGGGAGTCGCTAACACTGACAAAATTGATGATGATACGAAGGCAATAGACCTTGAAATGAAGAAGTTGCTGAGAGATGTGTTCATTGATAACTCTAGACTGAGAAAACAAGTGAACTTGGTTTCACGTTGTGCTCTAAAAATGGAGAATTCATGTGAGAGAAAGGATGAAGCTTCTTCGGAACAAATTGTACAAAGCAAAACTATAGAGAGATGAAATTGGGGCATTGTATTGTACATTCCATTATATATAATGTGGCACCCCTTAATGACCATTATCAGGGAAATTAGTTAGTCATTTTTTAAAAATAGTTAGTCTTTAACACGGCCGTTGGCCATGTAAGTTAGTGGCACTATATGTATACGTCTACAGAGGGACTGCCTGCCAGAGCATTGTATTTTTGGTGAACAATAGAACTGAAAAGTGGGAGGAAGACAGAAGCTTTAATAAAGTTCGAGTATTTACATGGAGCTATTCGAGATATATTTACTTCGGCATGACTTGTGTTTTAAGGAAAATGTTCGGCTGCAACCTCGGTCGAAGGAAGAGCCTCCAACCCTTCCTTCCCCTCTCCCCCACTCACCATATAGCAACATATGACAGTTATTAAATATGCTTGGTGACTTTTATTTAGTGATGAAAAAGTTGATGTTAAAGAGTGTTGCTAAAGATATTTATACAAATATCACCAACTATATTCAGCCACCATCAACGGTCACCTTTTGGTGTTGGGGGGGGGGGGGGGGGGGGGTTGGGGGGTGGGGGGGGGGGGGGTTTGGGGAGGGAGGGATAGGTTATTTCTACTATCCGAGCGACGGGCAAAATCTTGTGTGAATTATGGATTCTCTTTGGTCCTAGAGGTAATTGCCAGACCGAATGAGATTCCTCATAAGTAATTTATACATATATCTATATAATACGTAAAAACATGAATGAGAGTAAATAAACTAATATTTTTTTTTCTTTCTCAAAAAGCCCTTTTTATAGCAAAGCATTCATAAAAATAGGGGTGTTTTTGACTTGCAACTTTTCTTTCTCGTGAAATACCCTTCGTGAATTAGTGTGTTAGTTTTCCCTCCTTCCCCATAAGTAATTTATACATATATCTCTATAATACGTAAAAACATGAATGAGATTAAATAAACTAATTTTTTTCTCTCAAAAAGCCCTTTTTATAGCAAAGCTTTTATAAAAGATTAGGGGTGTTTTTGACTTACAACTTTTCTTTCTCGTGAAATACCCTTTGTGGATTAGAGTGTTAGTTTATTTCTAGGTTTTGAATACAAACATATTGGTGTATAAGGAAGCTATCATAAAAAATAGAATTTTCTAAGGTTTTGAAATGTATATATATAATCATGACTTTTAAATATCGCTAGATAAAATCATTCTGCTCCTAATTATTATTTGGATTCTTGGTAAGTAAATAATCCTAAGTTCGTATAAAGTTATTGGAATACCTTTTGTTACATGATAACATGTTCTTCGTATTATTGTCTCTGTATGTTCCATTGTAGCCCGGAATACCATATATTTGTCTGAGAACATGTTCTGCACATAGTTATTATCTTTGCATATTCCAGTCTCATTGGTGATATGATTAGCTGAAACTCAATCGATAAAGACTTCAATTTATTTGAGCTCGAATGATTAATGATTTTTTTTTTCTGCCAAAAAACTCCATAGTTTTGATACGCATGGGGTTAAAAGGCTTAACACTTATTTCCTTAAAATACCATTTTTAAATTTAAAAGGTTTCTAAAAACTATGAGTGCTTCTGACTTTTAAAAGGGTGAGGTTAAATTGCAATCTTTTTTTGGCTAAAATTAATAATGTTGTCACTAAACAGGTTAAAAAAGTTTAGTAATGCATCTTTTAGTAGCAAAACAATATGAATTTAACCAAAATAGGTGGGGCCCCACCATATAAAAATGATGCCAAAGGGATAAATGTCTAAACACTGTTTTCGCATGAAAATATTTTAGTTAAATTTAAAAGGCTTATAAAAATTAAATGTGCTTTTGACTTTTAAAAGAATGAGGCTAGATCACAATATTTTTGGCTAAATTTTACGTTGTCGCTAGCGAGGTTAAAAGTTCACTAATTTATCTTTTTGTGACAAACAAGTATGAGTCAAATTAAAACGAGTGTGGATCTAGCCCAAATGTATAAAAAGGAGCCCAATAGGTTAAATGGCTAAACATTTCTTAAAAAGATCCTTCTTGAATTTAAAAGGTTTACGAAAATTGAAGGAGATTTTTTGATTTTCGAAGCGCATGACTAAATTATAACATTTGTGACTAAATCTAAATGTTTTGTCGCTAAAGAGTTTAAAAGGTTCACTAATTCACCTTTTACGAATAAATGAGTATGAATTTAAAACGGATATGGATCCAGTCCTATCATATAAAAATAATCCCACTGGGTTAAATGGCTAAACATTTTTGCTTGAAAACACTCTTTTCAAATTTTTATCACTTAAAATGTTATATAGGTGACAATTTAATGTAAATAAATAGTGTTTTTGACTTTCAGCTTAGTATTAAGCCTCCTTCTCTAAAACGCCCTTTTTGAGTTTAAGTGCTTTACCCATTTTTGGCAATCACCCCCAGCGAATTTCGTCAAAATTAATTTCGATGCGGCATTGTTTAAGGAAGATAATTCTATGGGATGTAGAGTGGTCATAAGAGAATGTAACGGTACAGTACTTGCAACTTTGTCTAAGAAAATTCCGCTAATATGGGAAGCAGAGCATGCAGAGGCAGTGACGGCCTATGAAGCGGCAAAATTTGGCTTGGATTGTGGATTTTGGTTTGCTCAAATTGAAGGAGATGCATCAAGTATTATTCAAGCTTTGACTTCTTCAGAGGAAAATTTATCTAACATTGGGTGCATTATAGAGGACACCAGAAACCTAGTACACTGCTATGACTCTTGTACATTTTCGTTGGTTAGGCGTACCGGCAATTGCGTAGCCCATGAATTAGCGAGATTTGCACGGAATGTAATAGACTTTAAAGTCTGGATGGAAGAGGCACCATACTTTATAATTTCTGTCATCCACAAAGATTGTAGCCTTCATCGTGAATAAACACCGCTTTATTTGATAAAAAAAAAAAGTTTAAGTGCTTTATAAAATTAATTGTGTTTTTTTTCTTTTCTTTCATTAAACTACCCTATTTGAATTTTAAATTTCGTTAAGTTTAAGGGTGCTTTTTATTTTAATTAAAATCTCCATTGAAATATATTTGATTTATATCCCTGTTAAGAAGTTTCAACCTTTTTTTCATAGTATATAGATATTTTACACCAACAAAAAAAAAAAAAAAAACTTACAAACAACCAAGGTACACAATTTTCAAAGACAAACAACTTGCATTCAATCAAGTTACCCTGAACATAGGATTATAGACGAGTTTTATTTGCGTCTTATGAACAAATATCCTCAAAAAAATTTCTTTTAATTGTTCAATACTTAGTAAGCTAGACTTGACATATTAATATAAATAGGCTAGCACACATCCACCTTTATAGTAAACGAACAATGAAAACGTGTCATTCACAAGCTTAATTGGGACCATGTTATTAAGATTTATTTTTCCCTCATTTATATATCTGAAATCTATCAGAAAGTCCGATTAACTTGGTAATCAAAGATATCGTTTTTATTAAATTAAATATTTTGTCACTAAAGAGCTAAAAAGTTAATTAATGCATCTTTTAGTGATAAAAGAGTATGATTTAACTAAAAAGGATGTTGATTAAGCTCCACCATATGAGTCTATGCTCACCTTTAGAAAAAAGAAAAAAAAAGTGTCAAATCCTAATCTTAAAACTTGCCTACATTAGAAGCGATAAAAAGAACATCTTACATTCCTGCTACCTTTTAGAGAACATTCCTAAGTTCAGGTATTATTATGTTCTTCTTCTTATTTTTTTAATCCTTTTTAAGGTGTACTACCTATAGCATTTACTTTCTTTTGCACGTGCCTACAAACTTAAATTTAGAGACATAAAATGGAAGAGCTATTTTGACCCCTAACAACCATCGTTACATGAAATGGCCATCACTCTACAGAAAAAAACAAGAAGGATAATGGACGATACTAAAAAGTCTTATATAATGGTATTTCAAACGTCAGTAGATATGCTTGTTAGAAAAAGAGCCAAAAAATTTAAAATTGAACGGTACAAAATTTAGGAAGATCCTTAAAAGCTACGGCTACTATATTTGTTGTCTTAGCAATTAAGTACTTATCTAGGCCCTGCTAGGTCTTTTGAGTTCATTTCATTCTTTGTTTTAAAAATACAAGCTTTAAGCTATCCTAAGTTCTTCCATCCTCCAAAATTTGTTATACATATATTAGTTATAACTCCTTCCTATCATACACTTTACTTCTTATGATTCTACAACATTTGAACTTTTGTTATTATCACTTAACTATACTCAAATTTTTTCTAAGTTCCTATTATTTATCTCATACTTCTTAGACTTGTATGTATGCCGTTGAATTATATTACAAGGGATTGAACAACTCCAGTATATACACTTCGTATTATATTTTATGTGCGTCAAATTGTCTCTAGATCACTTTTTCACATTTATTACTGTAATGCCTAACTTGTAGTGTTTGGTGAGAATTATATATTTGCGAAAGATGCTTAAAACTGATTATAATCCTTGAATAACAAGATATAATATGAAATAGTCAAGATTCTCTTTAGTGACAACTTGATGTGACAAAAAGAAACAAGTATGTTAAGTACTTACAAATATTGTTGGTAATTGGTATCATCGATTCACATTTCAAAGTAAAACCACATTTTTAACAATAAACTTTCTATGCTTCGAATCTTTATTTGGAATCACTTTTGACGTACAAAGCACGTGATCCTTACTAGTTATAATTAAAAGCACGTATTGATACACTACATAAAGCTTGTAAACGATTAAATAATTGAACTTTTATTTTTTTAAGTAGTCTTTTCTAGTTTAAGAGTTTGTTTTGAATTACGGGTTTCTTTGACTCTTAATCTGGACTTCTCTTTCTTAAAATACCCCTGCTGAACCATGGAGTTTGTCAAAATTAAAACTTTTAGTTAACAGGGAAAAAAAAACCTATCAAAAGCAACAAAATCTCTATCTATGTTAAAACTGATTTATAACTACCATATTTTCCACCAAAGTTGATAAAAAAAAACAACTAGCAAAACTGAATTTTCTGAGGACGTAAATATGGTTGTGTGTCTCTAAGTATTCTTCAGCCTGAATATATTTGTTAGCCTTCTCGAGAAGGACTTTCATATTACCTTGAGGACTTTTGTTTACAGAGAACGCAAACTTGGATGTTGGTCGGAGGCCTCGGAGGAAGGCAGTATACTTCACAGATTCGTCTAAGTTATCGATTTCCAAAGTAGCTGCGTAGAATCATCCGACGAAGCATGCCAAAGATTCGTTTTTCTCTTGCACGATGTTTAGCAGACTCGAGGAGTTTTTTCTTCGGGAGCGACTGCTTACAAAGTATTTTTGAAAGAGATCCGATAATTGGCTGAAGGAGTAGATAGATCTTGGTTGTAGGGATTTGAACCATGCATGTGCAGCTTTCCTCAGAGTGAAAAGAAAGGCTGTGCACATGACAGCATCTGAAACCTGGAGGAGTAACATGTTTGTTTGAAACTGATAAACATGTTCTCCTAGATCTCCAGCTTCGTCGTAGAGGTCACACTGAGGCATGCAAAAATTGGGAGGTAGCTTTGCCTTTTCGATGATTTCGGATAACGGATATCCAGATTTTCCCTCGGGGGAGATCGTTCTGGAGAGTTATATCTAGGGACCATCTTCCAGGAGTCTTGTTCTCGAGAACAAAATTCAGGCGTTCTTTTTCTGGGGATAGATCTTTGAAGGGTCTCAGCTCTGGCGACCCGTTTGGGGGAGGGGTTGGTACTGCCTTCGACTGATGGATCCCGTCGATAGCATGATCCACTCCTGGTCATGTGATCTCTGATCTTCTCTCTTGGATCATAAGTTGGATCGGCCGCTGATCTGTATTTGCGGCCGTAGCTTGATCTGGAGGTGAGACGAAGACGAAGGTCGCTTGGGTCAAGATGAGAATGGTGAGTGGACGGTGGAGCCACTGCCATGTCGAGCTTTCGCTGAAGAGTGTTTACAACATCCTTCAGTTCATGGATTTCCTTTGTAAGGTTGTCATGTGGTGTTTTGAATAGCTGACGGTTCAGACGATGGCGGAGGTCACCGTTCTTCAGATTGGATGTTGGAGATCGGTTTCTCCGAGGTCTAGTTTCTGCTTCGGGAGTAGCAGATATTACGTTGACGTAAACATCTTCAGAAGAACTGGCGCGATGGCGATGTGAAGGGGTCGAGTGTCGGTCATGAGAATGACTTGGTCGACGAGAGCCGCTAGTTCGTGCATGATGGTTGTGGGAATGATTCTGTGAAGAGTCATCAGAAGAAGAATGATTCCGCGTATTTTGCGGAACCCGAACCTGGACCGATGACATGCAAGATAGAAAACGAGTGACCGGCGGATGGGGTTCCCGACGGAAAACTCTCCGATACTTAAGTCAGAGCGCAGCTACATGATAATAACTCTGAAAAAGCATGAAAGACACAATTTGTATCTGTGTGTATCCTCCTCCCATACCTGGGGGTAAACCCCTTTATATAGGGGTAGGAAGAAGAGTCCTATTAGGACTAGGCTGTGGACTAATCCAATCAGGATCGTGTTAGGATCCTCAAGGATCACGTCACGATCTTTAAGGACTCTTTTAGAGTCCTGATAAGATAATCATCAATCTCCCAGTTTGACTGGGATTCGCCGGGTGTCCCCCAATTATTAGGAGTTATATTTGAGTTATATCAAACCATAAGCTAAATTGTATAGTTTCGTCACAAGTTCAACCCTTCCTTTCTTTTTTCTACATAGATTTTTTTTGCTGACAAACAACTTGTAGAGAACCTAGTTATCAAATTTCTACAGACAAATGAGTTGCATAGAGCCAAGTTAACCTGAGCTTGGAGAACTTGGAGAACTTATCCCTGGAAAGCCTATAGGGTAATGAGGTTGTGATCGCCTAGAATAGAAGAGATATTTTTCTTCTATTTCATGATGTTTTATTTCTTCTGCTTCATTCTGTTTTCTTTTCATGTGCTATCCTAGCAACTGAATAAGCTTTCTCCATGTAATATATTCTCTAACAGAGCATTGCATGTATTGAAGAGGTTTACCTTGTGTGTGATTTATATATAACACACTAATTAGGAAACTAATAAGAGTACATTTACAACTCAATACGTGGTGTGGTATCTGTCAATTCAAAAATTATATTTTAGGATCTAATTTATAAGAAGCATTATATTTTTGTTACCTAAGTTACCTCCAACACTCGCAGTATAGGACACATAAGTGATCAAGTTTTCGTCTTTCATGCATAGTTGCTTGCATGGTGTGGTTCCAAGCCATGTATCTATGGTGCATAACACAGAACTGCTCGTCGTTCACACCTGAAAAGGTAAATTTGTCAACGACATATCTTTGTATTGTGGCTAAAGGGATGATTAGTAGCTAAATAGTAAAAATTCATCCCTTGGTTGGAGGCGATTATAAGATGGCAACTATTTCACACCTAAAAAGGTAAATTTGTCAACGACATATCTTTGTATTGTGGCCGAAGAGATGATTAGTAGCTAAATATGTTCATGTACTTTGCACAAAGGAATTTTGACATTTGAGGACAAAAGATTTCCCTATCTCGCCCACACAACCACAACAAATTAGTATCTAACTATGAAGACCTTAGCGACCAATAGTAAAAATTCATCCTTTGTTTTGCGCACTTGTTGGTTTGATGCTACTTTCTATAAGAAGGGTTATAGTTTCAAAGTAACTAATCATCATTCACGCAAAATTTTAATTCAATCTCTACTTCCATCTCATAATTTACTAACTTCAATCAAGCTCAGCTATAAAGACGCTCTATTTTTTATATTGCTTTTTACTAATAAATTTGGTCTTTTAGCTCAAAAAATTTATGAAACAAGCAAAAGTAAGGCATAAATAATTCCAAAATCTAGGTCTTTGATATCCCGACCAATCGCAAGCTTCAGCCATCACAAAAACCCATAATTCGGCAATCAAATTTATGGCAATCCTAATATTTTTGGGAACAAGTTGCCATTATGTTCTATTGAGCTAGTTATCCTTATCCTCATCTTATCTGTATTTGAAATCATGTAAATCTCTGTTGCATACTTATCCTCATTTTATCTTTATACATTGTAACATCATATATGTATTATAAATTAATAATGAACAGATTTCTCCGTTAGTGAGAGTTTTACTGGCCAAACTTCACTTCCAAGCCAGTACGTAATTCAACTTGGTATCAAAAGCCACAATGGCTACTGCATCATCCTCCTCTTCTTCCACTACCCTTTCTTCCTCTTCTTCTCCTCCCTCCTTAAGTTCACACATGTAACTCTCACCCCTGCACAATGCTCATCATTATCTCTCTATCAAACTCACTCAAAAAAATTTCCTATTTTGGAAGACCCAGGTGATTCCCTTTCTTGAAGGTCAAGACCTCCTTGGGTTCATTGATGGCACAATTCCTACCCCACCTCAAAAACTCTCTGTTGAAGGATTAAATGAAACCATAGTCAATCCTGACTTCCTTATGTGGCAACGCCAAGACAAAACTCTTATGAGCACTCTCATTTATTCTCTTTCAGAAGAAATAATTCCATTTTTTGTTGGTTTGCGCACCTCACGTGAGATATGATCTACTTTTGAATCTGCATTGGCGTCTCCCTCGGATACTCACATTTTAACATTGCATATGAATCTTCAATCTCTTAATCAACATGATGATTTTGCTACAGTCTATCTCAACCATGCCAAAGTCATTTTTCATGAACTTACAGTCGCTGGTAGCCTCATCACTCAATCTGAATTCAACATCTATTTTTTTCAGTGGTCCTCGACCTGACTTTAAGGATTTGATCACTACTTTGACTGCTCGACCTCAACCTGTCACCTTTCCTGAACTTCATGGTTTACTTCTTAGCCATGAGTTTATTCATGGTGAAATCTTTGCTCGTCTTGCTCTTAATTCCTCTCATGTTGCTGATTCTGCACCTCATATTGTCAATCTTGCTCATCGTGGAGGTCATCATCCTCACCGTGGTGGTCATCATTTCCATCATGGTGGTGGAAATCTTTCTTATCATGGTGGTGGTGGTCATGCCAATATTCGTCGCCGCGGTGGCGGCAATCGCCGGCACAATAACCATCAATCCAATTTGTTCCATGCACATGGCTATCAAGGAGAGCCTCACACTCACTGCACTATCTGCTATGGTACCAATCACTTTGTTGAAGCATGTTATTGGAACCCCCATGCACTAGCTCCACCTTCATACCATAACTACTCTGGAGGTCACTCGTATCCGCCACTAGTAGCCCCTTCTGCTCACATGGTTCAAGCCACTGCTCACCCCTCTCCGACTCCTCCATCACCCTCTCATTATAGCTGGTTCCCTGATACCGGCGGCACCCATCATTCCATGCCTGATCTCACCAGCCTGAGCCATGCCGAAGACTACCATGGCCCGGACCACCTTCATGTTGGCAATGGTAAGGGTTTACAAATTACACATGTTGGTTCTTTTAGCATTTCCACCCCCTCTTCCCAATTCTTTCTATATAATGTTCTAAGAGTTACTTCCCTTACCAAACCCTTGCTCTCTGTTTGAAATTTTACATCTGACAACAATGTTTTATGGAGTTTCACCCTTCTCATTTTCATGTGAAGGATCGTACAACAGGGACAACCTTACTCACAGGCCCGAGTGATCGTGGCTTGTATATGATGTCCACCTCTGCTCCTCCATTTAGTGCTTTCTTGGCTAAACGAGCAACTCCCGAGTATTGGCATCGACAACTTGGACACCCCAATAATCGCACTCTTCAGCAAATAATCCAGAGCAAATAGTTGCCTTGATCTTCCCTACCTAAACTTCACAGGTTATGTTCAGCTTACCAACTTGGCAAAGCTTGTAGGCTTTCTTTACCTAGTATTCAATCATGTAATAATGCACCCTTATCTTTGCTCTTCACTGATGTATCGAGACCTTCTCCCACGCCCTCATTGGATGGGTATAAGTACTTTGTTATCTTCGCCGATTCCTATTCAAAATACATATGGTATTTTCCTATGGTGCAAAAATCTGATATCTACTCAATTTTTCCCAAATTTCAAGCCTACATTGAGCGCCAATTCTCCACTAAAATCAAGCATGTGCAAAGTGATTGGGGCGGGGAATTTTGCAAACTCACCAAATATTTTGACTCTTGTGGCATCGTTTACTGTGTTGCATGTCCTCACACACATGAACAAAATGGTTCAGTTGAACGCCGCCATTGTCATATTCTTAAGACTGGCTTAGCTCTTCTTGCTCAAGCCTCTATCCCCCACAAGTACTAGAACTTTGCTTTTGAAACTACTGTGTTCTAATCAATCGCTTGCCCTCTCGTGTGTCTCACAATCTCACTCTTTTTTAGTGTCTTTTCAAAGAAACTCCTAATTATGGGTTTCTCAAGATTTTGGGTGACAATGTTTTCCCTTTCTTCGTCCTTATAATGCCCACAAAATCTCTTTCGTTCTGTTCCCTGTGTTTTCTTGGGATACTCTTCCCGTCATATTAGGTACCATTGCTTGCATACACAGACACACCACATTTACATTGCTCGGCATGTTCGATTTCATGAGCATTGTTATCCTTTTTCTAGACTTTCCTTGACTGAAGGTCGATTGTGTGTGGAACTTGATAGCCTAGCTTAGCCAAAATGGAAACATTTGGGAAATCCCTCTTTGACCTCAATACCTGAGCTCCAGCTTTGCTTCATTTACTAGAATTTTAGCGGATTTCCCTTCCCTCAATATCATGATTCGGTCGACCAGGCCAGAAAAATGCGCGTGGGTGATGAAATCAACAAACCTGGCTTCCGAACCCTCAAATAAGCCGAAGCTCTAACTCTGACAGACTGTCGATAAGATGAAAAGACTGAATTAGATCAGGAAAGACCCCTTGGTTCTGGCAAACGGATCAGTCCATACTGACTAGTCAAACCCCTCTACCATTGGCTTGACCTGAGGCATCGTTCTAAGTTATCTCAAGACAAGCGAATTCCCTCTCTCGCTTTTTGATAGGAGTAGGTACGGCCTTCTCCTCTACAGTCCTCTTCTAATTCTCAAGCCTGGGTATCCTCACCTATCTCCGCCTCCTTCCTGCCTTCGTCTAGATGTGCCCCACCCTCTATCACTCCTTAATCCCCTACCTCATCTCCACCTCCCGCTGTTTCACCCTCTAACATATCCTTATATTTTCCTCATTTTCTGAATATTTCTGATCTTGGCATCCCACCTGCCATAGCCTCTCAAACCCGTCCACCACCATCTTACACTCCTAAACCACCTCAACGTACTCATCCAATGGCCCTTCGCCCTCATCCCAAAAAGAAGGATCCCTACCCCTCGGCCTCTCTCTCTAAACTCTCCACCCACACTGAACCAACTTCTTTCACCCAGGCTAACAAGCTTCCTCAGTGGCGCACTGCTATTGCTGATGAAATCAATGCTTTAATTCAAAACCACACCTGGATGCTTGTTCCTTATTCTCCACACAAGAATCTTATTGGCTGTAAGTGGGTCTATCACATTAAAAAACGTGCGGATGGCTCTTTGGAACAAGTCAAAGCGTGTTTGGTTGCAAAAGGTTTCCACCAACAACCAGGGCTTGATTATGATGATACTTTCAGTCTAGTTATTAAACTAACCACCATTCGTATTGTTATCTTCATTATTGTGTCGAATGGCTGGTCTTTTCGCCAATTGGATATTCATAATGCCTTCCTTCATGGTCTCCTTTCGGAAGATGTTTATATGGTGCAACCACCGAGGTTTGAAGACTCTTCGAAACCCACTCATGTTTGCAAATTAAACAAGTCTCTCTATGGCCTTAAGCAGGCCCCTCGAGCTTGGTTTCAAAGGCTCACTCAATTCCTCCTTTCACATTAGTTTGTTGCCTCTAAAACTGATTCCTCCTTAATCATTCTTCGCAACAATGATGTTACTATATATGTGTTAATCTACGTTGATGATATTTTGCTCACTGGCAATAGCCCCACCCACATCCAATCCTTGATTACTCTTCTTGGCCCTGAATTTTCTCTCAAAGATCTGGGTCCTTTACATTTCGTTTTGGGCATTTCTATTGTCTCCACACCTGCTGGTCTTATCCTTTCCCAAGAGCAAATATATCAAGGATATTTTTTCTCGCTTTGGGATGACTGATTTCAAACCCGTAAAAACTCCCGTCTTCACCACAGCCATTTTATCTCCCTATGGCAGTCCTCTTTTCTCGGATCCTACGACCTTAACGAGGCCTGACGTTGGAGCTCTACCGTACATCACCTTAATGAGGCATGAAGTTGTCTAATCAGTCAACCGCATTTGCCAGTTTATGCATCATCTCATTGTTGAGCATTGGTAAATTGTGAAATGCATTCTTTGTTATTTAAAATGAACCGTCTCTCATGGTTTGCTTCTTCAACGCTGTAGTACTCTTCAGCTTCAAGCCTTTACAGACTCTGATTGGGCTGGTGCAACTGAGGACCGTAAATCAACTAGGGGTTATGTAATTTATTTAGGTTCAAATTTGGTCTCTTGGTCCTCGCACAAACAACATATTGTTGCTCGTTCATCAACTGTGGCTGAATGTAAAGCTTTAGTGGATGCCTCTACTGAATTATCTTGGCTTCAGTCCCTTCTCACTGAACTCGGAATTTCTGCTCCACTGGTTCCTATACTTTGGCACGACAACATTGGTGCCACATACTTGTCTGTAAACCCTATCTTTCATGCTCGGATTAAGCATATCGAAGTGGATTTTCATTTTGTTCGAGATCGTGTTGCTCAAAAAGCTCTCTATGTTCACTATATCTCCACACATGACCAAATCGCAGACATCATGACCAAGGCCCTCTCTACTGCACGTTTTACATTTCATGGTGACAAGCTGCACCTTCAGCTTGCGGGGTCGTATTGAGCTAGTTATCCTTATCCTCATCTTATCAGTATTTGAAATCATGTAAATCTATGTTGCATATTTATCCTCGTTTTATCTTTATCCATTGTAACAACATATTTGTATTATAAATTGATAATAAACAGAACTCTCTGTTAGTGAGAGTTTTACTGGCCCAACTTTATTTCCAAGCCAGTACGTAATTCAACTTGGTCTTTGGGGAGGCCTCCTCTGCCCGCCAGTCCCAAATCTCCCTTTGAAGCACTATCTATGTTGAGTTTGGCTCTGTTGGGGAAGGGAGAGTGCCAACCAATAGGGAGACTAGCTATCTGCTATTGCCCAGAGTGGTGTGGGCCAAGCATAGTATTTCCAGTGGCAAGAGATATGGCAAAAGCATGAGGATCAAACATTTAATGATTTTTAAGCACCACCTCGTTTCAATGTTTCCAAAGAACCTAACAAGTATAAGGAAATATAGTGCTCCATGGTAGGTTCTCCAGAGTAAGGTTCTTGTTCTTAGTCAACATTTGAACCAGATATTAATCTCTATGTACGTATTCAAAAGGTTGGCCGAGTATCCTAAAAACTACCAAAAGTTTAGAGCTTTAGGGCAGAAACGAAGGACTTGGTTCAAGTCCTCTTCTACATTTTGACAAGACTTCACAATAGGAATTGTGATGGTTTGCCAATTAAAAAGGTGAGCTCTCGTGAGGACTCAGTTGTGTACATAGAGCCAGAAAAAGTACTCATCTACAAAGGCAGGGAGTTTTCAGATGCATGCCCAAGGAAATGTGGGATCAGTATGACCATCCCTTTACCAACTGTGATCTCTTAGGCATCAGCATTAAAGTACACCTTTGAATGGGAGCCCCTTTATTAGTTTATCTAATCCTATCCCGACCAGGCGCCTGGGGACCAACATGGATGGCACTGATGGTCTTCTTAGCGGTGGATGGGAAGATGAAAGTTATATGCTCCAGCTCCTAACCATTAGGGCCTATTAGGTCTGCAACCTTGATTTTTTTTCCAAGCCTGTTTGGAGCCCTGTGGGGATGTTGGACCCTTGTAATGGCTTAACAAGGTCAATTCACTTCAAGGATTCATTCCCCACTTTGGCATATTTTGCATTTATCAGTTGGACCCATTATTGGTCTTTGTTGGCAAGAAGGCACCAATATAATTTTGCCATGCAAGCAGTGTTAAGGTCTCTAGCCTTTTTTATGCCAAGGCCCTCACATAGTTTAGCCTGGTTTAAATTCCAGCTTACAATATGAGTCTTTTTCAATTTCTGCGCAGACTCCCAAAGCAAATTCCTATTGGTTTGATTTTTATTTTTATTTTGCATGTGATTAAATGAAGAGCTATAGACTGCATGTAAGAATTTGGAATGGTTGACGTGACAGAGTTGATGAGGGTACATCTTCCTTTCATGGAAAGCATATAGGTCTTCTACCCTTCAAGCTTCTTTTGGATCTTCTCAATGTTGAACTGATAGTATTTTGTTTACCCTGGAGTGAATTAGGGGAAAACCTAGATACTTTCCCAGATTGGGGGTAGTAAGAATTCCCAGAATGCCGGATAAGCCAATTCTGGTTCTTTCTTCGACATTAGGAGAGAACAATATGTGGAATTTCTGAAGGCTGATGTGTTGATTGGAGAGAAAGAAAATAATCTTTCAAAATAACCTGAATACTCATGACAGCAAAATGGCAAGCTCTGAACAAGGGAGGCTCATCCCCAAAGAAGCAATGGGATAGCGTAGGACCATTACTAAGAACTAATATTCCCACTTTCTCTCCTTGTAGGCCCTATGAATCTTTTGGGCTAACATCTTCGGGCACATAATGAAAATAAAAGGGGAGATACAGTTGCCTTGCCTTTTTCATGGGAAGGATCGAACCACTGTGTACGGGATCCGTTTGGAAGGACAGCTAGCTGTGGAAAGAGCTACAAGTCATGAAAATATCCTCAGTAGTTTTACTCATGATTGTACGCCTTTTCAAAATCCAGTTTGATAGTCATGAAGGCATTCTTGCCCTGGTTTTTCTAATTTTTGTACATTTCTGTTTGCACAATAACTATAACAATATTATTGTGTCCTCTACACCCATGGATAATGCTAGTTTGAAACGAATCGGTGATATCCGTTGACTAACACTTTAACGAAGATTTTTGTAAATTGCGTTGCATAACCCAATGAGATAAAACCGGTTAACATTTTCAGGCCTATCTACTTTGGTAATGAGGCAAAGGAAAGTGGAATTGAACTCATTAGGGATATAGCCAGTGTTACTTATTTTAACAATTACATTACAAGTACTAGGCCACATATGCTTGTAGAAATTTCGGAAGTAAAAGGATGGAGATCATTAGGGCACTATTCCTTCATAGGTTTGATGTCCTACAGTCACTTCTTTATTTCATCAGCAGTAATCTCATGATCCACAGCTACCCTCTAATTAGGATGTAAGCATGGTACCTCTTGCTTGGGGAGGGTTCGTAAAGATTGGGTTGCTTCTAATCAGTAGTGAAAAAGCTTATTGAAGTGATTGACGAGAAGCAATGCGGTCCCTTCATCTTTTAATGGTGACAATAGAGTATAAATGAGTAGTATTAAGGTCCCCCATAATAAGTAATCAAGCCACAAGTTCATATCTCTAAAATCAATTTGGAGAATATTACTTTGCTTTATTTTCAAGCCGATTTGGACATTTTTAATGAAGGGGGAGTCAAAGGCGCCTCACTATTTGGATACGTGCAAGTCTAGCTGAAATCATTTTCTTTTACGGAAAAATGTAACCAAATTCCTTTTGATTCTAGATTGTGCTAGCTATTTTTGGAGGCAACCACAAATTGTAAGAGGTTAGTTTGAATCAGCCTAAGCCTTTTTAACTATTTCAGGGAAGGAGTGGCTGCTCAATTACATGAGCTTGAACCGGAACCGACAAAAGATGGGGCAATGATCAGAACAAGTACGAGGAAAATGGGTAATATGCGTCTCAGGAAACAACCGGTGCCACCCAATTGTCCAAAACATTTGTCTGTCTCTGGTAAGTTGTGTTGCTAGAACAATAGCGGTTGAACCAAGTAAATTTTGGACTCATGTACGTGAGATCAAGAAAATTACATTGGCTAATACCACCTTGAAAGACATTGACTCGTTGCAAGCTAGTGGGATTACCACCAAGTTTTATCGAGCTTGGGAGAACATTGTTGAAACCTCCCAAGAGTAACCAAGGAGAATTTATCGAGGCAGATCTATTAATAAGATTATTCCATACTATCTGACAGGTATCAAAATTAGGACTAACATATACATCACTAAGGAACCAAGTCTCAGGTTTATATTTATCTTGACGACAACATGAATTACTTGGCTGGTAATGGAGAGTTCTTCACCTGAAAATCATTTCATAAAATCCATACTCCTCCCATGAACCTAACCTTGTCAATCTTCTCCCATGATTTTGAAAGGAAAAATAGATCTAATATTAGCAACTCTCTGACCACTGACTCTGGTTTCAATGAGCATCATAATTGAAACCAACAAAACAATCTTAGAGGGAGGTGGATAGGGTTTTTTTAAAATTATATAGCAATTTAAGTTAATCACAAATATGTGTCTCAACTCGACTAAGAACAAGCTCAAAAAAATGCTAATTGTACAATCCCAAACAATTATGGAGCAATAATTAAAAAGATTAAGTTAAAGAAACTTGACAAGAATATTTAAATGGTTCGACTTGAACTATCCACAAGCCTATTCCACCTCTTCAAAGAAGTCTCGTGAAAGAGCACTAGAATCTACTGGGCAACAATCTTCTTTTGGGTCATGATCAACGCTATTACAAACACTTGGTGATATCCCCGCATCAAGCGCAAGCCTTGAATTCACAAAGCTCACCCCAAGACTTAACAACCCCAAGCCTTGATCACAATTATTTTTAAATGATTAACTGGGTAGAAAGGAACCCTCTTGAAATGAAACAGGTACAAAAGAAATTATAGTACAAAAGAAAGATGAGAGAATTCATGACTTGAAGATGCTCACTCTTAATCAGAGAATTGCTTGCAAAGTTGCTCTCTTTGATGATGTAAGATCATGAAGAAGAAGAGACAAAAGTTTAATCTTGAGCCTTCATGTTTTTATGATGAATAAAGGCTTAGAATATGGTTCCTATGGCTTATAATGAAGTCCTAAATCATATTTATTGGGTGGATATGTGATATAACCGTTATAGGAAGATTTAGCATGAATTTTAGCAAAACTAGTTGATATTTTTGAATCTTGACGACTATAATTCACATTTGGAGGCATACTACTGAATACAACTACTGCCTTGCCAATACAGCTGACTGCATAGGATTTCTCAGGAAAGCTGTCTCGTACTCTGGGCTTAACTTTCTCTAGAAAAATCAGATTGATGCCCCCTTTTTTCTGTTGGAAAGCTAATGAAAATGCTTATAATTAGCTTTAAAACATTTTTGAGAAAATTAGCTTTAAGAAACTCATTTTTAAATGATTATGAACTCCCATATCATGCATAAGGTGTCCAAAGGTCATTCTAGGCCATAGTCATCAATCTAAGCATCAAACAAAGATTGGTTACATAATTAAAGACCAACCAAGATTGAAAGTAACTTAACCTATGCATTTAGTGTTGCTCTTTGACATAAAACTTAATGAAGCTTTCTTAGCATCTCCATTATAGCTTTAAGCTTTTTTGATTCTAATCCACATATCCAATTTCTCAAATGTGTCTTCATCAATGTACATATACTTACTAAGCATCAACTTAAAGCACACATTAGAACAAAATTAACGTGTTGTTATCAATAAACCAAGATGAACCTAGGTCATCCAATCATACAGATAAACAATGATGATAGGGCTCTATAATTTGACCAGATACATGATGTTAGGCAGCTTCTTTAACGTTCCACATTCCTTGGAGTTGGTGAAGTTTAGGCACCCTTTTCAAAATAACTGCTACTCGCTACTGCTATTGGAGGCAAATCCGAGCATGTTTTTATCTCATTGAACCTTTAGATGTTCTATATATACAATCACCACAGATTCCATACCCTCGAGCTACTGCCTCTTAATTGAGTTGAGATGCAGTCACAAATTTTCACCTCTAAATCAGGAAAGATTGTGCACACCTTTTTAACGAAATTCCAAAAGTAGAGCCATCAAGGGCATGTTTGAAGAATTCATCTCTCCCAGCAAGGATATACCTTTTCCAAGTTCATTTTTCGAGTTACGTGAGGGTATTTTTTGGAGCAAGGCTTGACATGGGGCTTTCTAGGTAGGTTCTGACTAAATTCTAAGTCTGTTGGGTCAACGGAAATCACCCTTATGACATCCCATCCTTTGTTATCATAGAATTCACCAATCCTGGCACCATTCCACCATCGGGTTCCAAACTGCCACTGTCCCAAAAATGTCCGTCGTACAGACCTTTGTCATGACTTTCCCCCATTTAATTCAGAGTGGTGGTTATCAAGTTTTTTGGTGCTTGTAACGTTCTGCCAAACAATTTCATGTCCTATCTTGGAGACATGGGGTTGATAGGTCCCTCCATTTGGTGGGGGGGAGGGGGGGTGGGGAAAGGAATTTGTTATCAACTTTTCTGATCTTGGGCTTGACAGGATCAGAAGGCTTAGAGAGTTCTTGCGAGTAACATATGAAGAAAACATATGCTTTCCAATGAGTGGTTTTGATAAAGGGAAAAAAGATTGGTTCGTCGAGTAACTAGGGCTAGTCACTTGACTCTGGTTGTTAGGGGTAAAAAGCATGAAATTTTTGTAGGATAGCTTAAAGGCGTCGTGTAGAGGGTTAGGACGTGAGGGCGTAGCTTTTGTGAAGAGTGGTTTATGGATAACTAGATGCAAAAGGGGTTTTGTGGCAGCGAAACAAGCACCACCTTCAGAGGGAGATGATGAGGGGTACAAAAAAGTTCAAAGGGCCCCTAGGGCGAGCTTCAACATGCTGTTTTTTGGGTTTAGTCCTACTAGGATGACTAGTGTACCCAGGGCTGGACTGAATTTCTCCCTAAGGCCACTACCACGAGTAGGCACAACATCCTTTTTGACCATGGGATTGTTCAGATCAACACATGATTGTCCGAAGCATTTGTCAGAATAGTGAAAGAACAACCAAATTAGTCAGATTTCCCACTCACAAGCACATTAGGTCAACCCAAAGGGGTTGGTGGAGTTGGCAAGGGGCCTCGAGGAGTGACCTCGAGGTCCCGAGTTCGATTCCTCTCTCCCCCCGGGTTATATATATGAAATGCAGTTCTAATATTTCCCAATTGGAAAATTAAAAAAAGAAAAAAAAAGCACACTAGGTCAAAGAGAATTAGGCCAGCTTCTCCACCGAAGCTTGCTTTACAAAAATCACCAACCCAATGAGAAGATATTTGTGGAAACGATCATAAAAATGGCATGGCACGACATGCGGTCGAGATATAACGAGTTAAGGACATTCCAAGTAGCAAGAGTTAAGGACATTCTAATGTCTCATTCATTTGCCCATTGCAAGCATGCATGTTGCAACAAGCATAAGTTCCAATACCCTTTATGGAAAGCACAAATTACTCCGTTAAACCCATAATCTTAATTAGCTCAACTTTTCCCCAAAAGACTAAACACCTTTTATCATTTTTTCAAGACCTTGTAAAGAAGGCTAGTGCAAACTTAGTTGCAGAAAACTCCCTGTATGGTGATATTTCTCTCTGAAAACCACAATGTAATGATCCAAGTTAAGAATTTCATAGGATCGCCTTCCAGGTTAACATGAGAACTCAATCACATCTGCTTGATAGAGACGTATGGAATAAGTGGAATAGTTATACTCCAAATATTTATTTATTCAAGCTGCTCCCACGCTTAGATTAAGCGCCTATGATCCCCCTCCGATCCCAGCCCCCACTTTGTGCAGCTAAGATAGCAACAACTAGATGATTGGGCAGACATTGCACAAACATGTTTGATTACATATTTATTTTTTCCGATTTGGTAGAACACCACATGATATCCACTTTAGCCCCTAGCCAAGTGATTCTGATGTCAGGAAGAGTGAAAAAATAAACACGAAGTACTTGTATGTTTCACAAGCACATGCACTCGTGATATTGGATGCAGAAAGAAGAATGAGTAAAACAGCACCAGTAGTCAAATTCAACTTCCGCTATGCCAAACCAAGTTGATAAATCATAACCGCAAGAACTCAAAATCCAACAAATTTTTGGTGGCTTCATGTCCAAAATTGTTCATTAAATGCTACAATTTGTGAATGATCCAAACAGCTTCACAAAGTTGAAAAACAAAAATGTGATAAATAAATCTAAAGGAATAAAGCAGCAAAGCCAAAACCCAAGTTTTGTAGAGAATATCACCAACTGCTAGCCTGCCCAAGCATCATCTCTTCTTCACAGAAATCAGCTCAAGCACGAACATATCCTGCCAGTGGCGAGTAAAAAAGAGATCAACATCGAAGAATAGAATATTAGAAATTTTATCAAGTTAGCTACTATAGAGGGGCAATGGTGTCCCGATACAAGACAATCATAATTTCCGTATATAAAATCATTCACTTAGAAAGTTTGCAAACAGAATTTAGTTAGGAGAACTGGTTCGCAGGCTTTCCTGTGAGATTATAAAGTTGGAGTCTCAGGCATAATTAGTTTAGAAAGGCATCTATCCTGTGAGATAATAAATGTCAACTAGTTTTTATTGCATTGTACCACCTATCATAAAGTAGGAAGTGCTGCAGATGCGCGGGGTTGTGCTGAGGCATCTCTCTTAAAAGACACATGCCGAGTACATCCAACTCCAAACCTGCTTATGATGTTTAGACTTGAATTAAGCGCGTGCACATGTTTTTGCATAGTGTTTCTGTAGATTGTGGTGACCGCCTCAACCAGCTTCTAATTTTTGGATTATCCTCCTGCATCAGACTTAATTTAGGAGAAGATGTTCACAGGCTTTCCACGAGCTACAGGCTAACTGAACAATACTATCCACCCAATAAGATTACATAGGCTGTAATATGGTACAGTATAGTCCTTTGTACTGCTTTCAGATATCTAGTTTATCATGAGAGGAAACTTGAGCATGCAAGACCTTGAAGAATTGGGGCACTATTATTAACAAAAAGATGTGTCCTCATGCATTCTAAAATCATAAGCAGAATAATACCTGCTTTGAGGAATTGAAGCTTATGGTCTATTGTACCAAAATGTTGGTTTCAAGATAGACACAATTCTGTGAGAGGGACTAGAAGGACGGGTTTCCTACTGCAACGTCTTCAAATTGTGTGTTCCCGTACATCCTTTTACAAGCATTAAAGAAACTTTTGGGTTGAGGACATACCCAAATGAAGCTCAATTCCAAATGAAGCTGATGTGGCCAAGATAAATATAAAATATTCTATATTTTTAAGTGTTTTTACAGTTTAGATGATATTGATATTTCAGCTCTGGGGGTTTCATATCCTAATTTTTGGAACGCTTTTAGTCTCTTCTAAGTCAAATTTAAGTCCTATTGGGTTACCACATTATTTACGAAAAGTTCTAGATGGTTCTAGAGTGTTTTGCAAAATTTTTGGGGCCTGCAAAAATAGCCCTACTGTATCTGGTAGATTAGTCAATCAACTCATCAGCAAAATTTCGTTCTTTCAGTTTATTTTTCTTTTTCGTTGTGTTTGGATTACTGATCCTTGTGGATTTGTAAACTTCGTAACCTTGCACGATAAGCAGCAAATTTTGTTGTGTTTGGATTACTGATCCTTGTTTCTGATTACATCAAGTCTAGCTCTATTTCCTCAGATAGCTCCAACAGCTTTGTACCTCAATCAAGAATATGAAGACCTTCAACTTTTTAAGTCGTATACATATATGCTTCTATAAACAAGTATATAAACTTATTTTTTGGGATTATTACCCAACCATACACAACTACAATCATCCCACTGCATGTTACCATACCTTAACAATCAAGTAGTCGAGGCTCCACAAGAAGATATAGCGGCTTTCCATTTATCGTGCACTGGCCCTGCATTTTGAGTAGCAATAAAGGAACAAAAACAGATATGATAAGTCTATAAGCTAGATAGAAACATACATTTGAGCTTCATGTAAAACAATCAAGATTAATAAGAATGCTCCACATGACTACCACAGACAACTTCCCCAGGCTTAGCCCCATAATTGGAAAACATAAAGCTGGGGGAGGGGGGGAGTTAAAACAAAAGAAATGAGGAGCCATACAATAAACAATTTACGTTATCCAAAGCTGAAGCGATAAACAACATATGGATCAATAAAAAAGATGCACTACCCAGAACGAAAGTTACATTAACAAAGGAAGTTAGCTGTTACAAGTTTTTTAGTAACTTAGAACAAGGTTAGGATTTCACTTTGTAGATTTGACCAAGAGAACATTTGTATTGAAGTATGCAAGCAGCTGTCAGTAACAAGAACCTTCAGTTATCAGCGAGACCAAGTGTTCTAGTTGTTCACTTGTTCCACAAGAGAGATAACTCGACATAATGCATTGTTAGAACATTCCAACTAGCCTAACTGCTTCTTCTTTTATCATCTGTCACTCAAGCATTCTTCGTTGCGGTGTTCGTATTTATTGAAGCCTTCACAAGTCCTAATTATTCATGAGAATCATGAACTTATTCTGATCATCTGTCACTCAAGCATTCTTCGTTGCGGTGTTCGTATTTATTGAAGCCTTCACAAGTCCTAATTATTCATGAGAATCATGAACTTATTCTGATTTTTCATTATTAGAAAATCGCAGCGTGTCCTTCTTCTTTCTAGATAAACCAAACTTGGTCTCAAACAAGAATAAAAGGGGACTTTTTGTACTTATGATGGGGACTTTTGGTTGATCACTAACATGTGGCCCAGAGCACTGATCTAGTAGAAGTCCGTAAAACCTAGACTTTAGTTGGACTTGGATCCTAGGGTAAATCATGTATCCAGCATAAGATCAACCAAAAAATAGATAAATTGTAAGAATCTGGTTAAAAGGAAGGTGAAATACAAGCATGTATACAGAGTCAAGCTTTACCTTGAATTGAGGCAAGCCAATAACACATGCACATTCAGCTACTTCAGCCCCCACGCGCTCTACAAAGCATGTAATTGTTTGTCAGTTTATGTAAACAGAGATGAGGATTCGGGATGGCAGGCCCAAAATAAGCCTCGACTTACCTAGAAGCTTGATTGCTGCAGAGAGGGTCCCACCTGTAGCTACCAAATCATCAATTACTACTGCACGTTCGCCAGGCTGAACAGCACCGACATGCATCTCTAGACAATCAGTGCCATATTCTAGTTCATATGCTTCTGAAATTACCTCGCCTGCGTAGTAAGCATATCTTAAGTTTCATGAGAAAATGCTATGCATGATTTCATCAGCGCAGGAAAGGAAACAACACAGCAAGTTTCCAAAAGGCCACTTTTCAATTTAGCCGCCAAAAATGTTTAGTTTCCAAACCATTCAAAAGTAGTACCGAAATATGTAAGACGAGATTCTAGAAGGACGTCCCTCAAGATGCAGCAAGATTAGATATTGTGGCCAGGGAAAGATTAGTAAAATGAATGTATTCTTATCATAAAATAACTTACTTCACAAATTCTCAATCCCCCCCGCCCCACTCAGTCACCTCCAACAAATATTCTCACCATGCTAACAGCTTTGGAGGTTGAAAAGAATAATAAACACAATGCCAAAGTAAAAAAGACAAGATAGAAAATACACATATATCATGATGGTGATGCTTCTACGATTCTCGTACTACTGTCAAATTTCAAAGGAAATACTACTGCAACTGCAATTTTAGTAAGTACCATGCGGTCACTGCAATGCTAATGCTAGAAAAATTACACCAACTCCATGTTATGATACTTAAACTACATGCTTAAAATAGGAATAAAAATTAGTTTAACTCTAGAAGGCAGAGTTACCAAAAGCCCTTCCCTCACTAGCGTTCCACGTGATCGATCTGAGACCCAAAACGTGTCACCTCGTTTATGGATTCTCTATGTCCAGCAACCCGAAAAATTTATGTACAAGACTTTGTCCAATAATTTAGTAAGACAAAGTCAAAACCATTAGTTAGATATGTAATTTTCTTCTTCTTCCCCATTTCTTCCAAGCAAAGCTTTGTGTGCATATAACTAAAAGTATAACCATATCTAATGACAAGAACCAAAAGGGAACCAAAGAAGCAATCAAGCAAACAGCAACACCAAAACCCGGCTTAGCCCACGACCTCATACCACATAGGCACGTACCAACAGACCATGTAGATATACAAGAGTACTGGGAGCGAACCAGTGTCAACATACTAACACAGCTTGAATCGTGGTAATTTCCTGGAGTGAACTCATATCACTGAGACTTATTAGTGCAATCTTGCTTCTGCTCTACTCCTGATCAGCCTCTGGAGGGCGCTCGTGATGCTAAGCTGCTGATATTGGCTTGGGCTTCATATATGTGGGTGGGTGTTGACGTCTATTTTTGTGAAGTAATTGCTAGGACGGCTTTGTAAACAGTAAACACCATGTATAGGTGAGGTCTCTTCCAATGTAGAAAGCCTAGCCGCCTTTGCAATGGCTAACAAAGGAAGTTTAAGTAGTTATGGCCGTTTCTAGTGAATGTTCAATTTGGTGCTGGAGGACTAGCCATGGTTATAGTCTCTAATCCCTATAGCTAGCATCAATGAACTTTTGCAGTTTTGTTTGGGAGCCCTATGGTTTGGGCCTGGGATGTCCTTCGGTCGTATCCTTTTCGCTTTTATACAAACAAATTTGCCAGTATGCATGTGTGTATGTATGGATGTTTCTGTAGATATAACTCCTTGAAGGGTACTCACAACTCAACTATATGACACCACATGGACAAACATATTTTCTCCTAATTTATCTCTTCTTACCGTGCTTTCTTTATATTTCCTTTATCATTGAATTGAGAACTCTTCAGTGAGACTGTAGACATCAAGGGAGACTTACCTGGTTTCTAGAAACTAATGACAAATTAACAGTAGCAACAAACATAAGAAGATAAATTTTAAATCTCTATCCAAATTTAAAATTCAACACATAGTTGGCATACCTGGCAACTTTTTAGGCTTGCGTAATGGGACGAACTTTGCGCCAATGGCTAACGCGATAGATGGACCAAACATGAATCCTCTAGCTTCAACTCCTATTATAGTTCGGTAACATGAGAAAACAGTCCATGAAAATATCTCATCTATGAAATCACTGATCGATAATATCGTTGTAAAAAATGTTAGCTGGAATTAAACAAAGAAACACGAGAGTGTCCATAAGAGCCAAAGGCCATCAAATTGCTGATTCAAATTTCGCTTTTGCCACACTCAGATAATACTTCAGTTCGCAAGTCTTGAGATGCCGTATTAAACCACAAATTGATAATATATAGTTGTTTAGTGGCTTCAATTTGAGTGAGAGTCGGTAAAGAACACCAATGGCTGAGGGCTCATGCAACGTCAACAGGCTAAGATTGGCTCGCTCACATAAGCAATCAACTCTGGCCCTTGAATAGTGACCAGAGACGAGACGGTTAAAGGGAGACTTTCTACTAAAAGTAAAACTTAAAAAGTACGTTGCCTTAGTTACGCGCGATATGAGGTCTTATGGCCTTCCAGGAGTACGCATAAAAGAAAAGACCATGATGTATAAGCCTGTACAAAAGGCCGGATGAGATGTTGATTGAGCACATCGTGGGTAAGAGGCACTCTGGGTCATTATAATTCAAGTCAGGCACTTGGTAAGTATGAGCCCCTCTTGCATTGTACGTGTTCCATCCCATGTACCTAGCCAAATGAGTCGGGAGGTGGGTGACTGAATGCTTGCTTCCTAACCATCTGATTCTTAAGAGGCTACAAAAAACCTCAACGAGGAGATTATGTTCATGTTATTCTTTGGACATGACCGGTATATTCACGTAAATACATTGGTTGAGCAACGTAATGCTTGAGCTAAATATATTCCTGTGTATCAATCAATTATTTTGTAGAGACAAGCGCATACACTTAGGCAACTGCAATCCATATTCATTAATCTAAAAACCGAGTCTCACACATTCTAAGATCAAACATTGTGATCGGGGCCTTGATCTGCTTGAGTTTATGGCCCACTATTTTAAACTACATAAACCACCACCATGGTAGGTTGGGGTTTGGCTTGAAATCCTTAAATCCTGCATCAGTTTATTACAAAAAAAAGGAGGGGGGGGGGGTTGGGGGTTGACAAAAATTGCAGTAAATAGCCTTTAGAAATAGAACAAGCACATTACTTTAAGCGAGTAAAGTTAATGCAAAAACAACAGCAGAGAGGACAAACCTACAAATTCTAATTTGCTTATCCAAGATAAAGAACTAGGAGACAGCGAACAACTAGCCATATAATTTTTAGACATTTATTCCTCCGAAAATGTCCAATTATTCAAAAGAGTAAATGCACCCATCAATTACTAAATAAATGTGAAGGGACGACCAAGAAAATTTTAAAAAGGAAAAGAAACAAAAGTGAGAGAGAAGGAGATTACCAGCAACAACAGAGATGTCCATGTCCCTGTACCTATCAACAAACATGTCCACAGTATCCTTGAACACCTTGTGATTCAGCAACAAAGTTGTTATATCTTGAAACATAATCCCTGGTAGTACACATAAACAAGAAAACAAATTGCATCTCAATAAAAAAAAAATGTACTTCATAAACAAGAAAAAACATCAAAACAAGTTCAAATGGAGCACAGTTCAATCAGACCCAGAAGAAAAAAAAAACCTGGTTTTGGGAAGTTGGGAATGACTCTAATGGCTTCAAAAATTGCTTGGAGCCTCGGGTCTTCCTTGAGTTCAGTCTCTGCTGCAAACATCTTCTCTCCAAGCTTCTATGCTCTGCAAAACTTTGAATTGAGAGTGTCTCTTTGTCGCTTGGAGTGTGCTGCTGTTGCGGTGCTTTTTTCGGTGTCTTAAGGGGGCTTTAGAGTGCCCAAGTTCCAACAGAGAAGGGGGGTGGGTTGGGGAGGGGGGGGTAGTTGTTTTCCCTCGCAGTCCCAAGAAAGGAAAAGAAGATCAAATCTTGTGGGTGTATCTCCATATAATGTGTTAGAAAGGACACTGGTCTTAATAGCAGTCTTTGTGTTGGTTAAACTCAAGCACACACCAATCTGATCAAATTAGAGAGCACACACACACACACAGTACATAGAGTGTGTGAAGGAGACACGACCGGTTAAGCGCGTGTGAGCACACCACTGACAACTCATTCCATTTTTATTAATGCATATATACCTTACTTCTTCCCTCACAAATAATTAGTACTTTTTAATTTCAACCTCGTTTTACGACACTCTTATAATAGCAATTAACTTTACGTGCATTATCTTTATATTAGATGCCGCAATTATGGGAATCGCTTAAAACAAATGAGTGCGTGACATTGATATGCATATTTATTTGTCTTCATAAATGTAGGAATGTTCATTCATGTCGTTGCCTTGAAATGATTCGTAATCAATGACTAACCGCACAGTTGAAGAAGAGTCAAGCAACTATTACTAAACGTCTGGTGCAATAATTTTAAATATTACATTCTATTAAATGCTCGAAACAAAGAGGCGTAGAAAAAAAATGGTATTACTCACTTATTTGTATTAAAAAAGTATCTTTTTTTCATTTAGTCTCCCATAATTAGTGTAATTAGTACCATTTATACAAAAAATATAAATATATATTAAAGACAGTGTCAATCCAAAAAATTCAAAACATTTTCCTAAAAGTGTCTATGTAAGCATAACTTTTATTGTCCGAATAATCTATATGTCAAGGGTCATGTGGAGAAATCTCATAATTATTGTAATGTGCACTCAGGTTTAATGAATCACGTGAAATAAATGTGAACTCATAACATTTAAAGCATTTTTCAAAATGTCCATACAAGCATACCTTTTAGATAAGTATACAAATTCTCTATTTTCCCAAGAGCAAAATCTAAACTTGATTACATTAAAGGCATTGACTTGGCATTCTTTTTTGTACTAATATAAAAGATCTCATACTGATTATTTGAATATGCACTCAGAGTTAACCAGTCATATGTAATAGGGTACCATCTCATAACATTATAAGCATCTTTTCAAAATTATCTGCACAAGCATAATCTTTTATGGAAGTACACAAAATACATTGCCCTATTCTTCAAGAGCGAAATACAAGGGAATTTCATACTTGACTACATTTAAGGCATTGACTTGGCATTCTTTTTTTACCGAACAAATTGGAAAGTAGGACAACCAATGTGGGACGGACGGAGTAATATTTTTGTACAATGAGTTGTATAATACGAACACATTTGGTTCATCACTTAGAGGCCATTATTACTTACATAATGAGCCCAATAATCCGAGAATATAGCGTTTGGTTCATATTTAAGCGTGTAAAAGATATTACAATGTAATCTCAGACACGTTTAAAGAGGCGATATTAGTTCCTTCACCCACACCCACAAGTGAAAGTAATAGTGGTAAATTTTTTTTTTATTTTTTATCTTTGCCCCTTCGTTTTTCCAAATATAATGGATTGAATCAAACGTTGAATGCCCAAAAGGAAATAACTAGCATTTTATTTTGGTTTTAAGTAAGAATATGGTATTCATCTATCGACTTTACTAAAATAGTGTAAGCTAAATAATCATATTTGGGGACAGATGCCGAATTTCTCATCTTTTGTACTAAAAGATAGAGTTGAGCTCCTGAGTATGACACAAAATTATACAAAAACATTGCATGTAAATGCTAAATCTGTTGTCAAGACCCTTATATGCTCCCTTTTTTGGTTAGAAATAATTTCTAAGAAGGCAAAACAATTATCTTCATTGAATTGTCAAATAAAAAGTATAATCAAATGATCAAAAAAAAATAAAAAATTGCACCTTTCAATTTCATTATAAAGTTCGTTCTTTAAAAAACAACAAAGAGATATTGCATACCTTTTACTCAATGTGCTTGGTGCAATTAGAAAGATCACTTAAGCACACATTGTCCCTGTAGACTTATTTATGTTCAAAGAATAAAAAAAGTGGGTTGTTAAAGAATTTTCAAATGGCTTTACGACTAACAATCACAAGAAGATATAGGTACCAAAATATGTACTTCAATCGTAATTGTAGGTTGTCCATAGTAGAGGCAAATAGCAATAAGAAAGGTTGTAAGATATCTTTACAGGATGAGGGATAAACTGAATTTTAAAGGAATGTAGGAATTCTGAGATCGATAAAGTAACTTCGAGAAAAGCCTCAAGGCTTGCCAACAGATAATAGTATGGACTTTAAGAAAATTCTCCTATATGCCCAAAAGGGTAAATTCTAGTGCTTTTTTGCATTGCGTACTTAAATGCAGTACTTATGTATCATCACTACGAGAAAATAAGCCTATAGCAGCGCCCAATGCCAGCAGACTAAAATGACCGCTTCCACATGTAAGCTCTGCCACAGGCCAAATGCACAGTGCTGCTATCGCTTGCCCTTTTACACAGACTTGTTCATTTCCCCGATTTGTGTTTCTTCTCCTGTTTGGGTTAATTACGCTCACCCTCTAAATGGAGACCCCCCCCCCCCTCTTCTCTCTCTCCAGACACACATCTCTTATTTTCTATGATTTTGCCTCAAACCTAGCCGATAGCTTCATCTTCTGCAGGGAAGTACTGTCGTCACCGTCCCATCCCAGCATCAGATCTACCACATCCCATCCACTACAACTCCACTTGACTCATATTTTCAAATATGCAGGTCAACTGAAACCATTATATCAATCTAATTAAATCCTATTTACAGTCTTCCATCTTTGATTTTTAACACCATTGGTTCTCCTTCTCACTTTGAACATTATAAGTCTATGTGCTTAGTAATTTCTTAGTCAATTACTTGCTTATTACTGTGCAATTAATAGAATTGGATTCCTAAAAATTGATTTTTCCAAAGGAACATTTGATCGATATGGCTGATCAGTAGTTACGGGTGATTGTCGTATGTCTATCGCAGCGAGACCTACAGAAGCGCTCTGTGACCGCTGCCATAGCCTATAGCAGCAGTCGATTGGGCTATTGCAGTGGTTTTTGGCCGCTGCCAAAGGCCATTTTTCTTGTAGTGCATGATTTATGTTGAACATTTAAGATTGTTGTTCATGATAGATATAGCTTGTTTGTTAGCCATATACATGGACTACGGTCGAAATTGTTTTATCATTGACCATGCACATTAATTCTATATCTTTTAATCTTGGATACGTATTGGATTTATTAATCTAAGGATGGTCATCTTGCACTTATATAGGATACAACATTTTTTATGACCAATGTTCATTTTGTCGGAATTTCATGTTAAATAAGTGTTTATGTAGGCTTAAGGCTTCACATTACAGTGCGTACTTTTGGTGATGCCAAAAGGATAGCATGACTTGATTATAAATTTGGTTGACTGTGTTGGATGTTGTTAGTATTGATTAAGGGAGAGCATACATGAGTATAGCATATGCATATTGTATAACTAGATAGGATGAGCCTACAAACTTGATTTATATGATATCTAGTTACTCTTGAAAAATGCATAATGGACTAGGATCACATTGGAATTCTTATAATTTTTTGTTTGAGATTTTGAATTTTCCTCTCAAATTGATTAGTGATAACAAGGATTGTATATGAACTCTAGTTCGAGCCGAATAGGGGCATGTTCGAGCTCAATTCACATATTTTCAGGGATGTTTGAGCTCGACTCATGTTCGTCAAGAGCCAGGTATGATGTTTGACCTCGGCTTGAGTTTTGTCAACGCAAGACTCAGTCTCAGCTCTGCTAGGCTCGTTTGTCAAGAAAGGCAAACTGAATCAATGGCCAGAGAAAAACTATCTCGAAGAATTTTTGTATATTCAGTTCCTGACAAAGATAAAAAATTCAGAAAGGATCCCATATCGAATCCGGGGTTATTTGTATGCTTGTTTCTCTACCGGGTGGGGGGTGTGTGTGACATGGAGGTGTATGGGTATATTTGTGGAGGAGTGTGTATCTACGTCTTGCAGGAAGTGCGTGGGAAGAAGTGTTCAAGTGTGTGAAAAAGAGGAGAAGCCAAAAGAGAGGAAGAGAGAAAAAGAGTTTGGCTGTAACATCCCAGAATTTTTGGAACGTTAAACACTTGCTCGATCAGTTCACTAAGAAAATAATATCCTCCAGCTCAACAATGAACGACTATTATCGAAGCAGCTGATCCATTTATCATACACTCAATAGACTATTATCAAATAATCTTAACTCTAAGTCTGGAGAATTTAAACAATAACATTCACTCACGCAGGGGCTCTAATGATAAATACTAAAACTTGATTTCTCCCGCTGAGCTCTAATCCATACTCCGACAACCTAATGCTGGTTATCACATGCAGAAAGAAAGTCAAAGGAGATTGAGCTTTTGAGAGCTCAGCAAGGTCGATCAAAGATTTAAACAAAATGAACGATTCAAACGATTTTACATTCAAGTCAAATGACGCTTTTCAAAGGATTTTTTTAAAATGAAACCACAGCTGTTTCGATATAAACATAGGGACGAGTATCAACTCAATCCCACAATTAACAGTCAATCAAAATACTTCAAGTATAATAAAACAAAACTAGATAATATTGAACATGAGCAGTACACTATAGCAAAGCCACCTCGGTAGTACTCGATACGCTTTACATATGCATATGTACACGGACTAGTCCATTTAGGTACTAGTCTAATCCAACCAAGAGACTATTCTTATAGCGCCAACAGTACACACCATCCTTATGACTCCCAGGTTTACTAACTCATGTCAATATTCAAGGAATTTAAACACGATTCAAAAGGTTTTATGGTGATTGAATTTAAATAAAAAAGATAAGAATAAAGAATTTCAAATGATCGCTATAAGGCTCAAATTAGGGATTCATGGGCAATTTGTAAATATTTTTATATCAATCATAAAAATAAAAAATTCAATGTAGTTCGTAAAAGTGTTATTATAAGCATTTGAAATCAGAGTAATGAAATAAGTTTTGGATAGTATTCCTTACCTCGATCCAAGCTAAGTGATGCTACACAACCTCGATCCAAGTCCTCTAAATCAACTAGATTGGCAATTTATATATTAGAAAGCAATCTACGCTATTACACTATAAACCTAATAATAACTACCCACGGCGTACTCACTCTCAACCCAGAACAACGCAACTCAAAGTGCGTCCCGCACAACGCCAACCTAACCGAAACCCCGTAAACTCCTTAATGCGCAATGATACCCCAAACTTATTATAAGTTACAATAAAAAAAAGTTTTATAGCTTAAAACATTATAAAAAGTCAAAATATGAATTTTTCGAATTTTAAAAAAAATTGAATTAAAATAATTTCTTTAAATACTATAAAATCCAATAAATAGCCATAATTGTTTCTAGCTAAAAATAAAGTCCCATAATTTTTATAATAACTTTAAATATGTATTAAAATTATAGAAATTGAAAACATAATTTAAGAGGCATCAAAACTATTTTTAAATTATCCATCTCACTAAAACCAATGCGTTACGATAATGATAATAAATCAACTCCAAAAATCACTATATTTATACTGGGACTTCTTTCTACTATAAAAACATTACTCTAATTTTTTCAGAACTTTTTCATGAGTTTTAAAAGACTCCAAAAGATTTACAAATCTGAAATAACAGAAAATATACGATTTCAGAAAATCTTAAAATTTTACCAGAAATTTCTAAAATAGCCTAAGGTGCTATACTTAAAATTCACGTGCTAACAATCACTGTACACTATCTATTGCTCGCGTCGTACCTAACTCTAACCCGTGGTACACATGTGCTTGCACATATTACTACCAGTTGCTCAACCCCACAAAACCCATTTCTTCTTCTTCTTCTTTATTTTATCCTTCTGTGCCCAAATCCTTCCCAGAATTAAATTCAGGCACATAACACCCCCCCCCCCCCCCCTCCCCCCTATTAACTCACTCGTTACACTCACTACACACATGCATAGACTTACACACACACACCATTTACAAACACTTTACTCACATTAACACACACATTTTCACTCACATGTATTTTCCACACCCAAACCTTTATACATACAATAATTCCTCACCCACTGCCTCATGGCAGTGGGTCTTCTTCCCTTTATTCAAGTCACACACATACTTGCACCCTCATATTTCAAACCCCTCATTTCTTTCTCTCAGCTTTTGTCCAAACCCACAGTTTCGCTCAGATATAACACCCTAACTGCAGCCCCTTTTCTAGCTCCTTGCACGCATATGCACACACACAACACACATACACTCATTTCACCTGTAATCACGCACTATATACACACCCACATACACAGCAGTAGCAGCAGGCTATCTTGCTACCCATTTTCCATCCCACGAACACATACTTCTCACACATATACACACCACAACACCCACACAAGCACCCATTTATACAAACAGCACACATACACACTTCACTCCATCTTCTACCATTTTCTTTCCATAAATCCACTTCACCCCCCACATGGCTGCTATGATAGTACTGTGGTCAATCCAGGCACGCATGAGGCTAAGATGAAAACCCAATACAGAAAAGTAGTCTTTGCATGGAGCTTATGTGTTATTTGACCACTAATTTTTCAATGATATTTTGTTTTGTTCATCTTCACACGCGCGCGCGCGCACACACACACACACCCTGCCTCCATGGCAGTCCACCCTTGTACACACACTCATTCATACAACCATACACACACAAACACATTCACACACGCACAAGCTGCCTCCCTCCCCTAGACACGCACACATATTCACACAAACACACAGTAAATTTTCACGGCCCATTCTCTCTTACACGGCATTCCCATGTGCCCAAGCTTCTCTCTTCCTCTCTACAGCCATGGCTGCCATGACCACAAACCCACAAGGTGCAAAATAGCCCCTTATCGCTGGTTCTGTCCCAAACCCCACATCCCCTCACGCCGCTACTACACCCACTCGCACACACAAACGTCTACGGCAACCACATGGCTGCTCTCTTTCCATGTACCAATACCCGCAACACACCCATTCTCATAATGCACACTCTCATCCAAACTCATGAGATCTTAGTCCCGTATACACGAAAAACACTAATTTCTGTGAATTAAATTGAAAGGAAAAGGGTTATGGCTTATCGAAAAATTACACCCAAATCGCCGGAGCCTTTTTTCCCGATGATTTCAGCCCTTCCTTCTCTCTCTCTCTACCGAAATTTTGAAGAACAAGATGGGGAACGACTGCTCTCATAACATGTTATGTATATGTATAAAATCCTAAAAGGAAAATTATCAACCCTCACCCCAATTTTTGAAAGTTATTCGAAGTTTACCCAAAACATTTTATCATTTCAAAAGGTCCAACGTAAGTTACGATAATTTAATGTGCTAGGAAGTTTTTTAACGGGTTGTTATATAACGTCGCTTCACTAATCGTCGCTAAAAGTCGCTAATTAAAACACCGATGCTAAGTAAAAAAAATATCGTCGCTAAAAGTTTTCAAAAATATCGTTTACGCTAATTGTCACTAAGTACCTCAATCAATATCACTTATAATTGCCACCTTTAGATTATAACTTACGGTTTCCACAAATTTGTCACTAAAGGTTGCCGATAGATTTTCACTCATGGAATCTTGCGTATAAAAGTCGTCACTTAAAAATAAATTATCCGGCTAGGAAATATCAAGGTTCGGGGTGTTACAGCGGCTAAGGGGTGTTAGGGTTTTCTAACTGGACAGGGAGATGAGTTGGGCTGCACACTTGGGCTTCTAGTTGCACACTAAGTTTATGACTTTGGCCATTCGTGTATTGAATTACAAACTAAAAATATAGAATGTCAAAATCTTTTGTTTATGGTATTGCGCTTGAGTTTTAAGCGAATTGATTTGTGGGCCTTTATGCTCTAAACATAATATCCGTACATATTTGGATAATTTTTATACTTTAAAGATATAAATTTATCGTATAAATGAGCCGTTCACGAACATATACGTGAACACTTTAAAGTTGTTCATGGTCGACTCATTTAATAAAGCAGCTTTAAAATTGTTGTTTATGTTCGATTCAAATATTATACAAACAAACATGAACGAGCTCTCAAGGGAATGAACTAGGAGTTGTCCTTCACTGCACACAAAAACCCTTGTCCTTTTGTTTATGAAAAAGAGGGAGAAGTAGCCTTGATTTTATGAATTATTAGATTGCGTGTCATTGAGAGAACATTAGATGTAAGCATATATTGTTTTAGTTTAGAAAGATAGCTATGAATTTTTAGAGCTTAATTGATATATCTTGAGTAAGTCTAGATGATTGTATGATCCATATTATATTGTTTTAATGTTATTTGATATCTTTCATCTGGAATCAATGTTTATCATCATTAAAAGTTAGGAGATTGTTATACTATAGTTTGGCAACTTGAATATGCCGAATTATATCAAAAGAGGCTTTTAGCTATAACTCAGAAATATTGTAAAAGCCTCAAGGAACAAGCAAGAACTTAGAAAAAAACCATATTCAAAGAGCATAGCAAGAAAGGCTTAGGGTTCGTTTGACAAAAAAAAAATTTTGGTTTTCAGTTTTTAAAGAGCAGTTTTTTAAAGAGCAGCTTAATTTTTTTTTTTATAAAAACAAGTGGGTGTTTGATAACCCCTTTTTTTTGAGGTTTTTTTTTTTGGTGTTTGGTAACCTTTTTTATTTTGTGTTTTTTTTTTTGTGGTTTGCGGTGGCGGTGGTGGGGTGTAGCGGTGGTGGCCGGTGGTGGTGGTGGTGGCCGGCGGCTGGAGGTGGCTGCCAGCAGTCGCCGGCGGTGGTGGCCGGCGGCCGGAGGTGGCTGCCGGCAGTCGCCGGCGGTGGTCGCCGGCGGCCGGAGGTGGCAGCCGGCAGTCTCCGGCGGTGGTCGCCGGCGGCCGGAGGCGGGTGCCGGCGGCCGGAGGTGGCTGCCGGCAGTCGCCGGCGGTGGTCGCCGGCGGCCGGAGGTGGTCGCCGGCGGCCGGAGGTGGCTGCCGGCGGCCGGAGGTGGCTGCCGGCGGCCGGAGGTGGCTGCCGGCAGTCTCCGGCGGTGGTCGCCGGCGGCCGGCGGTGGTCGCCTGAGGTGGCTGCCGGCGGTGGGAGGGTGGTGGTGGTGGTCTAAGAAAAAAAAACCAAAAGTGAAAAAAAAAACCAGTTTCTGGAGTTTTTTTTTTTACTCTTCAGTTTAAAAACTGGTTTTTAAACTGAAAAAAAAAATGGTTACCAAACGCTCCTTTTTTTTTCAGTTTTTAAAAACTGAAAAAAAAAGAGGTAAAAATTTTTGTCAAACCTAGCCTAAGTTGTAAGTTGTAATTGCATTTTCATTATGTAGCTTGTCTTAGATTGATGCGTAAGTTAATAACTTTATCCTAGATTAACCCTAAGTGTCCCTTACAGACGCCTATAAGTTAACTTCGAGACTTCTTTAAGTTACGGATTTGACAAACAACAACTAGTTTTGAAAATCTCCTAGCTACGACTATGAACTGGGCTTTCTCATACACTATAGAAATCTCATTTTGAGCCTTAATTCTTTAGAGAAACATATATACTGAAGATTCTAGTTGTCTATCTTATTTCTCATTAGTTAACATTATTAAGGATATTGTATCTTCATGAGAAAATTATAGATTGAGAGTGAGCATTCTCAATTCATCAATTTTTACTTCTCCCCGTTGTGCTAGATCTTCAATTGTTCTCATTTCTTGTCAAGAGGGTTCCCTTGTACACAATTGATCTTTGTAAATGGAGTGTGATCAAGGCTTAAGGTTGTCAAGTCTTGGATGAACTTTGTGGATTTAAGACTTATGCTTGGTGTAGATATATAAAAGTGGTTGTGACAATTTTGATCTTGACCTGGAAAAAAATTGTTGCAATTCAACGGACTTTCTTAAAAACCTAGCTAGATGTAGGCTTGAGGGTTACAGGTGAAACATTTAACTATCATTGTCAAGTATCATAGCTCAAACTCATTACTTATTGTTCTATACTCTTATAAGATTATGTTGTTAACACAATTGTTAAGCTTCTTCATTGGTAGCGCACTAACCTAAATATCCTCAGATATACATCTGACTTAGAAAAATGTTGTACCCAAAGAAGTTGCCTACGTACCCTCATCTGAGAAGGACCAAATGTATTCGAACTGGTTTATAGAAAGGATGACAAAAGACTGAAAATAAGAGTGTAAATCATCTGTGTATCAACCTGAATTTGAGGTTAAATACCCTCGGATATAAATCTAGACTGAAAAATAGATGCACCTAAAGAAGACTGCATACATATTCTCATTCAGAAGGGATGATGAAAGATGGGACAAACAAAAGTACACGATGTCCGTTTATAAACTTGAATTAATGGTTAAATATCCTAAGACATACGTATGGACTGAAAAATGGTTGCGCCTACAAAAGGTTGCCTACGACCCTCATTTGAGAGGGATCAAGTCAAAAGTTCCAACTAGTTCGACAAAAATAACTAGAAAATGGTAGGTGATGGGCTTAAAAGAAGCACCTTGGCAACCGTGGAGACTGAAAATGACTATAACAGAAGTCAAAACACAAAATGGTCCTAGACCACATCTAGGCCACCAACAAGGCAGAACCTAGTACAACTCACTAAGAAAGGCTACCAGTGACAGATGACAAAACAATATTGTCGTTATTATAACTATCATGAGAAGGGAATCAGAGGGAGTCTGAGTCCGGATGTAAAACCACAAGGGATGGTCCTTGACAAAGAATGCATGTAGAGGATCTAACATTGCAATATGTTGAATGAATGACCAAACGATGGTAAGCACTACCATGATCGTCATGAGCAGGGAATTACAGGAATCCTCTAGACAAAAATGCATGCAGAGGATAATGGTAATGAAATGTGCTAGAGAAACTGGTCAAACATAAGTAACATTATCATGAGATAGAAATTATAGGGATATGTATGCAAAAGACACTGACAAGGCAATAATCTGAATGAACAAGACAAATATTATCCTGACTGTCATGAGAGTGGAATTACAAGGAGCCTCTAGATAAAACAAAATGCAAGCCAAAGACATTGATGACTTAATAAATTAGATGATGAAAGAATGACACTATCCTAACTTTAATGAAAGGGAAATCATAAGGAACTCGTAGATAAAATGCATGCAGACGATATTCACAATGCAATGGACTAAATGAAGATAGACATGATCAGGTCTATCATGAGAGAAGAATCACAAAAGACCCTTGGATAGAACAAATGCATGCTAATGATACTGACAATGCAGTGGACTGGATAAAACAGACAGTATCAGGACAATCAAGATAGGGGAATCACAAGAAGCCCCTAGAAAAAATGCATGTAGATAATTCTAACAACGTAATGGATTGGATAAACAAAGACAAACACTTATCATGACTGTCGTGAAAGGGAATCACAAGAACTCTAAGTAAAATAGAATGCATGCAGATGATACTAACTATGCAATGCACTGAATAAAAACACATACTATCAGGTTTATCATGAAGCGGAATCACGAGAAGCCCTTAGACAAAATGCTTGTAGATGATACTGACAATGCAAAGGACCAGTTAAACTAAGACAGTTATTATGACGACTATCATGATTGGTGAATCATAAAAACCTTTAGATATAGCAAAATGCATGCTGACGATGCTTACCATGCAAATGGACTAAATAAAGATAAACACTATCAAGGGAGGGGAATCAGAAAGAGCCCTACACAAATTTGCAAACTGGGTTGACCTTTGTACAGTTATAATGGAAGGGGAATCATAAGGGTAGTTCTGAGGCAAAAATGCACGTAGACCACATGCATTATAGATCATAGAAGAGATCATATCATAACTATTATGAAAAACACACTTAACAGGGAAGAATCCAAGTCATGATGAAAAGTCCCTTAAAAAGGAATCCATAAGTGAAGCTCAATGGATTGTCACACACAATGACATGGAAAAATGACCACAATATTAATCTTATGGGGCAACATGATGGAAGCCCCTACATCAAACGCATGTAAAAAAAAGAGAAATAACTCCACTATAACTGTGACAAGAAGGGCGTCACAATCGATTCTCCTAGGCATAAGGCTTTGGACAGGGCAGGACCTATATCAACCATATCCAAAGATATGGGCATCCTAATGGAAGCAAGAAGGGGAATGACATTGAATCAACACAAAAACGCAAAACATAGTTAGAAAAAAAAATGGTTATCCCAAGATGTTATAAAAATGACAAGCACATAATTCAATGGACATCAGAAGGGAAGCCTCTAAATAAACATATATGATCAGAAGAAAAAAAATCCTACGCGAGACTGGTGAAAAGAGCATTTATGGTGAAGGCCCTGATATAAGGAAAAAGATCTTATCTCGACCTACCATGAAAGGAGAAATTTTGAAAAAAAAACCTCTAGTGAATATACACTGAGCTATCTGAGAACAATCGATCTAAAAGGCAACCTATAAATAGTAAAGAAAGAAATGCAATAAGTTTATGTGCTAAAGGTCCCTATAAGTCGATACCATGAGTGAGATCCATTAAAGGACAAAAGAGCTACCAAAGTAGGTAGGAGAGTGCCTAAAGACGTAGACAAGGAAAATTCTAGGACACTTAAAATATTCTTTAACAGTTTGAGAGCATGTTTGAACTAAAAAACACATTTGGATTACCCACTATAATATCGACCATTCACTTCAAGATCTATTGTCAATTTTCAACTCATTTTTACATTAGATCAAGTTAATGGTACCCACTAAGTTGACTAGTACATCTCTACCCAAAGAGGGGAAGATCACTGAATTTTTTTTGGCAAAGACATTCCAATTTATTTTTATTAAATGTCATTCAACTTCACAGAAAAATTTGATGCTTAACTTATGATGCCAAGGAAAGTGGGTTCGCAGTCGACGTGGAGGTGCCACAAGCAATGCAGTCCGAGTCAAATGCCAAGTATGGTGATGTAGGACACATCAAGGATGGAGTAAGGACAGAGACCAAGGGCTTCCCTGGCGGAGCCTGAGGGTGGCAGTGCTGCGAGGACGATGGCGCATGGTGAATACACGACGACAGTCACAATCCGATGCTTAGGTCCAGAGTCAAGATCATGTATTTTTCTCGCTCTAGAATTCTAGAGTGAGAACAAAAATGTTGAAGTCCTCAAATGAATTCTCAAGCCCCTATGTATAAAGGTTGAGATGATGATGTCATCAGCCAACAAGTGGCGCTCCCCGGGAGTGACACGTCACTCAGGGGTTCACAGGTGTCGGTACTCCACGAACTGTCAGGTCGCCTATTCACCCAGCATGCTCCTCACAGAGTTGCTCTATCTGTCTGGAAAGACTGGCTCCCACAACGTTGGTGTGGCCAGAGTACCCCATTTGATCTAGCCACAAATCCAAGCCCTTGCAGAGTCCCACAGGCCTAGCAGCGGTGGGGAAGACCCGACGCCCAACTGCCAGATGAACTAGGCGTGATGCCCTCCGAAGACCTTCTCTCGTCTCAGAATGACCCGGGGATCATAGTCCCTGGGGGTTCCGACACAAGCCCCCAGTGCAGAAGCACGTAGGCCAGTCACGCAGGCACCTTGGCGAAGATAGTGTCCTGGAGGAGTCGCCTATTCCGCTGGCCGAGGTAGCATCCCAGAAGAGTCGTCTACCTGGCGGACCGATGCAGCATCCCAAAGGAGTCGTCTACCTGGCTGAAGGGGAGTCTTCGTGTCGGAGCACATAGAGCTCCATGGCAGAGATAGTGTCTCGGAGGAGTCGCCTATCCCCGCGGGTGAATCCTTGTGCCGGAGCACTCAGAGCGCGTCAAGGTAGCATCCCGGAGGAGCCGTCTACCTTACGGAAGAGGAGTTGAAAAGTTCCCTGGCTGATATAGTGTCCCGGAGGAGTTGCCTATCCCCTCGGGTGAGTCCTTGTGTCGGAGCACTCGGGGCGCGTTAAGGTAGCATCCCGGAGAAGTCGTCTACCCAACGGGCTGAGGTAGCATCCCGGAGGATCCGTTGACTGGCAGAAATGGAGTCTTCATGCCAGAGCACTTAGAGATCCCTGGCGGAGATAGTGTCCCGGATGAGTCGCTTATCCCCGCGGGATGCTACACACTCCGGAGAGTGGGTCGAAGTATGTTCCACGACCAAGGCAAGGTGTGCATGGTGTGGTGAAAGGAAGGACCAACGCAAGCGGCGTAGCGCATGGGCGCGACGGAGTGAGTGAGGTGTCAGGGGGCATGATAGTGTGATAGAGAGTCTGGGGCGCGACAGTATCAACGGCGCGGCGCACGGGCACGACAGAATGAGTGAGGTGCCGGGGGCACGATAGTGTGACAGAGAGCATGGGGGCGTGGCTGTATCAGCGGCATGGTGCATGGGCGCGGCGGAGTGTTGGAGACGGAGCGTAAGTGACGGGAGTCGCGGAGACGACGCCCCTGGCGACGGGCGACGAGCGTCGCGGAGTTGGTGCGTGGACGTGGGCGACGGGTGTCGCAGATGATGTATTGTCCCTTGAAGAGAAGTGAATGTGCTAGGGGGAAGGCCATGGTCCCCTCTTGAGGGAAGGGCAAGGCCAAACCTTAGGGGGAGGCCGAGGCTGACCCCCAAGGGGAGGCCGTGGCCGACACCAAGGGGAAGGCCAAGGCCGAGGCTGAACCCAAGGGGAAGGCCAATGCCAACCTCCTTAGGCAAGTGCGAAGGCGCGCCGACAGGCGACGTGCGACATGCGGCGGTCGAAGCGCGATGAACCGTCGCGTAAAAATGAATTTCTTAGTGACGAAGTAACGTAGAAAAAGTGAAAAGTGCACATGACTTGAGCGTGTATGTTTTGACCGGTTGGAAGCTTTGAATATTGACTGCTGCTTGATCTGATGTGTCGCGCAAAAATGAGACCCTCAGTGGTACTTTGGGTGCGACCAGAGTAGGTTGGGAAAAACTTAAACACACAATTGTGAATCTTTAAGACTACCATGCAAAGGTTGGGCACAAAAGTAGATAGTAACGACTAAGGGGATGGAGATGCATAGTTGTGAGGCTGATGGGTACTTGGCTCATTAGTAGCCAAAATATAAACATACATGACTGTGCTCAACGAAAGTACATGACTATCAAGTGCGTGATAAAAAGGTCATAAGGTACGAGATGAAGTCACAAGGCTTATTATATTGTCACTAAATTAATGGTTAATATATCAAAATATGATAAGTGAAATTATTCATGGACCGCACCAAATAGTGCATGCAAGATAGGTTAGGAAATCAAAAATCAATGGGTTGTCATACAAGCCACATGGAAGTGAACATATCATGTCTTAATATAGCCAACTCAAAAGTGCGTAAACCATTATCTTCTTCTTCTTTTTTTCTTTTTCTTTTTTATTTCACTTATTTTATTTTTCATGTTTCCTTGCCTTGTCAAAATTTGAAGGGGCATTGGACTCCCTTATACAAACCTAACCTCAAGAAGAACTTCGTATATAGGATACAATGTAGACTTGGGTGTGGGCTAAGGAAAAGGGTAATAAGGCTAAAAAAAACCTAAGTGTAATCCCAAGGCCCCTTGTGTATGCCCGTGGAGATTGACCCTAGATGATTATTAAGTTTTCTGCATGTGAAGGGAACCAGATATGAAGTAGTTCAAACTATCAAACATGCTGAGCATCTATCCTTAGAATGCAAATTGTGTCAACCTATGTGTAGAACCTTAAGAATCATTCGTTGCCAACTTTGAGTTTCTTCTTCTTCTTCTTCTTCTTCGTTTGAGATCAAACGAGTATCATCAAAATTTGATTCATCATTTTCTCTATCAGCAAGAATTTAGTTACTATGAGAAAGAAGAACATTCCATGTTAAGTCTAATTTGAATAGCAATACTTGGAACATAGGCACACACAAATAGACTTACCCCCAAGGTTAGGATTATAGGCTTCTGGAAAAAAAAAATGCTCAGTTGTTTAGGCTCAAACATCTAGCAAATGGAAAAATCAACCATAGGATAATTAGGATGATATGTGCTGACCAAACAACGACCTCCAATTACTGAAAATGCTTCTATTCATTAAGACCCATTGCAACATTCTCTTGAGATGTTTTCTTTCTTTATTTTTTTTTCTTATGTGCCTAACTTTTGTCTAGACCATCCTTTTCAGGATTTTCAGTCTAGCAGGCTTCTATTTTTCTGAAGCTAAGTGGTCTAGGCTAGGAAAAATATAAAGAAAAAGTCTTCGCATTAATGTGACACCTCAGCATTAATGTGACACCTCATTATCTTAGAGGATAGTATAAGGATTGACTTGTTTCTAATGAGTGATGGTTGTGAGGGAAAGAAAAGAAGTCACAGCCACTCTTGGTTATCTTTTGGATTCTCCTCCAAATGCTTAAATTCGAAACAAAATTCTTATTGAGGTTTATGACATTCAATTTCTAAGAACATAAAATTTTAATTTTACGTATGGAAAGGCAATCATCACCTTCAACGCTGAAAAAAAGTTCAGAGAGATAGACCACTAAACCAAAATTCAAAATCTTTCATTTTTACGAATACTTGAAATGATTGGTCAATGAGAAGTTAATTGGTATCAAACAGGGTAATTATCTCCTTTTTCTATGAAGATTTGGTATGCTCTCAACTTGCTTTTAAGGATAGACACCTAGACTTATTGGATAGACAAGACATAAAAGTTTGTTTAGCCGACTCAAACCCTCAAAAAAACCTCTAAGTGTTTAAAAACATATTTTTGACTTTTTTGTTCAACTTTTTGTTTCTTTTTATTTTTTCCCTTTTTTAGTTTTATTTTCTTATTTTCTTTTACCGTACGAACAAACGGCAAAGGAAAGATGACTTAATGCCGGAACTAGTGCTTACATAAGACAATATAATCAAAGAAATCAAATAAGCGCACCATAATAGAATAACATATGACACAGCATATAGTATGATAGTCAGAGTAATACTGGCCACTACAAGTCATTATCGGAGGGTACACATGGAAAGAGTACCGGCCCATTTAATAGAAAGGTATTTTTGGGCAAAGATTCTTGTTAGCCCTATGGTTGGATAACTTAGGCTTACATCTTGTTTTGATGATAACTACACATTGATTATGTTCTAATGTGTGCTTTGAGTGTATTCTTAGTAGGTATATACATGCACACTCATGAAGACACATTTGAGAAGTTGGATAGATGGATTAAAGCCAAAGAAGCTTAAAGTTATAGTGGACATGCTAATAGAAGCTTCATCAAGTCCAATGTCGAAGAGCAACAAAGAATGCATCGGTTAAGTTACTATCGATTATAATTGATCTTTCCTATTATGTAACTAGTCTTGGTTTGATGCTTGGATTGATGACTATGACCTAAAAAGACCTTAGGACACCTTGTGCATTGCATGTGAGTTCATAACCTTTCACACGAGTGTGGTTCTTGAAAATGAGTGAACTTTGGAGCTCACTCAGATTTTCTCAAAACTGTTTTTGGTGCTAATCTTTTCATATCTTGATAAAAAATTTCATTAACTTTCCAACGCAAAAAATGGCACCTCAATCCGATTTTTCTAGAGAAAGTTATGCCCAAAATAGGAAAGGGGGTTCCGTGAGGCAGCCGATAGGCAGTAGGGTAATACAGTCGACTGTAATTGAATACAGTCGACTGCATTGGTCAAAATTCAGTTCCAACGGCTATTTTCGAGGACAAAACTCCAACGGCTATTTTCGAGGGATTACAGTCGACTGCATTGGGTTACAATCGACTGCAATGGCAGTTTTGCCCATATTTTGCCTATAACGGCTATATTTGATCTCTTCTCTATATAAATGATTTGGGGCTTCATTATACACCATGGAAACCACATTCTAAGCCTTCATTCATTAGAGAAACATCAAGGCTCATAGATTAAATTTTTCTCTCTTCATCTTCATGATTTTACATAATTAAAGAGAGCATCTTTGTGAGCAATTCTTTGATTGAGAGTGAGCATTCTTCAAGTCATCAATTCTCTCATCTCTTTATTGTGTACTCATTTCCTTTCAAGAGGGTTTCTTTGTACACATTTGATCTTTGTAAAAGGATTGTGATCAAGGCTTGGGTTTGTCAAGTCTTGGGTGAGCTTTGTGGATTCAAGGCTTGTGCTTGGTGTGGGGATATCACCAAGTGTTGTAAGGGTTTTGATCTTGACCCGGAAGAAGATTGTTGCTAGTGGATTCTAGTGCTCTTGCAAGGGACTTCCTTGAAGAGGTAGATGTAGGCTTGAGGGTATATCAAGCCGAACCATTTAAATCTCCTTGTCAAGTATCTCTAACTCAATCTCTTTACTTATTGCTCTTTAATTGTTTGAGATTGTTTAGTTAGCATCTTCATTGAAGTATTACTTGGTTTGTTTGAGATTTATGATTGTGTTTAGTTTAAATTCCCCATTATATTTCAAAAACCCTATTCACCCCCCTCTAGGGTTATTTTATTGGTTTCAATTCCTATATATACGGGTGAGCATGGGTCGATTGGTTCGGGTTCGAGGTTGAATATCAAACAGAGCTGACCACATCGATTTGGAAAAAAAAAAACAAAGAATAGTTGAACAGTTTTCTTTGAGCTGTTTAGTTTCAACAGTTTGGACAGATTGACGGGTTTGGACTTGTAGTAATTTTGAAATTTTTTGGACCCATCCATTGACTATTTGGTGTTTGTAATAAGCATAACCACAAGTATTTTGAAGCCTACCTATTGAAATTAGGATAGAGTTTACTTATAAACTTTGTGGTTAAATCCTAAGTATAATAAAAACTAAATAATAACTATGATTAGATTAAAACTTATATATTTTTAGTTGGATATATATAGGTTCGACTCGGTTGGGTTCTGAACTGTGTCAAAATAACCAAATCGAACCAATCAAACTGAAGATCAGTTTGGAAAACAAAAACGAAACTGATTGTTTCTTTCAAATCATTTATGACCAGCCGATTTGTTAAGTTCAGTTTGACCGGTTGGATTGGTTTGAATGGTTTACATGCTCACCCCTACCCGTATCTATACCGGCCAGTACACCCATATAACAGTCGGCACGGATGGAAACAACTTTATATTCATATATTTTGGGTTTACAAAAGTTTATGCTAGGTGTGCCGACTAGTTTATATCTCCTAAAAGATGCTCTATGTTTGAATCGTCATATACACTCCTTAAAGTGAACTGGCCAATTTAACAGGGACCTGTTTTGAAGTTTTTCCCTTACCAAGAGTACCGGCAAGCTTTATGGTGTACGGCACAGCCTGTGCACCTAAAAATTAACACGTGTCTTCTCAAATAGGAACCCGAAAGGAGTCTAGTGTGTGTGGATGATTTGAACTCCAGTTGAGGTTTCTCTCTTAGCTCAACTTTGCACGATATACCTCTTGCTCATGACAACAATAGCTAATAATGGGTGCTTATGGGTACAGGGCTAAACTGTTTGAAATACCAAGATGCTAGGAAGGTCTTGTTACAATGGCCTTAGAGGTAAGGGCACAGTCCCAGGCGCCATGCGACTTTAGACAACCGAAAGTCTTAATCGTGACCCTCGAATGGGTAGGGTGGGACAATCGTGCGAGCGTGTGTAAACAAACACACTAAAAATGTTTACAATAAAATATTTAAAGATAAAATTTTGAAAAGCATGCCAGAGGAGAAAAAAGCATTAAAATCATAAACAATCCTATTCAAGTCTAGTTCTTAATTTTAACACTAGCAGAGTCTTCACTGTGACGACATGCATCCGAAAAATACTTTTTTTGAGCCAGCATCTTATTTTTACGTTTAGTTATAATGATCAACAGAGGAAAAGAAAAAGACTCTAGAATGATCTAAACATCCAATAAAGTCGTTCAATCTAAGAAGCCTATTTGGATTGGATGGCTAATTTATATGATGAGAAGGTGTTAGGCATCTCATCATACCTTAATACGGTCTTTACTTATTTTTAGGTGATTTTCGATGAAATTTGTCCAAAAACAAGAGCGAGTCCTATGTTGAACCTATTTTTTGGTTTGAACTCTATAGTGGGGGTTATGTAACCTATGTACTAGATCGAAAACATTGAGATCAAAATCTCGTAGTTCTGACCCTTATGAAGGAGACTTAAATCTTGGTCTATCGTTTTAAAAATCTGATTCTAGCAACTCCTCTAGCTGAACTGTTTTTTATATTATCACGGACCAAAACCTGATGGCGAGGAGGGGATTCTATTCTAACCTACTCTAAAAAAAAAATAGAAGGCAAAGGTAAAAAGATATACCATTAATCTGTATGTTGAAGTTTAGGCATGCGTTGGATGCGGGAACTTCAGAATTTCCAATTAGTCATTCTTCTCTTGCTAGAAAAATATTAGCCTATGAGGATTTTCTTTTTTTAACTTTCAGTCCCTTTTGGGGCTCCCTAGGGTTGCTTATATAGAGGTCTGGAATCAGAAGCCAGAAGCGTCACACAAGGAGACTAATGGCTATCTTTATTGCCACAAGGAGATAAGATGAAGAAGACTAAAATGCTCTTACTTTATGGTACATTTAAGCCACAAAGGAACACAGTCTGGTCCCAAGGAGAACCGGCCGATATACTTATCCTTCTTAACCTACTATTTGGCCTTTTCTAGAAGGAAAAAAAAACTACCTTTTATATAAATTTGGGAAATAAATTCAAATTAAAATCAATTTAACTGCTAGACTCTCTAACTTATCCAGACTGTGGACTGGGTAACCGCACTGGACCAATTAAAATGGGTCAACTAGATTGGACTAAAATAATTAAATAAAGCCTACAAGAACGAGGTGTCTAGAGTTAATACTATAGTTTTTCAACTTTTAATTTGTTCATAATTGAATAAATCTTGACTTACGCTTATAAAGGTATAGAAAGTGAAACTTCACGGTTTATTAAGAACAAGTCATGCGTCAGTAATCTCATTAATTTGTTATACATATAGTTATTTTGGATTCTATTATCATATGACTTGTGGGCTTTGTACAATGTAAGCCCTTAATGTTACATAATTGTCAAAATTCAATGTATTAGCAAAAAAGAAATCAATTCAATACGGAACTTTGTAGAAAGTTGATGTTTTATAAGCGTGACATTCATAGTAGGGTGTATGACCTATTAAGTAAACAAAAGTTTCATTAAACATGAATTTCACCAAAGAGCTCGAAATAAATAAAAAAATGACACGTCCCACCAAATTGGCTCATAATTCGTCTTTTACATATTTTAAAATAAGAAATGCTATTTCTATCCCGTTGTATGCTTTTTAGCCTCTTCTTTTGTCACTACAAATGTACTTTAGTGACAAGTGGTAAATTTATTAGGAGGTAGATTAATGTATTAGTTGGGTGGAAGTAACCTTTCATTTTCTATATTTATCCTAGTGATCTCGATGAATAGTCAAATTATTTCCTTAAAAATTCACACATCCAAGGTGTTAGAGGGATTATGGGCGAAAGAGATAGCGGAAGGGTTTGTGAGGATTATGAGCGAGAGAAATTAGGGAGGTGGGTTATGGGGGTTCTTTCATAGATTTTACTTTTTTGCTCTTACTTGACTTTAATACTCTTTAATGAGATGGTTTATAACAAAAGAACATGAGCCATATAAGAAGTCTATAAAATAAGTCTCATTATAGTAGTGCTTGCACCAAGAAAAATCACAAAGAATCGGCCTAGCAACGCTGATTCATCTAAATAGCGTTCAACATGCCATGCCATCAATGAGTAAGGGTCGGCCTAAACAAGTGTAGGAATTGGGTTCAAGCTTTCCCCAGCCCCTTCTTCTCATCAATGGACTCCTCACGTATACACGGGAGTGTCATTCATTCACTTAAGGTCAATTTGTCCTAGTACAAATGGGCCAAGTTGGTGACTGTCAAATCAAACTGTCAAATCGTAGGCAACAATGACGAGCTCTGAGCAAGGGAAAACACGTCTCTTTTACATAGGGCTTATAGTTTTGACTATGCTACGTGTCCGAGGAGTTCTTAAAAAATGTGATAAGACTGGATGAAAACTTTGTCAAGAAGGTAAAGGCCGTATGCAGCCCTGACACATGGTAAAGCTAGATCAATCAAGGAAGCTTAGCACAAGAAGAATGCTAAAAGCCTAATACAGGCGTGCTTGGACACGTTGCAGCTCTAGATTTGATCGATAGTTTACGTTATCTCAACAAATACAAACTATTGTTTCCATTAATGGTCTTCGGCAACAAATACAAACTATCCCATAGTTTACGTTATCTCAACATTCGTTTACCTCAAAAATAGCTTTATTATTAGGCTAGGCTGGGACCATAAAACCAATTGTTTGTTTCATTCAAACAATCTCCACAATGTATTCAATCTCTCAATTAATGCTTTTTACCCTCAAAGTGTTATCATTCATATAAAGTTTTTCACTGCAAGCACTGTAGAGGTAAACTATCTGTATTCATTGTATTATTATACTTGGTTTGGTTAGAAGTAAGAGTAGATTGCGTAGGAGTAGTGGTAACATAAATACTACTGAAAATTTCCTAAAGCATTAGCCCAAAAGAGTTTTAAGGATATTCTCAAGTCATCATAAATCATTTGAAAGAAATCAGATTAAGCACACTCCTAAATGCCAGATCATTTACATCACTTGGTAATTATGTTTGAGACATGATCCCTTCAAGACTTGGCAAGCCCGTGTACCATTGAAATCCATTTTTACCCTAGGGAACATGACTGAGCGTTTACAAAACTAACAATTTTTGGCTTGCCTGATGAGACACCCTTGTGCTATTTTCTGCAAAGATGGTTGTTAATAGGAGAAATCCTGTTGAAAATAATGTAACGCCTAACCCCCAAAATCCTAATATGGCCGACAACTGAAACTCAGAAGGCCATATGATAGAAGAAGATATAGGACAATCAGTTGAACCTGTTTGGAGATCAAGGGGAGAACTTCACTCGGAATGAGGTTCAGATAGGTGAACATGTCCAAAGGATGATAAGTTGTGCAGGAATAACCAAAGGAGAATGTATGAAAGCATAACTATGTTTAAAGACACTGTAGACATAGCTAAAAACTCTAAGAGACATAACACAATAGCGGTGTCTCCTCGCCATAAAACGGGTGACTCAGACCAAACCAAGGAACAAACAGAACATGTGGGGCAAATCAAACTTATGCTACCTTTCAAGCAAATGCCAATTCACATGCTGACTAGTTTAGACCAGGCAACGATTAGGGTTTGAGGTCCAAACAATAAGAGTATCATTAAGCACGCTCATATCCTTGGGGTCATTTTTTAATTTTTTTTTAAATTTTTTAATACCCAAACCTGTAATAAAAAATTCAAACCAATTGGATCCCATCCTCCGTTAACAATCTCAATATATCAAATGCACGATTAACAATCTAAAATCATCGATTAACAAATCATCGATCAATAATCACAATTAACAACCTAAAATTATAAAACAAATAGTCAATGTTCACAACATTGTTCAAAATGTACATATCCGACGCGATTAATTTAAAATATTGTCTAATTACGCCTCAGAGTTCAACATTGGGAGAAAGGCTTTTCACAAGTGCTTTGATCAAACACGCTGACTTGAAAACGCATTTGCCCCATGTGTTGAAAGATTACAAAGTCTCCTAGATGGAGGTCATGTTGTTGCACGAATTCGTTCCAACCCTCTTCGAAGCAAAGAACCTCTTGGCCAACCTTCTTCTTCAATTTAACAAGCCATGACCCCTTGCGGCTGGTTAAAGTTGCTTCAAATCTCAATGTGGTAAGCAATCGCCAAAATGCTACCGGTATGGCCTAACATATTCATAATACAATAAGACATGTAAGTTTTTAACCAAAGATAAAACTTTTAACACACGAAAACATAGAGAAAGCGGGATGACATACAAGTTCTGTATGAAAACCAGGCATCATGACCTTGAAGAAGTGCCTGTTGACTGAAACGTCCCTGTTCACCAAAGCAGAAGCCATTTAACCTACTTTAACATGAAAAACCAATCGATGATTATTCAATCGACGAGCATCAATTTCATAGCTGAATTAAATCTATCAAATTATGTTAAAGTGATGCTAAAAAAACAGATCCACAGTGAGTTGTAGCTAAAATGACTACCACAAAAATCTCAACTACGCACATCATCATTTCACCACCCAAATAGCCACCTATGTCACGGAAAGTAAGAAGCAAAATGTTGTTGTGCGATAAAGTCCTGAGTAAGAGTATCAAGCTATGGCGCATGCTCCATATTACCGCTAATAAGACAGCTCCTGTAGTCTTATATAAGCTTGGTTTTGGGAATCCATCTCCTGTGCAGTTTTAGTGTCTATTCATATTGCTTCCAATCAGGTCTGTCATGTTTCGACCAGTAGCCATCACATTGGATCGAGTTATGCTTTATAAAAGCGACTACACGAAAGGATTTCTGTTAGGAGAGCTAGTCATCCACCCAGAAAAATAATGAAGGAACTCAATTGGTCCACCCTTGTGGCTGAAACGGTCAGGCTGATAGCAAGTCAAGTGCTAATAAGCATCTGCCATTATCAGTTGACCTAAAAGACAAGTCGAGCCAGATATGCTCACTACAAAGATGTGCCTGAAAAAGGTACATGCTTACCTGACCGAGAAGAAAGTCGAGTTCTTTAGGTCGGATGCGGTCAGTTTGGTCCAGGAGACCGAGTGTAGTGTATCGAAGAATGCATTGAAGAGACGTTTGAAGATCTGATTCAAATGAAAGATTTGGAAGCAGCCAACGCTTAACTGAACGATCTCAAGGCAGACGTTTAGGACCCACTTCTGAAGGTCAATCTGGACAGAAAAGGCAGACATCGGCTACCTATACTACTGCCACTTGATTTTTAGATTGATCTACACGCTTTGCTGCTGGAATTCAAGACGGTTTGCATAGAATTATCATGAAATGCCAACACCACTAAGAGATTTGGTCGAACACATGCTACCTCCCAAGTAGGGGTTCACGTTGTACTAGTAGCTACCCAAAGGCATGTCCAACCAAGTAATCCTCAAAGTAAAAGTTGAGATCAAGAAAATGCTGAAAGCTGGTTTTATTAGGGTAGCCAACGACAACACAAAGGTATGCAATGATTTCAAAATCCTAAATCAATCCACCCCAAATGATTTATACCATATGCTTATTAACGGATTGGTTGATAGAGCATCCAAAAAGGAAATGTGTTCCTTTCTCAATTGATGTGCGGCCTATAGTCAAATCAAGATCGCAAATGAAAATATTCCAAAGACAACAAGTAGATGCCCTGAGAATATAGGCATCTTTGAATGTGTGGTTATGTCGTTCGGCCTAAAGAATGCTGGTGTTATGTATCAACGTACTATGAACACTCTCTTTCAAGAAATCATTGGGAAAATATTGAAATTATACGTTGATAATATAGTTATCAAGTCTCAATGAAAGGAAACTCATTTGGCCGCTTCGCGCGCAACATTTGAACGAGCAAGGAAACATTATGTGAAACTTAATCCTCATAAATTTGTGTTTTTGTTTTTGCACACAAAGTAATCATAACTCAGCTACAAAAGCCATATATATGATCTCAACTAGTCCTCTTCAACACCAACAACAGACTATCACACAGTTTACGTTATCTCAACATTCGTTTTTACTTTAAGTAAACAGATTTATCTTAGGATAGACTAGGATAACCAATGTTTCTCTCATTCAAATAGTCTACAAAGTGTATTCAAATCATGAATTACTACTTTGTACACTTAGAGCGTTGTAATTTCTATGAAGTCGTTCACTGCAAACACTATGAAGTCAAATTACCTTTATTCATTATATAATTATACTTGGTTATTAGGAGCATGAGTAGATTAGGTAAGAGTAGCGATAACATAAATAGCATGAAAAAAATCCTAATGCATGATGGAAAAAAAAAAACATTAAGAATATTCCCAAGTCCCACAGATTGTTTGAAGAACTTAAATTAGACACACACACCCAAAACGCCGGACCTTTTACATTTAGAAATTTTGTTTCAACGGTGATCCCTTCAGAAACTGGTACAAAACTGCGTCACTACTATATAATTTTTTTAGTCAAGGGCACGTGCACGAGTCTTTACAGGGTGAACGAGTGGAATAGATTTACATCGCTTGGTTACACAACACTTCTGAGCCATGGTTGGACCGTAATGTGAGCTAGGTTTGAATGAAAACTAAAGTTTATACGAATGCATTGACCAAGACACCAAGCAATGTATGATCGACATCTATTCGTTATTCTTGGTCTTCAAAAGAAAGGCGGATTAAAAAACAAAAACAAAAACAAAAAAAGGGGTGTGTTCTCCACTATCATTGGCTCGATGGAGGATTGCTGTTTCCAGTTAGAAGTTATCATCAATTTGACCAATTGGCCTTTCGGCATTATCCAAAAGCACCCAAGTCAACATCGCCCCTGTTGTCTCCGCCCTCGTCGACACGGTGGCACACGCGGCGGCAGCCTGGCCTCTTCCACGTACTTGTGTGTTAACGTAAACCACTTCTCTTTCTGCTTCTCTTTTTGCCCTTTCCCTCCGAAGCTTCCCAATCCCTTCCCCCACCTCCAAGTATCCTCCCCAACTCATTGCCTCTCTTTTGGAAGAGTGCGATTCTATGAGATTGTTTGTAGCTCCAACAAGTGTCTGTGAGCGCCCGAATGTGCTCCACAGGTGAACCATGGCGGCCCTTGCAGCCAATTTCTTTGCTCTTCCTTCTCTCCAGCCGTCCAAGGTACTGCCTCTCTTTCTTCTCTAAATTTGCCTGCTACTCGGTCGTAGGAAGAAGCTGGATACCCAGTATAGCGATAACTTAATGTCCACCGAATATGTGTGGTGGCGATTATGCAGTGACGTTAAAACAGTACCGCCAATTGTTGAATGTTTCTGCGAAAATGCTACTAAAAGTTAAATATTTAGTGGCCGGCCTTTAATTTTGTTGCATGGGGTTGTAGCTTCTTCCTGCAGCCTAGGTTGCGTTCGAAATCTTTTCATGTATGTATATGGTGGCAAGGCTATTATTTTTCATTTTGTTTTTTCTGATTACTGTGAAAAAATTATCACGGTCTTTCGATGTAATTTTGTTCTAAATTCGAGGCGAAATCTTGGAGTATTGTGGAAAGTGAAAACTAAATGAAATTTGGAGTTTGTCTAGCATTATAAGGTGCACTATGCATAGCTTGAAAGATGGTGTTGAGTTAGTTTAAGACTCCCTCCATTTGATAACTTGGTCCATTCTTTGACTCATTATTAAAATTGGAATTGTTCAAGCATCAAATTGAACTCAAATAGAAAATACAGATCAGCAAAGTATTGGTTGACAAGTCAAAGTTAGTATTTGCATGTTCAAATTCTATTCGAGGAACTTGCAAGAAGCCAAAGGTGGACAAAAGTTAAGGAACAGAAACAGCATCTTCTATTTCTTGTCTCAATATTCTCTTTTATATGCATATTTAAGGGGTCAGTGTATCCGGTAACGTACCATTTGCTCTAAAAGCTTAAGCTGAAAGAATATAGGCTGAATGATGTATATTGTGCTTGACACTCCTCTGCACATACAAGCCCCAGAATGCATGTGGAGATGCAAGTCAGCGAGGAACAAATCGAGGTAACAAATATCAGATAGCACTAACATGAAGGGGACCAAGCACAAGTTGGAAGAGTCAAACGCAAGACATTGCTCAACCAAAGCTCTAAGTTACCATATGCTCTAAAAGCTTGAACTGTTAGAGAGTGGGCGCAAAAATGTATACCATGCTTCACACTATCAGCCCCCTCCCTCCCTTCCCCTTCTCCCCTCCCTCCCATGCCTATGAAGAGAGGAAGGACAATGCATATAGAACTATGTTTTAGCACTATAAGATTACATGGGATAGATGACATTACAAGTGTCGCTTCCGTACTACTATAACGATAACTTCAATGACAGGACACAAAGCACTAGGTAGATGCTATGTTACATGGACTCTTCGGTTAGGCATGAAGTACCCGTGTCGGACACTCGACACTTGGACATGGGTATGGGATATGTGTCTGACACATCTCATAGGATATGACATTATCAATACTATATATAGTTTTTTGTTTAATTAGTTATTGCTTTCAGAGGAGACAAGTTGTCAATCAAAACCAAGTGCATCGCACTAAACACCTTTTTATCTTTGAAATAACTAAAAAGCAATAACAAATATGAACATTTTGCCGTGTCCCCGTGTCTTGCATTTTCAAAATTAGACGAGTCCGACACTTGGACACGTATCCGATCCGGACACTCGTACCGAGTCCATGTAACATAGAGTAGATGGCATTTCATCTCTAAAAGAAGGCAAGGTTTTAGTTTCAAGATGCTGAGAATACACAAGTACTGTAAACAGATTTAGCAACTAGTGTGCACCACTTTTCAAACAAAGTCCTAGTCGGTTTATATAACACCAGTTAGTTGAATGGCACATGACTTGCATCGACAATCATAATTGTATGGTCATAATCGTTGCATGGCACGTGACGTCAAAATTGCTGCCTTCTTTGGCTTGGAAATAGCAAAACAGCAGTACCTTGAGCTTGCACTATGCCCATCCAGTTGTGTTTCCTTCGGTAAGCGGTAGTGCCACTGCCACGATGCCTCCAAGTGGGTGCCATCCTTCAAAGAGCATCTGATGCACAATATATACAGAAGTCGTACCAGGTCATCTAAGGTCACCCAACATTTGCATCTAGGCTCATCCAGCAGAGCTCTTTCCTGGTATCATAAAAAAAAAAGAAAAAAAAAATTATACTAGAGTATCTTTAAAAGTACCTCCAAGTCATTCGAGTGCTGTCACAATAAGCTCAGTTAAAAAAATCGTATTACAGACTGGCCTTATACTGTAGCTCGGAATTAAACCTTCAGGGTTCTTGAGGGTACACATTCACTCCAGGGTTAAACCATAGCTGAGTCGTATGCTTAAAATCAACAATCTTGTTTCTAAGTGGAATATTACTGCTAAGATGTCTTTCAGTGAATGACTAGTGCACGAAGTGTCCACCAGAGTCTGACACACGTTAAACAAGGACTAACTTCTTAAGTTCTTTCTGATTCCTAGATGTCGAAGCTTTTGGCAAATTCTTACCAAGAATGCATAGAATACCAGCTAATTCCGAGAAAGATGTTAGTGAGCCTAGGGAACTAGGAGAGTTGCATTTTTGCTCCAAAACTCCCAGCCTAAGCAGTACGTGCATTGTAGTACCGAGCCCTACACTTGCTTAATTTTTGTGAATCTGGACAGCATGTACTGTCAGAAGCCAATATTAGTTCAGCTGCCAGACGGGTGCGTCTCTATGCTGGTTGTGTCTGCATCTTTCCTCACCTAAATATGTCGACTTCTTTTCCTTGTAGCTTGGATTGTTTCTGCATTCCTTTTCTAGTATTGTCCTTTGAGAATGTTAAAAGGGAGAAATGTTTTGAATTAAAATGCTCATAGACTCTTGAGTATTCAGAGAGACAATTTTTTATACTGATCAAACGGTTTTTGCAGTCCTGCTTTCTTAGCCTCAACAGGACACAGAAGAGATTAGCTCTTAAGAAATCCTGCAAAAGAAAGGACCATTCAGTATGGATGGTCAAATCAGTCTTGCATAACAGCACATCAAGTTTTAATGAAAATGGGGCAACTGAACCTGCAAGGATTCTTCTGGAGAGGTTGTTTGCCCAGACCCAGAAACTTGAAGAACAGATAGGCAGAGAGCTCCGCATTCCTCAGGATGTTGAACCTGGATGGAATCTTGGAAACCTGGAGTCTGATCTCCAGGCAGCTCTAACTGCCTTGAATAAGAAGGAAGAAGACCTGCAAGAAGCCGAAGGTAAACTATTTTTAGAATACATTGAATTAAACCATGCAAAGGAGGACTTGGGTCGGCGAGAGGTAGAAATGTCGAGTGCTTGTTTGAAGCTGGAAAAAATCGAAGAGGAGCTAAAGCAAGCTAATCTTAACTTAGTTTCTCGGGCAACCGAAATTGAAGATCTAAAGCTTCAACTTAAGGAAAGAGATCAGCAGATATCTGTCACACAGTCAGCACTGTTCTTTAAGGAAGATGAAATAAATAAAATGATGGGTGAATTAATGAAGAAGAGAAAGGAAGCTGCTGATATGGAATCTGAATTAAAGTCCAAGTCTCAGCTCCTTAATGAGGCAAATAATGTAGTGAAAAGACAAGAACTTGAGCTTCAAGAATTTCATAAAGCACTACGAGAAAAAGAGGAAGAACTAGAAGATTCTTTGACAATTCGGAAGAATGAAGAGGAGAAGCTAAAAGTTTCAGAGGCCAACTTGCAGAAGCAGACAATGAGTTGGCTTTTAGCCCAGGAAGAATTGAAGAAGCTGGCAGAGGATGCATCTAAGCATATGGGAGAAGCTAATGAAACACTGGAGGATTTCAAAAGAGTGAAGAAACTTCTCGCTGATGTGAAATCTGAATTAGTCTCATTTCAGAAAACTCTGCTTTCCTCTAGGCAGAAAATGGAAAATCAGGAAAAGCTACTAGAAGACCAGCTTGTGGAGCTCGAGAAAGATAAGAGAAGTGTCATGTCATATATGACGACTTTGAAAGATGCTCATGTAGAAGTAGAGAGTGAAAGGACAAAGCTTAGGGTTGCTGAGGCTCGAAATAAGGAGCTTGATCGGGACTTATCCTTGGAAAAGGAGCTTGTTAAGGAGTTGCAGGAGCAGCTAAACAGAGAGAGATCTGATCTGCAGCAAGCAATTGAAGAGACGTCTTTCCTCCACGAGGAGCTAAAGAGGAGAAGTACTGAATTCCAAGAATCACAGGGTCTTCTTCTGGTCAAAGAGTCGGAACTGGTTGAAGCTAGACTAGAGATCCAGCATTCAAAGTCTGAGCAGGCTTGCCTTCAGCTTGTACTACAGGAGAAAGATATGGAAATCTGTAATGCAAGGAAGATGCTAGCGGCAGTAAACCAGGAGATTGCTGAGCTACGGATGTCCGTGGTCAATAAGGAAGACCAGCTTACCCAGGCGATGACTGAGTTGAAAGAGAAAGATGAACACGTTCAGGTAATACAACATGAACTGCATGATACAAAGCTGAAATTCTCTGAAGCTGAAACTGTTGTAGAAAAAATTGTAGAGCTTACAAACAAACTGGTTGAACCCATAAAAGATAAAGACTACAATGCTTTGAGCCCATCCGAGGAGATGGATCACCTGTTTAAGAAACCAACTGATAATTTGAAGTGGCAAAAGAAACAAATTGAAACTGAACTTGAGATTACCAGGGAAACTCTGAGGTCTAAAGAGATGGAAGTTCTAGCTGCTCAGAGGGCTCTAACAATCAAAGACAAGGAACTTGAAATGGTCCTGCAAAAGTTAGGTGAAAGAGAGAAGGAAGTAAGGCATATGAAGGAAGAAGTGGTCCGAGATGGTGATGATTTGAGGAAGCTCTACGCTTTGGCCCAGGAGAAAATTGGCGAGAAAAGTATTGGGGACCTCACGATAGAGAAATTACAGTTGGAGGCAGCTCAGTTGGAAGTTCAGGCTGCGACTAGCGCACTCCAAAAGCTCACTGAGATGAGTCGAGAACTATTGGTTAAAGCTAGTTTGAGCGTTGAGGCTGACTATGATATTAGTATCTTCCCGCATAGCGGCTCTAACTCTGAGGTTCAAACGAGTGTTGTCCACGACGAATGCAATGGTGAAGTTCAAACAGAAATTATGCAGCTTTCAGCTTTGACTGAGCAGCTTGTAAAAGAGGCTGGTATTGCTGGCGAGTTGTACTAACTTATTCAGGAAATCTGAAGCTACTGGCACTACAGATTGTGTAGATATCTAACCGTTTTGTTAAGAATAGTTGCAGATTGCTTGAGGACACGATTTTGCATTTTGTTCCAGTACTACACATTCAAAGGTAAAATCAGGTGTGTTGTATGGTCGGCACTTTTGTGTAACTTACACGTAGTAAACATAGCAACAGCCAACAAATGCGAAGTAGCTGTCTTGGTTTTGTTTGTAGCTTGTCTCTAATAATAATACATGACCATCAACAAACCGTCCCCCCTCCCCCCACTAAGAACAGAATAAGCTTGAGTTTTTGTACTCGTCAAGTTTTGTAATAGGGATCTTGATGGCTGCGGTCATGAGGTGTGGGTTTGGCTCCCTCTTGCTGTGATTTGGGCAGGTACCAGAATTGATGGTTGTCAGTGGTGGCTGTGGGTCGATCTGTCATGGATGTTGTCTTCTCTGTTGGTGGGTCTTTGTTCGGGTTCGGTTGCCATCACCCATGTACCTGAGTTGGGGCATGTGATCCGCGTGGTGGTGGTTAAGAGTGGTTGGGCGCGGGATTCCACGGTGGATGGCGGTCAGATAGTCCAATTTGAGAATTTCTCCTAGTAGCTTTTTCTCTTTCTTCTCCTCCCCTTCCCTCCCTAGTTAGGCCCACCTCTCCTTCTACTGAACTTTTCTTGGTGTGTGTTGAGACTGGGGTCTCCAGTGCAGCTGGTGTGGTGGTGCGTTAGTTTGGATTGGTGGTTCGTTAGGGTGGTGTTAGTGGGAGTTGCAGGTTGAGTGGTGGTGGTAGGCCGCAAAAGTGCATCGACTTTGGGTTTGTTCAGATATATTCACGGGTAGGAGGTGCCTTCAATGGTGGTGGTGGTCATATGGTGGTGTGGTGGTGTGGTGGATCGGCGGTGGTGGCTAACGGCTCTACAGATGGTGATGTGTGCTGCGGCGTGTGGGCAGCGCGCGTGGACAGTGGTCTCGGGGCATGTGGCCTTGCGTTGACAGGTGTTGGCTTTGTTAGGCTGATAGGTGGTGTTTTTTTTTTTTTTGTTAAGAGGAGAAATATATTATATGTAAAGGTTTTACAAGCCAACCCGGCGGTCAGATCATCTATTTTACAGACATAAAGATAACATTAATTGCTATCAATAACACTACAGGCTAACAACTAACCTATATATCCGATACAAATTACAATTAGACTGAAGTAGAGTATATCCTACACTTCAGTCTAACAACTTGTCGATGCGAACGTTTATGATTAACACCAAATACAGCAAAACACATAAAAATACAACACATATTACACAAAACCGCGAGAAGGACAATCGGAACCGCGTCAACCAAAGATGTACTCGATCATCTACGGAACACAACACAAATACAAGAGGCGAATGATCCATCAACACCGCATGGTTCACTCTTTTCTACCGGCGTTTCCAATCCCAAACGTTACCGTCGAGACCGGCAACGAAGCTTCAACCACATACTACGAGCTAATCTAAAAAACAACCCCCAAAACCCCAATACAAACCTAAAGCTAAAACCTAGTGAACATGTAACCCACCCCTTTTCCCCAAGGCCTCGCCCCATCTTCCACCTCCCCCCCCCCCCCCAACCCCAACACACACACACACACACACACACACACACACACAGATTGAAAAATCCCAACCCGAGGCCCCCTCACCCCTCTTTCCAAAGGTTCACCTAAACCCAATAAAAGTAAACCAAATTCATCAAAAAAGAAAAAAAAATTACAAACTACCCGAAGTGATTCCGGCCATCGCTGGTGAGATTCCGGCCATCGCCGGTAAGATTTCGACCACCGCTGGTGTTGATTTCTCTAACCTTCTGAAGCCCCTCCATTCAAGAGTTGGTACAAATCTACCTTTGATCGTCAAATACAAGTAGATCTACCAGATCTAGTAGATCTATATCTAGTTCTACCTAGATCTGACTAGATCCGGCGATATCGATGGATCGTCTCTGGCTACAGCACCATCCGGCGATATCTATACATCGCCTCCGCCGTCATCTTCAATCTTCCTCCGGTCACCTTCATAGCACTTCTCACAGACAAACAACAACACAACAGAACATGGAACTTGACAATAAAATGGAGATTAAGGGGAGAGAGAGAGAGGTAGTCGTGAAGACCCCGCCCCCCCTCCCCCACGGCTAACGCCGGCGAGTTTTTGTCGTGGGCTTCTTGTAGAGAGAAGGCAGAAAAAAGTTTAGAGAGAGAGCTAAAGGTACCTCTCTCACTATTCTTGTTGGGCTGATAGGTGATGTTAACATGTGTTTGTTTCTTTTGTTTTCTTGATGTGTTGACAAGTGGTTGGTTTGTGCTATCTTCTTTTTTTCTTAAGTTTTCCTACTATGTTGATACCTCTGGCCTCTGGGATAAGGTTCTTGTCCTTGTTTATAGTTAGTGTTTTAGGTCAAGTTAAGGGTGTGTTAATCTTTTCTACAAGTAGCCTTCGATAGGGGTTATTTTATGTTGAAGTTGTTTATTCTTTTTCCGCTCATCCAAGGAGGCTTGGTTATGTGCCTCTCTGACTAGGGTTACGTAGGGGAGTGCGGCAACGTGTTATTATTCTTTTTTTTTTTTATGAACTTTCTATCTTTTCCTACATGCTTATCAAAGTTATAATTGGTAGGGTTTTTATTCAAAGTCAAAAAAAGGTGGTGTCGCAGGAGGATCTCTCAAAGCAACTGCATAAATATGGGGTGTCTGAATCTATGATATTCAATTGGACTTAATGTTGGAATTGTTGTAAGAAACAGGCAAGAACAACTCCAATGAATAATATAAAAATAGTTGGCTGAGAGGCGGACTAGGTCGTTCTCTTAAGATGATTCGCGACCCTTCGGAGAATTATCACCAGTGCAACAAGGTTATCGACGCGTCGCCTCCGAGATACAACAACTCAGTTTCACTGTTGATTCACTCGTAATTCTGCACAAAGGAATGAAACAGAAATTTTACTCGATACCTTACCAAAATGCTCACAAGTCTAAGTGTTTAGAAATCAGAAAAGAGAGTTAAAGAGAAAGCTTGAGTTGTGGGTTGAAAAAGTGAGGAAGAGGTCTCCTTTTATAGGTGAAGAAAAGAGCTGTTGAAAATCTGTTACAAAGAAATAAATCTGAAATTCATTTCAGAATAAAATGTTGCAATAAAAAATATGAATGTTATGTAATAAAAGAAAATGTGACTGTTGGGGAGTAATGAAGAATATGAATGTTGTCTAACAGCTATATTTTCTAATATATATCTCCCTCGCTTGTCCTCCCCCCCCTTGCGCGTGCGAGCCCTAGACTCAAGCACATCCTACTAAAAGGCCAAGGAGTGTCATCTTACATACTTTTTAAATTTTTTTACAACGGCCAATATGGGACAAATACTTTCCAAAAGTTTAAGTATGTAAGAAAACATTTACTTATCATTTTCATGTAATGTGGGACAAAAGCACTTATAGTTTTACTCAAAACTATAATGTTTTTCTCAAAACCATTCTTGAAAAGAAAAGTGGATTTTTTTGTTAAAATACTCCAACAATCCCTCACTTATTTTAATTAAAAAAATTCACAACTTAGGGGCCGTTTGACATGCTTTTTTTTTCAGTTTTAAAAATTGGAAAAAATAGAAGTGTTTGGTAACAATTTTTTTTTCAATTTAGAAAGTGGCTTTTTAAATTGTAGAGTAAAAAAAAAGGGGGGGAAAAGCTATTTTCTTTTTCACTTTAATTTTTTTTTTTTAGACCTCCACCACAACGCACTCACTGCCTGCAGCCACCGCCTACCGTCGCTCGGCAGCCACCTCTGGCCGCCGTCAACCACCATCGGGCGGTAGCCACCTCCGGCCACCACCACCAACAACCACCTCCGGCCACCACTGCCGGCAGCCATTGTCGGCGACAACCGCCGACCACTACCACAGTCGACCACCGCTACGCCCCACCACTGCCACCGCAAACCACCAAAAAAAAAAAGTCAAAATAAAAAGAGTTAATCAAATACAAAAAAAAAAAAGGTTATCAAACACTCACTTGTTTTTGTAAAAAAAATAAATTAAGCTGCTCTTTAAAAACTGAAAAAAAAAAAAAAAAAAAAACTCTGTCAAACAGACCCTTAGACTGTGGGAAAAAGGTGAGAGTCTCATGCATTGTGACAGTGGTTCTGCCTTGAAACCTTCACTTAGTGTTTCAGTCTTCCCGTATTAGAGCCAAAGTGGACTCAGCCTTGAAACGATGCCTACTTGAGGATACATAAAAGATATCATACACACGAGACTCAAGGTATCCTATACCAAGCTTCATAAGCCAGCACGTTATGGCCATGTGCTTTATCCCAGTTTTCATGAGTGCTCTAGAGAATTAGCCCGATTCTTATAGGAAGTAGCCTCACTTCCACACTCATATAGGTGAGTCTATCAAGGATGCTCTCGTAACTATTACATCTCACCCGTTTGGGCTGTAGAACTCATTAAAAGATCACAATGAATCTCAACCTCCAATATCGTTACGATAAACATGTACTTACACCATAGGGAGGGACATTGTCATAAGACAAAAGTAGTACATTTAGTTCTTAGGATCTTCAGTCCCTAGGAGGTTGTATCCTTATATGTGACTTATACATTTTTGGGCTTAAGTCACATCCCCCTCGACGTATACAGTATACCAAATCTTTTCTTTATCTAGAGCTTTTGTAACTGGATCGGCGAGATTATCGCCTGATCTCACGTGATCAATATTGATCGCACATTTGCTAAGATATGATCTCACAGTACTGTGTTTTCTTTTAACTGATCTGGATTTTCCATTATAATACTTACTTTGCACTCTGTCAATGGCTACAGTGATATCACAGTGAATCAAGTAACCAACATGCTTCTTCACTTGCCGAAGCCAAGGCTATTAGTTCGGCTTCCATGGTGGATTTGGCAATAACTTATTGCTTCTTGGATCTCCAACATACAGCCCCACCACCTAGTGTAAACACATAGCCTGTTGTTGACATGGAATCTCCAGATTGAGAATTCCAATCTGCATCACTAAAACCTTCAAGAACAGCTAGTTGCCTTTGATACATCTAGGGATGGCAATGGGGCGGGTCGGATGTGGATCTCATAAAATCCGTACCCGCCCCGGTAGCACTAGAATCTCGACCCGCCCCGCCCCGCCACCGGGTCAAAAGAATATTATACCATAACCGATCCTAAGTTAGTTTAGAAAAACCGTCCCTGCCCTGATCCGCCCCGCCCTTGGTGTTGATCCCAGTAATGTTTATACTTTGGCATTTCTTGCCCCTATCTTCTTCTAGTTGTTCTCTATTGTACAGCATATACATTTTCACCGGTAAAAGAATTCCATTGCAACCTAACCTACCAAGAGAAAAAGCTCTAAAACAACTTCAAGAACAATACAAGCAGAAAAGAAAAAAAACTATCCTTGTAAAATACAATAGGGTATTTGTCAAAAGAAAATAAAAATGCAATAAGTGGTTTCCTATCATACAGCAAAATCTCAAAACTACAAGGAGCTTCGGCCAAGATTCCATGTCCTTGCACAGAGCTGACTCCTTCACCCCCATAAATACACATGTACCTAACCTTCCTTTAGCAGTAAAAGCCATAGTTGATGCCAATCTACATAGTTCTGCAAGCCAAATGGAAATTAAACCATTCCTTAAGCTTGTTTGTTTTGACGAAAGGAGGAAACTGTCTTGCATTCACCCCGATCTCATGGTGAAGGTACACCCTGTTGCAGATGGTGGTCGCCGAGGTGGAGGTGGACGCCGACGGTACGGGGAAGAGGAAGAAGAGAAGGAGTCAAGGAGGTGGGGCGGAAGGTCGGCAGAGAGGAGAGAAGAGAATATTAGATTAGAAAATTTTAGGGTTTGTGACTATATATATTTATAGATGGACGGCTAAGATTCGCTAGTGCATATGAGAAGTATAACGGGGACGGGTATGGGTCGGATACCGGGGCGGGTTGGACAGAATACCATACCCGCCCCTATTACCTTAGCAGAAGCCTTATCCTCACCAGACTCTGACCTTTGGACATAAGCCATAAATGATGAAATAGAGTCTCTAATAGCTAATAGCACATGGAAGTTAGTTGACTTACCTCCATGTTGTAAATGGATTGTATAGTTGACAAGTTTAAAGCGAGGCTGGTAGCAAAGGGGTTTAAATAACGAAAGGATATTAAATTTTTTGATATCTTTTCGCTGGTCACTAGAATAACATCCATTAGACTTTTAATTGCTATCGCAACAATATATAACTTAGAGATTCACCAAATTGATGTTAAAACAGCCTTCCTAAATGGAGAATTGGAAGAATAGATATATATGGACCAACCAAAAGGTTATGTGCAACAACGGCATCAGAGCAAGGTGTGTAAGTTGAATAAATCCATATATTAGTGATTTTGGTCATACTACAAAATTCACATTTCTCAAGTTCATTATGCAACTTAGGCAAAAGTCCTACATAACTCATATCTTTAAGATATTTTCCATTTATGTGACAAAGACGAGCATGTCAAGTATTCACACAAGACACAATATACACGAAAGTAGAAGTTTTATTCATTTCAACATTAAGTTTAAACATACCATCACATGCATAGCCTTTACCAACAAACATACCGTTCTATAATAGAACAAATTGATCGGACTCGAAAGTTTGCTTGAATCCTGCCTTCTTGAGGAGATAATCGGACACCAAGTTTTTCTAATATCCAGAGTATGTAGCACGTCCTTAAAGGTCAAAATTCTGTCTGAGGTAAACTTAAGAACAACATCTCCCATGCCTAAGAATTTTTTGGAATGAGAATCACTAAGAAAAACCTTATTTCTTGCCTTTTTCTACAAGTTTTGAAACCAATTTTTGTCACGACAAACATGTTTTGATGCTCTGGAGTCGGCCCACCATCATTCTTCGCTTCCAACTAGATTTATTTCAGAAATCATAGCAACAAGTGGTTCATCGATAACATTTGCTTGTGGTGTTGAACCGAGTTTTTTATGGCGACAATTTCTAGCATTATGCCCTTGTTTTCCACAAATAAAACATGCACCATTTGCAAAACCTTCATTTCCACAATTGTTGTTGCTAGAATTGTTATTTGAATTTTTATTTTTCTTGTTGCTATTTGCACGGTTGGAAGACTGGCCTTGATTCCACTTTTTCGAGGCAAAGGAAGAATGTTGATTTTTAAAACCTTTGTTTTTCATATGCTTGCCTCTAGCATTCAATTATTTTGTCTTTGAAAATTGTTTTGACCCTTAGGAGCGCTATCACTCGACGTTAGGAAGTTTACCTTAGCACAATTACCATTAGCATTACCATTACATTGGTGGTTGTTGGTATGATTGGCATGTGTGTTGTTGGCAAGAGCTTCATTCTTCTTGTCTTACTTTCTAGCTTCCTCCTTAATTTGAAGCCGCGCCATAAGGTTGACAATCGATAGTTCCGATTGCTTGTGACGGAGGCCTTTCTGGAACTCCTTCCACGAATTCGGCAACTTGTCTATGATGGCAGCCATTTGCATTTGTTCATCTACTTGGATTCCTTCGGAGATGATTTCATGTACAATCATCTGGAGGTCGTGCGTCTGAGCTACAACCGACACGTTCTTCGACATATTGTAGTTGAAAAAGCGGCTACATGCATACTTCTTTTTTCCGGCTTCCTCGGTGTCGTATTTTTGCTGCAATGCTTTCCACATTCTCTTTGCCGAATTGTAAGTATACGAATAATAATCATAAAGTTCATCGGAAAAACAATTGAGCAAATAATTACAACATTCTTCTTCGTCGTTTTCCCGCTTCGCTGCATATTTTTCATGCTCCACCAATTCCTTCTCATTCATATTTTTTGTGTCTACCTTCTTTGGATTTTTGGCAATTAAAATCCACACTACCTTCATCAACTTGAGATAGAACAATACCTTGCTAGCCCACCTTTTGAAGTTTTTTCCACCAAATCGAAATGGCTTATTCAAGTCATTTGAGTTGGCAGCAGGAGTAGCAGAAGACATGGTGGAATCCGCCATCGAATCATCTTAAATTTTTGGAATTGTTGCAAGAAACAGACAATAACAACTCCAAAGAATAATGTAAAAACAATTGGCTGAGGCGTGTTCTCTTAAGACGATTTGCGCCCCTTCGAAGAATTACCACCGGTGCAGCAAGGTTATCGACGCGTCGCCTCTGAGATAAAACAGCTCAGCTTTCACTATTGCTTCACTCGTAATTATGCACAAACGAATGAAGTAGAAGTTTCACTTGATACCTTACCAAAATGCCCACAAGTCTAAGTGTTTAAAAATCATAAAAGTGAGTTAAAGAGAAATCTTGAGTTGTGTGTTGAAAAAATGAGGAAGAGGTCTCCTTTTATAGGTAAGAAAAAGAGCTGTTGGAAATCTGTTACAAAGAAATAAATCTGAAATTCATTTCAGAATAAAATGCTGTAGTAAAAAATATGACTGTTGTGCAATAAAAGAAAATATGATTGTTGGGGAGTAATGAAGAATATGACTATGGCCCAACAGCTATATTTTCTAGTATATATCTCCCCTACTTGTCCTTCCCCCCTTGCGCTTGCGAGTCTTAGATTCAAGCACATCTTACTAAAAGGCCAAGGAGTGTCATCTTATATACTCCTTAAAATTCTGTACAATGGCCAATGTGGGACAAATACTTTCCAAAAGTTTAAGTATGTAAGAAAACCTTTACTTACCATTTTCAAGCAATGTGGGACTAAAACACTTATGGTTTTACTCAAAAATCTAATTTTTTCTCAAAACCATTCTTGAAAAGAAAAGAGATTTTTTTGTTAAAATACTCCAACACTTAACGCCAGGAATGTTGGCCCCATAGTTTATGATTTAACTACTCTACCAAAAAAGAAAAAGACATTGGCTTGGGATTATGGCTAAGTGTATTACCCAACGGTGTGCATGCTGTTATAATAGCATCAATCTGCAACTTGTTAGAACACATGATTTTGCAAACTCTGTGTGGGCTGCTTCCAATGCCAGAGACTCAAAATCAACCAGGATCTGGACTCTTCCCGGGTGCGGTTACCATCCTCTTTTGTGTACTTTTACCTGCCTTTCTTCCCGTTGCATGTCTGAGGAAGGTGTAAATGCTCTACAGTGACACCCCGAGTCTTCAGTGGAATCTCGGCTCTGAATTACGAGGTTTAAATCGGACTATTTTATTCAACGCGAGGTACCTCCCTGTCAGCTCACTCACGCAGTCTGTTTGCACCGATTATGCTCAAACCCCTTAGCATCTGTTGTTTTTATTTATTTCTTGACTTGCTGCATGTTTTCATTGCATCTATAACTATATTATATATAATGATAACACCATTTTTTGTGTAACACTTCTTTTAGTGTTACATAACTACCTATCTAGAATGGTGACGCATTTAAAGTAAGTTTTTTAAATGAGTCATGTTTCCTCATGTAGCCTCATATTCATTCATTGCAGCCATACTTTGCACTTTGTCCATATTGCCCTAGGGAACGAGCAGTCCCTTAGTTTGGCTCAGGCAATGTCACCCTATGCTTGTCGAGCTGGAGTTTTTGTGCACCAAGAGTGGTTCGATCCAGTACAAGCTGGTGCATCTTTTTGGCTGACTAGAATGTTGCATGCGCCCTAGATTTTCTTGGGACTTTTGAGCATCTAGCTGCTTATCCTATTAGATGAAGATTTCATTCGTATTGAACCTGGTTTCCAACTTAAAAGCATACTCAAGGGTAGGAGAAGCCCACTATGTGTAAGAACCAATCTCATATCCCATCTATAGTCGTTGTGGGGCTTGACCCCCGCCCTCATGCGCAGCGTGGAATACGATGTACTCCCCTTCACGTGAACCATGGAATAAGAGGTGATCCCGTTGAGCTGAATGAGGCGGCATGGGCGTAGCTCTGATACCATATTGAACCTAGTGTCCAACCTAAAAGCACCCTCAAAAGTAGGAGAAGCCCGCTAGGTATAAGAATCAATCACATACCCCATGTATAGTAATCAATAATAATTCAATATAGAAGCCTTGTAGGTACAAGGCTCAACCATAGGAGAAACCCATCAAAGTCTGGTGTCTCTTCCAGTGATACTGTTATGTCCTTTATGGAGGAAAATTGGGAGCATAGTACATTGACTAGTGAACCTCTTTCGGATCCCACCTATTATAGACAACTAGTTGGTAGCCTGATTTATCTCACTGTTACTTGACCAGACATTGCTTATGCAGTTCATTGGGTTAGCCAGTTCATGACCACTCCCTCCACCATTCACTTGGCTGGCTTTCTTTGAATTTTGCGATATGTACATCATGGCTTTAATTATCCGTCTGCATCCTCTCTACAACTCAGCTCACTGCCTTATCTGATGTAGATTGGAGACGCGATCTTGTCGATCATCGTTCCACTACATATTTCTATTTTTTTGGGTGATTCTCTCATTGCCTAGCGCAGCAAGAAACAGTCCATTGTCTATCTCTCCAACACTGAGCCTGAGTATCGCGCTCTTGCTGACACTACTGCTGAGTTAGTTTGGTTGCGATGGCTACTCGGAGATATAGGTGTCCCTTTTGGCTCTGCTATTCTTATTCATTGTGACAATCAGAGCGCTATCCAGATCACTCACAATTATGTTTTTCATGAGAGGACAAAACAAATTAAGATTGATTGTCATGTCACTTATACCCTTTTGACTCTGCTACTTCTATTCATTTTGACAATCAGAGCGCTATCCAGATCACTCGCAATGATTTTTCTTATGAGAGGGCAAAACACATTGAGATTGATTGTCATGTCACTCGTACATATCTCACTCGTGGTATCCTTGCGCTCATTCCCATATCTTCCTCCGATTAACTTGCAGATGTCGTCACGAAGTCCTTCTCTGCAAAGCACTTCTTGCACTTAATTTCCAACCGACCACCCTGAGTTTGAGGGGGGGGGGTATATCAGTTAACTTCGTAAATAAAGGAATCTCCTTAATTTACTCAAATGTCATATCGATCTTGTATCTTGTCAATCCTTAATTTGCTCATCGTATTTATTGCTAGGTCAACTATAATGCCTATAAATACAGACCTCTTATGTACTCTTTACACAGAGAAATATACAAACATTTTCTATTTCAAAAAGAAAAAAATGTGAAAGCATCCAACTCAAAACTAATTGGCAATAAGGGGAGAGGCCTACAAGGCTTAGATATTAAATTATTATTGATTATTTATCCGATGTGGGATTGATACCCAATATGGGGTTTGTATCTCAACACGCCACCTCACATATGGCCTGCCTGATCTTTGAGTAGGCCTAGTATGTGGACTGATTAGGTTATAGTGAGAAACTAATTTTTAAATTGTCTGCTGGGCCTGAATCGACTAGCTTCGATATCATATTGAAACTAGTGTCCAACCCAAAAGCATGCTCAAGAGTGAGAAGCCCACCTGGTATAAGAACCAATCTCATACTCAATGTATAGTCGTTGTGTGACTTGACAATCTGGTTTTGTTTATTGCTATTACTGGATTGATCATATTTTGGTATCGTGCAAGGCCCGCTCACAATCTATCTCACTCCCCCCCTCCCCCCAACCATTTTGTGATGCACTTTTATTGTTAGGGTGTGCCTTGAGGGTAGTCCTTTAACTGTCTACATTTTGTGTATGTAATTATTTGTAAAATCATGGCATGTCATGATAACTCAAACATTTTATGTATCACGCTCACACCCAAGCTTATTTATCTATCATATTCTTGACTTTATCAAAAAAATAATACTCTACTTTTCGCAGTTACTGTATATATCTTTTCACTATTCGCAAAAACAGAATGCGTCAAAATTTGGAGGAGGATTCTTTGGATAAAGAGAAAATTATGTTACCAATGCAGTCATATTAACATATTAGAGGATAAAATTGAGAAAATTGCATGCCAAACCAAAGATGGCCTTGCTTTGCCATCAAACATTACTCCGCTATGTAATCACTTTATGTGCATCCTTACCTGATGGCGCCGCCCTGATAGCCTGTGATCTTTTTGAACCCCATCCTCTCCCCCCCCCCCCCCCCCCTCCTCTCTAACTTGCATGTTGTAGAAGCTTCCTTCGATCTTAGTTCTACATTTCAATACTCTGCGGACACAAAACAAGCAAACTTCAACTTCAATAGAGCTTTATTTCAGGTAAGCATTTGATAGTTGCGCATCAGTTGTAAGAACATGAATGGTAACTCACACACACCCGCGCACGCACATTTATCACTAGACTACGACACAACATACCACCATGGCTATGAGCTTGTTAAGAGTATCAAGCATGTGAAAAACTGAGGTTCAGATATAGGCCAATCTTTTCATCTATACTACTTATAATGAGAACATCACTTTTAGTGTAACACTCATTCTGGTGTTACACTGAAAGTGATTCTTATGCTGACATATGTCCTCACTAAGGACTTTTCTTAAATGACCCATCAATTTAACTTTAGGTTGTAGTTAATTAAGGATATAGATGTAAAATGACTTCAGCCCACTACCACATTATCCACCTACTTACAGTTACCAATCAGTTAACACATTTTATCGATATCTCCAATCTCCTCTCCTTTAAAAGTTAGAATCATTGTGAAAATCACATTTTTATTGCTTTATCATCTCAAGATTGTAAGTGGCATGACCATGCAAGATTGTAAGTGGTATCCCGGCAACTCCCATCTCCCCCATATGTGACAGGATCATGTAAGATTGCAAGTGATATACCAGTATTTGAGACTCATTGCTGTGGTGTTCCATTTATTTTTCATCGCTCGATTTCCTCATTTTCAATATCTTTTGATTTAAATATATTTTTTTAGTTTATTTAATCTTTCTACACTACTTTCATTTGCAATTTGGGTGCCGATATTTTCTCAGAAGTGGGTGCTTGGATTTGTGTTACTTCCGTTGGTAGGACTTTTGAAGTGTTGCCATGCGTAATATTGCATTGACATGACAATTACACTCTACTAAGCAAATGGCACTTCCTTTATTTGTTGCAGAACTTGAGGTTTGCACACCAAGTATTTGTTTTAAGTTCTGAAATAATAGGAATTGATCAAAAGGCGCACTCTTATATCGTTTTGGTGTTCTTGCCTCTACGATCATGGTCATTTGACTATCTTGATGTTCATTTAGCATCATCTTGATCACTCAAAGCTTATATGTGCCTACTAAGAAAATCATGTGAATTATGTGTCAAACTAGATACAAGAAATTTATCCATATCTGCCTACAATGAAAATTATGTGCCAAACTTAAAGCTTATATTGAATAAATTAGTAACGTTTTTATGCGTAAACCATATCTTGCAGGGGTATGACTGAAGTTTCAGAAAAACAATTATAATAAATAATCAGAAAGAATTAGTTGACAACATGTTTATATGTGCAAGAATATTTGTGCTTACTTATTTTAAAGTGTTTAGGCTTGATACGATGTTATATCTATCTTTTGGACTTTCCTCCATGTACAAGTAGGTTATTTTAGGATTTATACATAAATGAATTGCGTGTGCACGACAGTCGACAGCTCCTCTTTATATACCACACAGGCACACAGGGGGTTGCTATAACAGGCATTATTGCATGAGCGACAAGTGGCTCGACATAGTGAGAAGGAAACAAAAGTAAAAATAGAAAATCAACCTTTTAATTTGGAAAACAATTATCTCATAACCACCGCAACAAAATTAGGTTCTTTTGAATTATTGAAACCTAAGATACTATAATGAATTATAAATCACGTTTGTATTTTTATCCAGCGCAACGAATTTCCTCAAACAGCCTTTTAATGACATTTTTAAATGCATTCTATGAATACACTTTAAAGTGCATTGTAGTATTTTCTTTTTCTTTCATTTTTTTTTTTTTGTTGCTATAAATGAAAATGCAATTTGTGGTCCATTAATATTGTAATTAAAACCAGCGACCTCATAATTATTCTTCAAGACATCTGTCATTTCTTTTACCATTTAGGTTAGTGCACCGTAAGTTTGAAGGTTCTATTGCCTCAACCTTTTAGAACCTTTAGACCTACAATGTACTGCGCGTATGTGAATGACAACTAATTGAGAGTTAAATTTAGGGTGCGGCTATTCCCGCATCCATTTGGGCAAACGCCGCACCTATCGAAAAAATGTATATCTATAGTCCCAGTTGTGCCCCTCTGTTTTTCCCAATTCATCTTCTACAGATTTGTTATTCACCAGGAAAACTTGTATCATGCTTTGCCAACATGTTCCTTTGCTCGACGGGCATTATGCCCGCATAATTTATATAAAGAGATAGCTAGCACTACTTCAATCTTCTAGTGGTGGACGGATGTGGACAAACGAACAAAGGAAGATGAATTTGGTTTGTTGCTCGTTGTCAGTTGGTGGCTATGGAAAAACCAAAATGAGACCATATAGAGAGGGGCTCAAATGGATGCATTAGAGTTGTTTTCAAAGGCCTAGCTATTCCGGGACAGCTTTTATAGAGCCATACTCAAGTCTCACCGTGCAAATCCTATCTTCATGCCGAAATGGAAGCCACCAATTACAGGTATGTACAAAATAAACTTTGATGGCGCCTTATTTCGAGAGAATAAGGCAATGGCTGCTAGGTTAGTGATTCGGAACTCTGACGGTATATTTTATGCAGTGCTGTCACAGTTTATAAGTGACTGTGAGATCTAGAAATAGAGAAAGCAAAAACGGTACTATTGGCAATGGAATTTGGCATCGATTGTGGTTTTACGGAAGTGTCAATTGAAGGAGATTCGAAGAATGTGATTACGACACTTAAAAGTGCGAAGGATGATTTCTCGACAATAGGTGTTCTTATGGATGATGCCTAGAATAAGCTTTTAGGGTTTCAGAGATATAATTACACTGGACTAAAAGAACAGGAAATATGGTGACCCATAAATTAGCAAAATATGAAAGGGTACATTTGGACTCTAGAATTTGGTTAGAGGAAGCACCTGGTTTTTTAATGCCAGCTATCCTCAGTGATATAACCGATAATGAGTAATAATATCGCTCGTTCATCTAAAAAAAAAAAGATTTGTTCTTCACAATTCCCCTGCCGGAACACCTTTAATCTGGTTTCATTTCTGCATATAGTTGCATTCTCTATTCAAACCCCTATTCTGTCAGCGACAAATTGTTTTGAGCATTGGGTTTCATAGGCTTAGAGGTTCAGAATATGAAGAATGTCAACCAAGGGTCATTGATTGGACGCTTTAGGGATTCCAAAGCCAAACTTGAAGTATCTGGATTTTAATGTCTAGGGCTAATTGCTTGAAAATGATGAGCAGCTGTTTAGAATCCGCTGAAGCCATGCTGTACGTTGCCATATGCGGCTGAATTGAAGTAGCATAACCAAAAGGGGGCCAAAAGAGTCGCACCCTAAAATTATTCACACCCTGTCCGTCAAAACAAAGGACCGTAGACTAATTGCGTATAAAACTCCATAATTTGAGATCCAAAGCCACCACCACTTTCAACTCAATCCACCACTACTTCTCCATGACCACCGCCACCGCAACGCTCCTCCCCCCTTCCCCGGACCCACTACCACTTTCCCTACTAAACCCAACACCCCTTTTTACACCAAACCACCACTTTTTTCCTCACCGAACCCGCTCATCGTCACCTTCCCACCAGATCCACCGCTTCCCCACAACCACCACCACCACAACATTCCCCATTTTCACCAGGGCCTAGACCCACCACTGCATTCACTACTAAACCCACCACCTTTTTTTACACCAAACCAACCACCACTTTCCCCACTCCATAAGTTGGAGACTACAACTGCCGATGCCGAACAGGGAGGGGAGATTGCAAGGGCTTTGATAATGATTATGTAACTACTACGTGATCTTTGACTGATGATGTGACCACTACACGTTTTTGTTACAAATTGTCTAATTTGCCCTCCAAAATTAAACAGACGTCAAAAATTCAAGCTCATACCGTCAACTGGTAACTGGGGCAACAATTAAGAAGCCAGGGTGGTAGGAACCATAAGAAAATTATGAAGTGTTTCGCGCGCACAAAATCCCAAATTATGGGACTTTAAGCGCAATTACTCCAACTATCAACAAAACATCAAAGAAACAAGCACTCAAAACCAAACCAAAAGCCTGGGGAGGAAAGACCAAACTCAAACCCCTGCACACGACGTAAGCAAATCTCAGAAAACAAGGACATCAAAGCGCAAGCACTATAATACTCCCAGGCTAGTAGTTTCACTAACAGCAATATCCTCTAAGCTCCCGAAAGACCATCGAAGCTCCCACAGGCTGCAACAATTTCACAATATTATCAGAGGAACTGAATATTACATATGAGCCAGTGACCAATAAGTACATAGCAGATACACCATCAAGCACAGAGCTATTTACATGGATACTTTCAAGTTCATTACCTAATTTACTTAAGCAGAAAAAGTTAAATATATGCATCGACTTTCGCTGAAAGCTTCGTGAACCAGTTCTCAACATATTTCAGTGAAATTTACTAGCTTTCTGCAGCTGGCCAAACAGCTGATAACTACCGAGTGGTAGCTGCAGTAATAATATTGGCCACCTTTGGAGAAAGCCATCCAGAATTATGGCCATCGTGTTGAACGTCACCTTGCATGGCCGGATTCTGGCCCTTGTTCAACTTTTTGACCTTCGACCTCCTTATTTTCTTCCCAGCAAAGAAGCCCAACTTCATGGCAGTAAAGAGACCCAAAGCAATCAGCAACGGCCTCACAGCCCAGTGAAAATCCTCAAGATGCTGATATTTTTTAACAATGCCCTGACATGTATTAAAAGAAACAGCTTCAACTTCAGCTGGATTAGCCAAGAAACTGCTGGTCTCATCTCCAAAGGTCAATCTACCAGGGAACTTGACAACTAGGCCACCATTTGGTAGGACCTGACATATTCTCCCTGTGGCCCACTCACCAGCTCTTTTACGAGGCCATTCAAACCGAGGACTAAAAACATTTGACTTGAGTCTGACAAACTGGCCCACACAATAAGATTCAGCCATCTCAAGCTCCAAATAGATGCCCTTCCAAAGTGTATTCACCCCTATGAAACCAACAGCCACACTTCCATCACGCCCAATGGAATGAAGAATCCCCACTGGTGAGTGCTTCTTGTCTTCCTTCTTCAGACGTACCCAGTCCCCTGCTGCCAAGCCAAATGTGACTCGTTCTAGTGTAGACCCATGAACTCTCAGAGGGTCATGTATGCCATGTACCCTCACTAAAACAAACCCATTCCGTTCAGTGTCCCGTTCTAAACCCACAACCGTTCCATCAGGAACTTCCATATTCTCAGGTTTGCTCGAGTTTGGTGGCTTTCTGGATCGCACCGCGTCACCCACTTGGAGAGAATCTTTTGATAGAAACCACTCCGTGTAACCACAAGTGCTTAATTGGTCTGGAACTGTTCTATAATCAGGACCTGTCCAGCCTCCATCATGGTAAACTGCATTCTGCGAACTGCAAATTAGGTCATCAGTAAGTTGGAGAATAACTTGTAGTTTGCATTAGAACATTTGAAAGCAACTAGAAGTTTTAGACAGAATATGTGAAACATATATCATCCTACAAGAGCACGTTTCCGACACAAAAATAAAAGATTCAACCGACCCCATAAACCAGTTGTTCTGCAAGTTAAACATGCAGACTGCAGAGCATAAGAAGCAGATTTTAATAAAGACAGAAATTGCGCAATTTGTGATATACAAGGCCAAACTTGCTTGGAACCTCGAATAGTCGAGTTATAGTTCAAACACAGCTCGTCATTCTTTATTATTGAACAAAGTTTGGCGTACATAAATGCCAAAGCTTGTGCCCAAAGAAATCCTTAGTATCATGATCAGGAGATTTGATGTGGTTAAAGGGGTGTTCCAACCAATTCTAACTCCAAAATGGCCTCTACCAATAATCAGTTTCGTCTTCGTGTGAATATTGTCTAGGATTAATCTCAACTTTCCTTTCCTTTACTGCTTCATATAACATCCTTTATTCATCAATGTCTCCCACCTATACCAGTAGGCAAAGATTAAACCATCAGATAACTGTCCTGCCCAATCAAAAATTCCACAATTCCCTCTATCGTTTCTGTATATGTTCCTCATCTAACTTCTTTTCTTATCCTAACCACCTTCCTCAAGAATTAAGTTGGATTTCTGACAACGCACAATTAGTGACATTCCATCCCTAAATAAAAAAGCTTATACCAGTAATAAACTTCCGTTATATATAGTTGCCCCCTGGGTCCACCCCTGTATATCTAAATTCACTTCAATGGTTTTATAGTGCTTAGTACCAGACATTCTCTTCAAGTTTCAATTTACTTCGCACAGGCGGGGTGGAAACTGACTATAGTAGATTGGTTCTTACTTTTTGTATATGGTATGCACTATGGTCTACTGAGCTGGATGATGATGCCTAGAATTTCTAAAAACAAATTCCGAGTTCTATTAAATGTAAGAGTACCCATACGGCTAAGAGAAAAACTTCTAATGCACGAGAAGATTGCTCCATTTCATATGGAGTGCATGGAACGTAGGAATAGCCATCTTGCATAAAACAGAGCGCCTATTGTAGCGGGAGTCTCGTGGCATTCACCTATCAATTCATGTACGAACAATCATTTCTGATGCTTCTGGAGCTCTTTATAGATGTGCAATGTCATTCCAACCCCGAGTATTAGCACTTCGGAGCTTGCAATATCCAGAACTAGATCTCAATACCAACCAATCCTAAAACAAGAAACAGATCTCAATTCCCTTTAGACATCCACCCTATTCTCCTTATATCCCTCACTGAAAAACAACCAAAGCCTCCAAACTTTGTAGCAGTTTACTTTTCAGGAAGAGGAAAACACAGTTTACAGCTATCACAACTGTTTAAAGCACCCATTAACATTGTCAAAATCCATCTTCTAACCCAATGACTAACACTATCGCTCTTGTCCTCTATTTTACTTAATTCTTCAACCGGCAGACATGACGGTGGTTTCTCCATTAGAACTGTTCCAAAATTCCTAGAAACTATGTATGTCGAGACAATGATGGACAAGACATCTACAAATATCATGTGGAATTTTAATAGTTAAGCACACAATAGCACCAACTTTTAAGTACATTTATACTGTGAATATATGCGAGTTCTGGAGATCATCTGCGTTCACTTTAAAAGTTTGTTTATGTTTGATCAACTACCAACTACCTAAGGTACTTATATTGACTGCCTTATAAACTTCCAGCTAAAATTTGGGCCCTATACCTGCATATATCCATGCAGTCGACTCAACCATTTGATAATTATGGGAACCTGAAACTTGTATACCTGTATCATCTTTCTTTTAACCTAAATATTTCTCACACCACATTGTATACGTAATTTCAAGAATCATATTCAAGCTAGGCATGGGAAAAAGACCTTTGTTCTTTTAAAATTTGAATTTAGTTTTTACCAGATAGTGAGTCAGTATAGATAGACATACATGAGTTGCACACGATCCCAGATCTCAGTCAATTTGGAACAAGTAAACTCTTTTGAAAAATTACTTCTTTCTTTTAGCCAACAAGTAATGCATAAAAATTCGTTCTAAAAATAGTATTACCAGATCTTTGCATTTTGGTGGAAGTCATTACAAGAAAGCTTTGCATTTACATCGAAAACACATCAGTCACCCGAGGGCCATCGTGCTTGTTTCTTGGGTAGTCCTGACCCCACAAGTTTTACAAAAGCAGAAGCTGCGACAAACAGGCCATAGTAGCTTACATATATACATGATATAAAGAACAGCATTCAACCTAAAAGGTATATTTAGTGTGACTTGTGACTCGAGCCTCAGATCCAACTCTTGTTGTACACTCTTGACTAGGTACAAATTAACAATGATGTGAAATGGCTCTATACAAGATTGTAGAACTGTGGACAATTTTAAGTGTAAGTTCACCATCGCATTAGTCTTATACCTTCTGAGTTATCCTGAGGTCGAGAGCTAGAGCCTCTTTTTGACAATACAATGTTGAGCAACTGCGTCGAAAAATCAGTCCCGCCTCTAATTTTCATACAACACAGAATCGAAAGCTCATTGCTTCCCAGATCATGGGAACCTAATGTCATGGGTCTACATGGAACCAGCTTTGCTTCTCAAATTCATAGAAAATGGATCTATTCTTTAATTAGTCAACTCCATGCATCATGTACTTGTCTGACTGATTACCCTGCATAAACTAATAGCCCAGAATTTCCATTCGATATCCAATAAAGATATATCTCCTTATTTACACCATTTAAGATACCAGTTCAGCCCACGGAGTACAAAATAGGTGACAAACCAATAAAATGGCAGGTGACTTAATATCTAGTAAATGCAAATTATATATTAGGTAGTTCTGACATCAGAAATTGCATCTAAAATAAAAATGATACCTTTTAAATGCATGTAATATGTCTGCCATTGAAGGACGACTCCTGAAATCGTACTCAAAACAACCAACAATGACATTTTCAACCGTAGGAGGAAGGCCACCAGGAATACGTGGCTTCTCTTGCTTATTTACAATTGTGTTCTGTATGTCATCAACAGACTTACCGCACCAAGGTTGAATACCAGTCAACATCTCCACAATGCTGCAACCAAATCCCCAAGAATCAGTCTCGAAAGACACCGGACCCCTTACTTCTGGTTGCCATTGTTCAGGAGCCATATAATTTGGCGTACCCATCCTTCGAGGCAAATCAGTAGTTGGAAAGGGAATATCAAGCAGCACATATGGAACCCCCAAATCCCCCAGAGTCGCTCTGTCGCTTTCATTCAGGAGGAAGTTGGAAGGTTTAAGGTTAAGAACTAGGATCTCCTTGGAATGCAGCTCCATGATTCCCTGAGCCAGATCAATCCCATACCTGCACATATTACCAAGACGGCATGGTCTGAGGATAATGCGCTCATGCAACTTTATATTGCTCATTCTCATTTACAGTGAAAACTTTCCATCTGAAGCTACCAATGTAAATATGCACGTAGATGCAAAAAGCACGCAAACAAGATTTTACGGCGTTGGAACCAAAAGAACGAAACTCAAAATAACAGGAGTAGAAATACAAAAGCTCCAAGTAGATTGGCTCCTCACCTCAAAACATCATGCAATAAAAGCTTTCCCCCTTTAAAGCGAGCCATTTTGTCACCAACTGATCCCTCGTAGAATTTCATAACAATGCACATCTAGAAGGAACACATAACTTTTTAGCAAGAAGGATAACAAACTCTCAGCAATATTATCACCCAACGGAAACAGGCTTACCTTTCCACCTATAATTGTAATTCCGTGCAGCGAACAAACGCCTTCCAATCCTTGACATTTAGAAAACAAATCGTACCATTTATTCAGTACAGCCTTGACATTGTCATCCCTTATAGGATGCAACATCTTGACAGCCACTTCATGATACTGTTCATAATCTTCAGCTGCTTGATGATGAGTCGCTAACCAAACATCACCAAAGGGACCCCTTCCAAGTCTGTGTCTAAGTTTTATAGCTGTCGGGTCAATCCAAGGACCACTCTGGTTTGATGATACCACAACAGTCCTGAAGTGATCAGAATCTTCTTCAACAAGTTCAAAATCAAAAGATGCCGTTGGTTGATTGTTAACAACTTGTCCAGCCATTCTGCTGATACATAGAATCAACGTAAATATGCATGCAAGATGTAATAGCCTTAAACGAGGCTACTCTACATCCAAAAAGTATTTTAGAGTGGGACAAAAACAAAGGATTCCTATATAATGGCTACTCCCCCATGCCCCAATCCACCCCTAAAAGAGAGAAAAAGAAATGGTAGGACAGAACTTTTGCAAGTACTAGTCAGACAAGAGTACACCAACATAATCAAGTCAAGCTCAATGCTCTCTCTGAGCATATCATCAATAATTGCAACCATGAAGGAAAACCGAAAAGCATCAAGCAGAGTACTAACTAACTTGAATACTAAATAGAATATAATCGCATTACTTCCAAAACACAAAAAGAGAGAGAGAGATGGAGAGAGAGAGGTTACACCAAGAAGATGAGTTTTTTCTATTCAACTGACTGTACAACAAGTAGTACACCACAATTGACAAATAAACAAACTAGATACCCTCTAATTGTTTTTCTTATCACAGATATTCTTAGCTACCAAACACAGTGTAAAGAAGATGATGTATTCAAAGAACCCTAAACAGAAATACGAATTACTAGAAAGAAGCATACTGAAAGAACACTTACTGATAGAGGGAAAGGAGACTGTCAAACAATAACTGGTAGCAGCAACTAACGATAGAAGAACCGAAGTTTCGACGAATTAGGGGAAGAAGGTATATCAGATAGGAATTGATCTCACATCAACCTGTCCAAAGAATAGACAATCGGATAGGAATCGATCTCGCATCAACCTGTCCAAAGAGAATATATGAAACAAAAAAGGTGAAGAGAGGGCCCCAAAAATATTTGTGCAAAGTAGATGGATCGCGTGGCTAGCAAAGCCTGGGTAAACAATTTTTATTGCTCAATCTCAGTTGAAGCGTTAAATTGCAATCTAGGGCTATTAGCATAACTATGCAGTATTTATTAGCCCTCAGAGGAAGGCTATCTAAACATGATGTGGAACTTGTCCCATAAACAATAACCAAGTTTTATCATAGCGTGGCTATTAACCTGGACCTATTTGGTTCCTCATATGGTCTTCCTTTTCAACTAAAACTTCAAACTCGGGGCAGATAGAAAAATACAAATTGATGCCACAGGTAATTGATGCAACACAAGTTTCCACTATGGCCGTTCAAACCCGTACCCTACCCCCACCCCAAAAAAAAGAAAGCAAAAGAATTGATAATCATGGATTTTTACAAGAGAAGACACCCCTTCTCGGTACAAATACAAATGATACTAGGGTGTATTTGTCTGCATACAAAGTAGCAATTCCATCAAGCCTATAATTCCTAGTAAGAGTACAAATACAAACTGCAATAACCAAAATAGTACTCCCTCCTTTTCCTTTGGATTTCCCCTTAGTAAACATGGAATTGAACTCCAATAGCAATCATAATTTACATAAGTTTGACAAGTCAAGAGAAGGTAAAACCAACTTGAGTACCGTTCACGTGTACAAGTACAAAATCTATCCCAAGAAATTTGCAAAAAAGTCAAAGAGAAAATATTAACTAAAACAGAGCAAGTAGTAATCATCATACCAAGCCAAGTCGAATACATCATCATACTATACAAAGTAGTAACCTAATCGATTGGAAATATGACAAAATGAAAAAGATTACACCGTAAAAGTCGTATACTTTAAACAAATATTTCATTTTCTTTGTGCGTATTTCCTCAACAAACAAACACAAGAAAAAGAGGATCATGGAATTTGAAGAACCCTAAAAGTAAAACCAGAAACAAACTCACACAGAAATAACACATACTGATATAAGCGTGAGAGAGAGACACAGACAGACAAATCAACTAAGAGCTGTTCTGTTCATCTTCATATTCAAAGCCTGTCAAAGAGGTGAAAAGGGTAATTCGTGAGAAAAAGGGAGAGAGATGGGGAATCCAGAAAAGTGAAAAAGTGAAAAAGAGGGCCATAAATATTTGGAGAGAAGAAAAAGTGGTTTTACTACTGTGTGTGTGTGTGAAAGAGGAGGGGGGAAGAGGGAGAGAGGAAAAGAAACCTTCGATTTAGAATCCCAACGAGCTTACAGTGTCTGAATCGGATGCTAATGTTTGTGTTTCTAATTTGGCATGCAATAAACAACTTTTATCTTCAACCAACGGGATGAAACTGTACGGTCACGGCAAGCAATAGTTAATGGTCTTGAAATGACTCGTGATACCAATTTGCTCATGTTTTAAAAATACGTTACGATTTGTCGTTGAAAATTTTTCTAATAAAAATATTTAAAATTCTTGTTAAAAAATAAATAAAAACACTATTAGTATGCGCGTGAAAAAATATAAAGTTGTTGAGTTAAAATTCATATATATATATATATCATGTTATAAAAGTGTTCTAGAACGTAGAAATCAAAATGTCCTTAAGGTAGTTATTTATTATTTAATAATTTTGTTTGGTTTCTGTTTTAAAAAATGTTCTCATGTCAAGTGTCACTATTCTATATAAGTAGTTATTTAATACCAAAAATGGTGTTACACCAAAAGGATCATTATCTTTATGACGTGTCGTGCACACGGAACGCGTTCTGTGTGCGACGTCGCATTTATTATGTAAATTAGTAGTGCGCAACGTATCATTAATATGTTCATTGATAGTAAATTCTAGATATAAATATTATATTCAATTCTAAGCGTCTACACAATAACATATATAAACTGATAACGTATTAATCAATTCCAAGCGTATATTATATTCAATTCCGTGTCAGTTTGAATGGACTTTTATGACTCGTGTACTCATGATGATCACAATCTAGTACCTGTGAGAGAAGTGACTTTGGTCGAGTTCAAGACTTCGCATCAAGTGAAGCTAGTGGTTGAAAAACCAGGGGGGAGCAAGTTTTGCTTCCTTATAAACTTTGGTCCCACAAATTAAGGGCGTGAGGTCAACTGATTTCTGCATTGGGTGGTTGAAAAATTAAAAGTTGTTTGTGTCTTATTGTGTGTATTGATTGATCTGGTATCTGAATTAGTCATCGAGGTGCCAATTAAATAGAGCAAGCATCACATTATAGTTGGATTAAGGCTTTTGCTTAAAGCCTTCGAGGCTTTCCTAACCATACGCAACTTCATCGTAATGTTCTGGAAATACGGGGGCGAGTGATTTTTTTATTTTATTTTTTGGTGAATAGTAGAAACACTTTACTAATTAAAAGGTTTTACAAGAACCGAGGCTATTTCAACATGTTATCAATCCAAAATAATCAACTACATTACATAATTGGAACCATACTATATTCGATTAATGAGGTTAGATCCATGAATTTCTATTGCAGAAGGAGTCCAGTCCAATGATTTTTCGGTTCTCAATTTGCAGACAAATGTGGCAAGCGAGATTGCTTTCCTCAGTAATTTCTTACTTCCCAGTGATATTCTGCATGAATGAAAAATCACATAAAATTGTTTCTGCTCCTGCATTTATACACTTCGCCCTTGTCATCTAATCAAGTAAACATTGCGAATTAGCGTACATAACAATATGTAGGATCTTCTTATGTTGGACCATCTTCAGCGATCTCAAAATTGCTAGTGTTTGTGCAAAAAATAGATCTAGGTAATCAAAACAATATGCTGCCGATCCTAGTCGTACTCCAAAAGGCTTCATGACACCTATGCTCACTCCAAATTTGAAATGGTGACGTTTTACTTCGCACCCAACATGAGGAAAATCGTCTGATCTCCTGGGCACTGACAACAAATAGAGTATATACTATAAGAGATTTCACTTGGATAACGGTCATTTGTGTTAAAAATTATTCTTTCGTTAGAGTTTGTGGAGGCCGATGAATTTATTTTTCCTGTATCAAAGATGTCCATATTCCTTAGATAAATGTTTGTGACGCCAAAATGATAGATATAAGACTGTGCTTGGCTTCTCGAAAAATGACTTCTTTTTTGTGTAACCAAATACACCAAAATGTGTTGAGGACTGTGGTTGTAACTTTCAATTAAACTGATGCCGGAGCATTTCCTTTGAATATCCACGAAATTAGCTACTAAAAAATTACGAAAGAGGTCCATTAAACTTTATTCCAAGATTCAATCCAAAACATACAGATTGAAGGCAAGGACAATGAACAAGATTTAGCGCTCGAACAATAATCTATGCACTTGGCATCATTTATAACATTAAACCTTGCAAGTTTGGACTTAGCATGGAGCCGATTTATTAACAAATGCCAAAGGAAAAGTTGGATTTTGACCGGGAGACTAAGGCCCTGTATGACACAATTTTTTTTATTTTTTTCAGTTTCCAAAAAAAATAAAAAAATAAAGAGCAGTTTAATTTTTTTTTTTTTACAAAAACAAGTGGGTGTTTGATAACCCAGTTTTTTTGTGTGGTGGTTTGCAGTGGTGGGGCGTGGCGGTGGCTGGTGGTGGTGGTCTAAAAAAAAAACCAAAACTGTAAATCGAAACTCATTTTTGGTTTTTTTTTTTTTCTTATTCAATTTAAAAACTGGTTTTTTAAACTTAAGAAAAAAAAATAGAAATATGGTTACCAAACGCAACTGTTTTTTTATAGTTTCAAAAACTGGAAAAAAAAAAGTGTCAAACAGGGCCTAAAGGTTCCACATTTCGGTTCAAATTTTTGGATGGTTTCTAGACCAATTAACAAAGTTATAGGACTATTTAGTCTCTTACAAATATTGTAGCTTTATGTTTTGTAAGATTGATAGCATGCCTTATAGTTTATGGTTTATATACACATGTTGAGCTTGCTAGAGATGCTGGTTTGAGTTAAAATATTTTTAAGCATCGGATTATGCATCGAAAAATTTTGAGTTCCAAAATGTTCTTGAGGTTTCGATTTCTAAGCCTTTTTTAATGCTGGCTATCACCTGCGAAAAGGAAGTCAAAGGAGAGTGAGCTTTTGAGAGCCCAGTAAGGCCGATCAATGATTTAAAAACAACAAAATGATTTGGTCATTTTTTCATATAGAGTCAAATGATAGTTTTTAAAAGGATTTTCAAATAAAACACAGCATTTCGATATGGACGAACAATTCAAACAATTTTTACATTCAAGTTAAACAATATCTTTTCGAAGAACTTTTAAATGAAACCACAGTTATTTCGATATAAACATAGGGACGAGTATCAACTCAATCCTTTAAATCAGTAGTCATTTAAAATACTTCATGTATAATAAAAAGAGATATGTAATATTGAACATGAGCAGTACACTATAGCAAAGCCACCCCGGCAGTGCTCGATACGCTTTACATATGCATGTGTACACTAACTAGTCCATTTAGGTACTAGTTTAACCCAATCAACAAACCATCCTTATAACGCCAACAATACACACTATCCTTATAACTCTCAGGTTTACTAACTCATGTCAATATTCAAGGAATTAAACACAATTTAAAAAAAGTTTTACAATAATTGAATTAAATAAAACATATGAGAATAAAGAATTCCAAACGATTGTTATAAGGCTCAAATTAGGATTTCACGGGCGATTTGAAAATATTTTTATATCAATCATAAAAATAAAATTTTCAATGTAGTTTGTAAAACTGTTATTATAAGCATTTGTAATCAAAGTAATGAAAGAGGGTTCGAATAGAATTTCTTACCTAGATCCAAGTTATGCAATGCTACGCAACCTCGATCAAAATTCTCTGAATAAACCTAGATTGACAATCCATTTGTTAGAACACAATCTATACTAATATACTATAAACCTAATATTCACTACCCAAATGATGCTCACTTCTAACTCCGAGATCACGCAACTTAAAGTGGGTCCCATATACGCCCAACCTAACCGAAAATCTCGTACACTCTTTAATGCGTAATGATATCCCAAAATTCATAATAAGTTACAATAAAACACTTTTATAGCTTAAAACATTATAAAAAGTTGAAATATGAATTTTCTGAATGTTTGAATAATTTTGAATTAAAATAATTTATTTAAATGCAATAAAACCCATAAATAGCCATAATTATTTCTAGCGGAAAATAAAGTTCCATAATTTTTGTAATAACTTATATATATATATATATATATATATATATATATATATATATATATATAATTTATAGAAATTGAAATCAGAATTTAAAATGCATTAAAACTATTTTTAAATGATTCATTTTGCTAAAACCAATGCGATACGAAAATGATAGCAAATCAACTCTAAAAATCATCAAATTTACACTGGGACTTCTTTATAATATAAAAGCATTAGTCTAATTTTTAATACACATTTTAATGAGTTTTAAAGACTCCAAAATATTTTATATATCTAAGTTTTCGGAAAATAAATTTTATAAAATACCTAATTATAAAATTTTGCCAGAAATTCTATAATAGCCTAAGGTATTATACTTTAAAATTTCACGTGCTAATGATTACTGTACACTATCCTATACGCGTGACGTACCTAACGCTAACCCGCGGTACCCCTTAAACATACACACATGTCATGTTTCCCTTTTTGCTACTCCAGATTGCACTCTATCGACATACTTTAGACACCACACACACTCCCACGTACTTACACACACCAACTACACCACATAGTTTCACACATCATCTCCCACAATACACATACTAACACCCTAAATTCACACACATATGCCCACTGCACCTACACACCCTCTGCTCAACCCATCTAACGCCCTTACACAATCTCAATCAATCTGCTTGCACACTCACACATCTGAAAATCTTCTTCTACAACAACTCCAAGATACAAAACACACCATCTACCCACTGACATCATGTTGCATTATGGACACACACCCTTGCACTAACTTGAATACACAGACAGCACATTGATGCACTCACAAATCTGCACAGCTTCTTCCCTCGAGCACACAGCAGCACTTCACATGCCTCACCACCCTCATACCTGCACTAATTTCATACACATATCTCACACACACACACACACACACATGTACACGCACACACCATTTCACTCACTAATTCACACATACTTCCACATATACGCATCAAAACACCCCCCCCACACTCTCACACCCACACATCAACACCCTCATGCACACCCACAATATACCACACGGCATACACATCACTCCCAGCAGATTTTTCTCCTTTCCCTTACTCATCTACGCATATAAAAAATACCATAAACACACCTCACGCACTTCCGGTGCCATTAAGGCAACGCCTTCTCACACCCGCATCACCATTTCACCCTCACATCTCACACACAAAACACCCAAACACTCCCACATTACACAGCAGGTTTCCCCCTTTCCCCTTACACACATAACCCACTTTATAGCCTAAGCACACATAATAACACAGCAACAACAACCCCTCTTGCTATTGTTTTCCCCAATCCCTTTAACCTCTCTACACCCACCTAAACACCACACAATCACACACACAAAATAGCTTAACCCAAAAACCCACTCATCTTCACCAAATCCGTCACTTATGTGTGTATATATACATATATATAAACCCTAGGTCTAAATTTTTCCAAAACGTCCCCAAATTTTCGTTAGCTATTCAAATTTTACCCGAGGCTTTCACTTATTGCCAAAAGAAAAGGCCCAAAAGTAATTATTCTTGATAATTACTAATAGGTATTTAATGGGCCAAATCGAAGTTTCACTTAAGTTTTTTCGTCGTCCGCTACAGAGTGTAGTGGGCGAGGATCTTGACCAAAATGCCTAATAGGTATTTAATGAGTCGAAGAAATTTGTAGACAAACAGGGAGGACAGTATCGTAATTTTCACCATCCGCTACATAATGTGACGGATGACGGTAATACTTTATTAAAAAATAGATATGGCCTATCTATTGGCAACGGATAGACGATCAGATCGCGTTGGTATCTTAGTTTAATATATATATATATATATATATATATATATATATACATATATATATATATCATTACAAGAAAAAGTGGCTACAT
>JAVXUO010000956.1:0-49734 GCA_033065855.1 Escallonia rubra | reverse complement strand
TCCCTCAAGAAAGCCAAGACAAGCAGAGATCAAAGCCTTGGTAGAAGGCTCAACACCAGAGAAAAAAACATGGCTCTTATTAGGATTGGGGACAAGTCCTGAGAACTGCTGGAAGACAGAGAGCCCATGTTTCAAGACCTGAACCGAAGGAAGGTCACCCCGACAAAAAAGCATGAGATCATCAGCAAAGGCAAGCTGAAAGATGCCATCCTTTTGGCACCTCCAGTGGTAGCGAAACTGACTACCAACTACTATTCTCTGCAACATCCCTGCAAGAACATCCATGCAAATAACAAAAAGGTAGGGGGACAGTGGATCCCCTGCCTAATACCTCGCCTACCCTGAAAGAAACCATTAGACTCCCCGTTTATGATGATCGAAAAGCTCGTGCTAGAGACACAAGCTTTGATCCATCTAATAACCGTGGGGGCAAAATCTAAGGCAAATCAAAACATCAAAGAGAAAATCCCAATGCAAACAATCATAGGCCTTCATCAAATCCACCTTCATAGCACATCTAGGTACCCTGAAGTCCTCCCGATGATAGTTCCGCATGAGCTCCTGAGATAAGAGGATATTATCTGCAATACTCCGAGAGGCAACAAAGGCCGTCTGGGAAGGATCAATGAGGTCCCCAAGCACCACCTTAACACGATTAGCAATGATTTTGGCTATGCATTTATAAATCGTGTTACAACAAGAAATAGGCCTGTAATCATTAAGACTCGAGGGATTAGTCACTTTGGGAATTAAGACAAGAAAAGTATGGTTAACTTCTTTGAGAAGCTGACCATTACCAAAAAAATCCTGAATTGCTTCCACAATCTCTTCCCCTACAATATGCCATGCCCTCTTAAAAAAGAGGGCATTATACCCATCAGGACCAGGGGATTTACCATCCTTGAGAGAGAAGAAAACCTTCTCACCTCTCGAGCCATCTCACACTGCTGAGAATCAGAAAGGGATTTTGACATCCAGTTCCTCAGTTCATTCAGACCCGGATAGTGACCCAACCCACAAGTTCCCAACAAACTCTGAAAATGGTCAACAATCGAAGCCTTAACCAAATCCGAGTCTTCAAGGATAGTCCCGTCAGATCGAAGAATAGAACTGATTTTATTGAAATTCCTTCTCTTATTAACTGACTTAAAGAAAAATTTGTTGTTTTTATCCCCCACATCAAGCCAGTGAATCCCAGATTTTTGCTTGAGAAAACTCTCCTCCTCAGCACTCACTCTAGCAAAAAGTTCAAGCTTGTCCTTTTCAATCTGACGCCACACAGGGTCAAGAGGGTTCAACGCTAACATGCTCTGGGCATACTCCAAGGAAATCCTAGCCTCATTAAGTCTACCTGAAATGTTACTAAAGTGTTCCTTATTGAAGTCCTTAAGCTGTAACTTAAGCAGCTTAAGCTTCCTGACAACCCTGAACATAGCACAACCCGCAAGGGGCGTGCCCCACACTTTAGCAACCAGAGGCAAAAATTTATGGTGATTGGCCCACATATCAAAAAATTTAAACGGCTTGGGCACCTTGTCAACTTTGACAAGAGAGTGGACGAGGATAGGCGAATGATCAGAGATGCCTCTAGGACGAAAAACCGCTTCAGATTTAGGAAAATTAGAGATCCAAGTATCATTAATAAGGACACGGTCAAGCTTCCTACAAATAGTATCACCATTATCCTGACAGTTAGTCCAAGTATAAAAGCAACCAGAATACTTCAAATCTGAAAGTTCTGAAGTAATTAAACAGTCATGGAACTCCTGGTAGTAGCGAGGCCATCTATTGCTACCCCCTAACTTCTCACTCGGACTCTGGATAGCATTAAAGTCACCAAGTATCAACCAGGGATCATTCGCAAAAAGGCGAGACCTATACTCAAGCTCCTGCCAGAGCATAGATCTCTCACCAGAATCATTGGAACCATACACAAAGGAAACAAAAAAAGGAGGCAACCTATCTATTAATTTCACTTGACAGTGAATTATTTGATCCGACATACCAATACAAGTAACATTAGCAACTTTGGGATTCCATAAAACCCAAATTCTACCATTCACAGAAAATTGGTAGTTATTGATAAAGGACCAACCAGGAAATCTACGGTTAATCATAACCGAGGCATTAGGGGCGGCTACTCTGGTTTCCAAGATCCCAAAAAGCATAACACCTAAGGAGGCAATCATATGTTGAGCCTCCACTTGCTTACCACTAGTGTTGAATCCTCGAGAATTCCAGCAGAGAATGTTATGCATGATACCAAAAACCAAAAGGATGCTACAAAACAAGAAGTAAACGTCAGGTGAAATTTCCCCTACGGGGAGACTTCTTCTTTTTCTTCTTTTTCTTATTATTAACATTAGAGTCAAGATTTATTTTACTACCAAAAAGAGAAGACATGTTATTATTAGGAGTAAGAGAGCAGGGAACTAAATCAGAATCAGAGTCCGGATCAGAGCCCGAAACAGAATGCACAATTAAACCAGAATCTAAACGCAAATCAGAGTGCAAAGCAGGATCAACACAAGGCAAAATAGGAAAAGGTACCTCGGGAAGAGAAGACTGCTGAGTACTGACCTCCTGTAGAGAAGAAACATGCTGGGCACTAACCTGTATGTGGCTATCAAGCTCATGTTGGTGCCAAGGCTCCAACTGACTATGGCTCGGCTGAACACAATCATGAGCTAAAGAAGACGAAGCATCCCTACTAACTTTGTTCTTACCTTTACTCTTCACAGTTGACCACTCTGCTTCTTTCGCCAGAACAACAGAGGCAGGAGGGGTCGTGGTAGATCGCTTCGGAACAGAGAGAGGAGAAAGAGGCCTAGTGCTCTCAGGCCGAGTACAAGACTGGGTAGAGTGTCCGAAGCACTTGCACACCGTGCAAACTGGAGGGCGCCACTGATAATCTGCCCGAACAATCACAGGATCAGAGGGGGCATCCTGGCAGGTACTCGGGCCTGGCACAATAACAAGTTCATCAACGAGCTCCCTGGCTGCAGAAACCTCAACACACACTCTAGCAAAGCTAATCCGCTCACAGCTCTCAGTAAGCGAATCCGCATATAGTGGCTTCCCAATACCACTTGCTACGTAGCTCAACCCACTGGCAGTCAAGTACTCAACAGGAATATTGTAAAGTCTAACCCATAACGGTAGAACATCAAGGGATTCCTTGCATAAATTCATACCCAATCTCCAACGCTGCAATACAAATAATTTGTTTGCAAAATGCCACGGACCCGAATCCAGAATCTTGTCTACCGTATCCACAGTAGAGAATTTAAAGAAATAAAAACCTTTGTCATTTACTAAAACTTTTTGTAACCCGTCCTTTAACCACAGCTTACGGGCAATGTTGTTAACAGTGAAGTAAGGTAATTTTTTATCGACAAAATACCCCACAACACAGTTATCCCACAGCTCAATACCCTCTTCAGCAATATCTTGAGGAGGAGAAACATGTACCTTTCCTTCAGAAATAGTCGGCGGGAAGTAAGATAATTTCATCTTACCTTTAGAGATAGAAGGCCCCGGCTTCACCTTGTCAGCCCAGGATGGATGAGGTGAAGAAGCAGGAATGCGCGGAGCGTCTGCCCCAATAACTCCTCCCTTTTCCACACCAAGAGCAACCACTCCCCTGGGTCTAGAAACACCCCGATAACCCCTCCCACCTCTGGCACCCCGATCGATACCATCTCTACCTCTATCTCGAGAAAGGGACCGATAAGCCAGTTGTTGCCGAAGTGAGTCGACCTCCGCTTGCAACGCACATTTCTCATCACCGACCTGTCGCCGGTGTTCGAGTTCCTCCATAAGCAAACCAAACTGACGGGCCAACAACGCACCACTCAAGAAACGATCATTTAACCCGCTCGTTTCCGCTAGAACAGCTGCTTCCTCATCAGAACATTCAGAACCATCAATTCTCTTCAAAGGAGATCCGTCACTATTTGCCGTGCCCGAGGGGCCAGGGGTAGCCTCCCGAGGCTTGATCGGCGGAGAAGGAGAATTATCATGAGAAACCAGAGCATCCGATTTCAGAAAATCGGCTAAACGTGAGCCAATAGGCATAAAAAAAGTTTGATCGGCACGACGGCCAGACACGGCCAAAGAAGGAACAGAAGACGCCATAAAGAAGCAGACCAAAAAAAACAAAAACAAAAACAAAAACAAAAAAAAAAACAAAAAAACAAAAAAAAAATCAAAAAACAAAACCGCGCAACCCTAATTAGGGCCGGCGCAGCCAACCCAACTTAGGGCCGGCGCAAGAAGGCAGCAGAAGGGAGCGGGGGAGCGGGAAGGGAAGGGGAAGGGGAAGGGGGAAGGAAGGAAGGGGAAAGGAGGGGAATGGGGAAGGAAGAGGCGGGGGAAATGAGGGAAGGAAGGAAGGGCGGGGGAAAGGAGGGGAAGGGGAAAGATGGCGGCGAAACCACCGGCGGAGCAACCCACCACCGACCGGAAGAAGAAACACGGAGAGAGAACTCCGATCAACAACGGATCGGAAAACCGGAACTGAAAACAGAGGAGGAACCACCGTCCAAAGGTTCAAAACTGCTTCTACCCCATCCCCTGCCGGCAAAGGTACACCAAACAAACCATAGCCAACCGCCGGCGAAGAAACGGCTAAATCAGGCCGGAGAAGACAACCTGCGATGAAGACCCAATACACAAACCTTCTTCCGCGAACCTCGAGCTGCCGATGAAGAGAAAAGAAACCCAAAGGCTCCGAAAAAATGCAACAGGGACCAGACCCGAGACACCAGACCTCCGGTAGCGGCGCCGGAAAAGGACTGAAAACTGGCGAAACCACCTAGTCTCCACCTCGAGCTACCGAAGCAGTGCCGGAGAGCCAAAAACCGGCGCCGGGGAACACCAACAGCCACCACCAACGGCTAGAGCAGGCCGGAGCAGACCCAAAAAAACACACCTAACGGCTAGTTTTTTGAGAGAGAAATTTGAAACTCCAAATTGAACTCTGTTAGCTAGCTGATAGGCCCTAAGTCCAAGCTTGTTACACACGTACACACCACACTTTCACACTAGTTCTTTAACGAATGACACTAGCACACCTCGCCCTCTATTTACAAGTGCACAAAGACTTACTATCCCTGATTCCCGGGCACAAAAGGGTACTCAAAATCTTCCTCGCCCACCACTTCTTGATGCTCTCTAGTGTCTAAAAAGTAGAGATGGAAAAGGGGGTAGCCACAGCTAAGTAGAGCAGACGTATGACCAACTTAAACACTATCTTAATCATAACAAGCGTGCGTAAACCAAACAAAACGTGCTTGTCATTAACTCATGCATGGCATATGGTAGACTGCAGCGAACGAGCAAGAAATAAGTCAAGCATAACACATATCATAATGACTCTAAGGAGCCCAAATCACAAGTCGAATGCTCGTTCACCTACCATCCTTTCTTGGTAAGACCCTAAATTGGTCACTCAAAAGCTGAGCCGATCAAATTCAGTTTGAGTGATAAATTTAGACCTTACACAAGACACCGCACATATTGACAACATACGTGGCGCAGCGTAATACCCTGGGAGGTTAACCTGCTGAGCAAGCTCAACATATATATCCCGTTTTTATGTAACCCGATTTGATGGCCTTCGACCCCCGGCCACTACTTCCGAAGACTCACATGATTTATAGCATGCTATCATGCATAAAGAATGTCAAACACCTCAAGCATCATATAAAACATTTATATGCATTTTCTTAGCTCAAAACAGTTTTAGTGGAAGCAGACCAGTTCCAAATCTAAGCAATTGAGGGTAACACACACTTGGAATTTTAAGCTTTCCGGAAATTCAGAGGACTCTCAAGTTCGACAAGTATTGAATTAGATATGCTTGTTTCAATATCACCACAGAATCTGCCCGGTTTAATCAGCTTCGACCAGTTTCGTATTCACGCAGTTTAGGGCAGCATACACTTCAAATTAGAGAGTGATCAAAGAAACAATGTTAAAGCACGCGCACATCTTCAGCTTTCCAAAAAGGTATAGAACATTCAAATCCGGCAAGTATTGGATGTGATATGCATGTTTAAAGTTCAACCTAGGATCTGCTCGAATTTCTCTAATCCAATTCTATGACTCCATAAGTACACCCACCATGATTAAAACCATGCTCAAGGCTGCTCATATGTAAAACCCTACCTTTGACAAGATTAGGGTGTTGAACTCATCAAGATCTCCCTCTTTTGTCAAGAAGAGAACATCCAAACATCAATAGTTACTAATATGAAATTATCACAGTAAAATCTCATTTTCTCTTCCTTCTTTAAGCTCTCAAACCTCTTCTGTAGTTTTCTCTAAAACTGGGCAGCTCACTTCTCTTCTTGTTTTTACTTTCAAAAATAGAAGACACGAGTCACTAAAGTTTAGAGAAATCTGCCCTAGAGAAACAAGTGTTTTAATGTTATTAGACCCCTTCCAAGTCTTACCAATAAGAACATGACAGCACAAATCAATTTTTAGACCTAATAAACTTAATTAGTGCTACTTACCCTAGATTAGTAACTAAGTAATCACAATTAGCTTAATCAAGAATAGGGTAAATTAATCAAGCTTAGCCACTAACTAATCACGATTAACCTTGACTAATCAAGACTAGCATAATCACGATAGGGCACAACCAATCATGCTTAAGGATAACTAATCATGCTTAAGACCAACTAACCAAGATTAAGAATAAGCCAATCCACCAACTTGAGGTGCTTCTATGCCAACACAAGCATACAACTTGTTCTACATAAACAGGTCAGGATGACCACTCGTACAATGCATAAGATCTTCAATTAAGAAAGGCATCACGCTACATGCATAATAACAAGCACGAAATGAAGTTTACAGCTAGGTTAAACTAAGGTCCTCACACCCACCCCCCCCCCTCCTTAAAAGAATTTAGTCCCTAAATTCATACCTCACTAAGGAAAAAGATGGGGATAGTTCTCTCTGATTTCGGCCTCTTTCTCTCTGATTTCGGCCTCTCTCTCTCTCTTTCTCTCGTGTAGCTTCTCCTATTCCATGGTGTTCCAATAACACCTTAACAAGTGGTATGTTCCTGTTCTGTAGTGCTATTACCTTTCGGTCCAAAATATGAATCGGTTGCCCGACGTAAGATGGGTCATTCTGAACCCGAATCGGTTCATGACGCAATACATGTGAAGGATCAGGCTCATACTTCATCAACATAGATACGTGAAAAACATCATGTATACTAGCTAGCGATGGTGGCAATGCAAGCAGATATGCTACTGCACCAATCCGTTCCAAAATCTCAAAAGGGCCAATGTAGCGCGGTGCCAGTTTTCCTTTCTTCCCAAACCTGGTAACCCCTTTACAAGGTAAAACACGTAGTAGAAACCTCGAAGTAAAATGAGGATCTCGGTCTGAAATAATGCTTACCGGTACTCCATGGAATCTAACAATCTCTTTTATATACATACGTGCCAACTTCTCCTGAGGTGTAAGTCACATTTATAGCTAGAAAGTGAGCATATCTAGTAAGTCTATCAACACTCACCCAAATAGCATCAAGTCCATTTAGAGTTCGAGGTAAACCCGATACAAAGTCCAGGGTAATATGCTCCTATTTCCACTCGGGCACGGATAACGGTTGAAGTAACCCAGCTGGTTTGCGATGTTCGAACTTAACTTGTTGACATGTAAGACATTTTGCAACAAATTCAGCCACATCTCTCTTCATGTTACTCCACCAATAACTAGACTTCAGATCCTTATACATTTTAGTACTTCCGGGGTGGATAGAATACTTGGACCGATGTGCTTCTTTCATTATCTCTCGTCTCAAACTACCATCATTCGGAACACACATTCTCTTACCAATTCGGAGCAAACCATCACCGCGTAATGTAAATTCGATTTGGAACTCAAATCTTTCAAAATAGCTTGTACTTCTGGATCTTGTGCTCGTGCTTCTTTAATCCTTTCTATCAAAATAGGCTGCATCCTAATATTAGCCAAGAAAGTCGAGGCTTCCAAAAGCATGCATCTTCTAACAATTTACATTCCTTTATCATCAAGTGTGCAACCATAGCCTTTCTACTTAATGCGTCAGCAACCACGTTAGCGTTGCCCGGATGATATTGGATGGTGCAATTATAATCATTTAGAAGTTCCATCCGTCTACGTTGCCTCGTATTAAGCTCTTTCTTTGAAAATAAACACCTCAAGCTGTTATGGTCCGTGTACACTTCAAACGATGCCCCATACAAGTAATGCAGGGCAAATACAGTTGCTAGCAACTCCAAATCATGTGTAGATAGTTTTGCTCATAGGCTTTTAGCTTCCTTGAAGCATAGGCAATATATTACCTTTCCCCGCTGCATTAGAACACAACCCAAACCGACACGTGAAGCATCACTGTAGATTATAAGGTCATCGTTACCTCCCGGTAGGGTTAGAAGAGGGGCTGAAATCAATCGTTGCTTCAATTCTTGGAAACTAGCCTCAACTTTTGTGTCCCAAGCAAACTTCACTGATTTTTGAGTAAGCTCTGTTAATGGACTTGAAATCATTGAGAAATTTTCTACAAATATCCGGTAATACCCTGCCAGTCCCAAAAAGCTACGAACTTCTTTCACAGTAGCCGGTCTTTGCCAATTTACAACTGTTTCAATCTTTACTGGATCTACGGATACGCCTGCACTAGATACAATATGTCCCAAAAATATAACTTGCTCGAGCCAAAATTCGCATTTGCTGAACTTTGCGTACAATTTCTTTTCACTTAAAGCTTGCAACACTACCCGGAGATGGAATTCATGCTGCTCACGATCCTTGGAGTAGACTAGAATATCATCAATAAAGACTACGACAAAGGCATCCAAGTATGGCTTAAAAACACGATTAGTCATGTCCATGAAGGCTGCTGAAGCGTTAGTAACACCAAACGGCATAACAAGGAACTCATAATGACCATAACGTGCTTTAAAAGCTGTTTTGGGTACATCTTCTTTCCGGACTTTCAATTGATGATATCCAGATCTCAAATCAAGCTTAGAAAATACTGTTGCACCCTGTAATTGATCGAACAAGTCATCAATGTGCGGAAGTGGATATTTGTTCCTCACAGTCACATGATTCAATTGCCTATAATCAATGCTCAATCTCAACGAACCGTCTTTCTTTTTAACGAACAATACGGGAGCAACCCAAGGCTGTACACTTGGGTGAATAAGGTCTTTATCTAGTAGTTCTTGCAACTGAACCTTCAACTCTTTCAGCTCTGTTGGAGCCATTCTATACGGAGCTTTAGAAACCGGACTTGTTCCTGGCAACAACTCAATAACAAAATCAAATTCTCGATCAGGGGGTAGAGCTTTTATTTCATCAGGGAACACATCACTGAACTCACGAACAATTGGAATGTCTTCAATTTCCTGCTCTTCCTTACCGTGATCAATTGCATAACAAAGGTACCCTACACAACCTCTAGAAATCAACTTACGAGCATGAATAGCAGAAATAATAGGTGCGGAAGAAAACCCTTTATCCCCAACGAATTCCAGTGTACCTTGTTCCGACATATAAAAAGTAACACTCTTAGCATGACAATCAACATTAGCATGATGTTGAGATAACCAGTCCATACCAAGAATGACATCCAAATTCTGAAGGGGTAGAAGTATCAGATCAGCATTAAGCCTCTTACCACACACTACTACTGGGCATGATCTATATATAACGTCACTAAGGAACGAGTCTCCCGTAGGTATACGCACCACAAGTTCATATGGTAAACTCTCGGGTCTCTTACCCAAATGATGCACAAAATGTGGAGCTACATAAGATATTGATGAGCATGGATCAATCAAAACTCGTGCCAAGTGCTCAAAAATATAAAGTGTACCTCGATCACCTCGGCCGAATTTCTTGCCTCCTCTTGTCCCAAAGCAAAAGCCCTTCCCTGAAGTCTTGGTTTCCCCGTACCTCGGCCTGTACTCGTTCCCTGCTTGCCACTTTGCTGAATGGGCTTTGGCCTCGGATTAGGACAATCATTCACACGGTGATCCAAAGATCCACAGCCATAACATTTCCCTACCTTCCTCCAGCAAAAATCAGAAGTATGCCCGACCTTACCACAATAAGATCGAACAAGTCAATTTGTACCCTTGTACTTGCTGGATTTGCTGAGTTGCAGGCTTGCCCTTAGGTTGCTGCATGCTTCTTTGATCATTGTATATAAACCCCCGCTCTTTGCACTTTATTACCACAAGTGTTCAAATTCCTTCCAACTTGCCATTTCGAAGCATTTGGTCTAGTTCCACTCAACCGTGCCCTTTTTCTCTGTATGTCCCCATCACTCTTCTCTATGAGCAAAGCTCTGTCTACCATTTCATAATAGTCATCAACATTGCGAATTGAGATCTTTTCTTGGATTTCAGGCTTCAAACCATCTTGAAACTTTCTGGCCCTCTTATCTTCTCCCTCTACCAAGTACGAAGCATGCCTAGCCAATGATGTGAACTTGGTTGCATATTGTTGCGCCGTTAGATTGCCCTGCTCAAAATTCCGAAACTCAGCCTCCCTTTTTGGCTTAACACTTCGAGGAATATAGTTTTTATTGAACTCTGTTTTGAACAATTCCCAAGTGCGAACCGTTTGAGCCGCTATCCATTTGCTGTCAATCATTTTCCACCGACGAGCAGCATCATTTTCCAGTCTTAAAGTTGCAAGTAACAATTTCATCTCATCATTCCGCCCCATGGTTTTAAAGGTTCTTTCCATGTTCATAATCAAATTTTCAGCTTTGTCCGGATCACCCTCTCCAACAAAGTCTGGCGGATGCATATTCATGAAATTCTTTAGCATTTCAGATTTACCTTGCCCTTCTAGATCATGGTTAAACCCTCGGTGGTTGAGATTGTTATTTTGCTGATTCTCCATGCAAGGGACCATACGCCCCAGTATCACATACATATCTTTCAAAGCGTTGTCGGCGTCTTTCCCCGAAGAACCTGCTTCTCTGTCAGCCATTCGTACCTATAAAGAGGCATGAAATTAGGGAGAACCGAAGTTCTTAGATCAAGCTTAAGACTTAACTCCGAAGATCATATCCTGGCTAATAAGCAAAACTTAAGCTCTGATACCATCTTAATTGTCACGCCCCAAGAAGCAGGACGCGACAACACATATTCTAACACGCTAACCTTCTTCCGAAGGTAATCAAAGTGCGCTATTACATTCGAATATAAACAACACAACATGCCTTTTAAACATATATTACATTCGTCCATCCTTATAAGTCCAAGCTTGTTACACACGTACACACCACACTTTCACACTAGTTCTTTAACGAATGACACTAGCACACCTCGCCCTCTATTTACAAGTGCACAAAGACTTACTATCCCTGATTCCCGGGCACAAAAGGGTACTAAAAATATTCCTCGCCCACCACTTCTTGATGCTCTCTAGTGTCTAAAAAGTAGAGATGGAAAAGGGGGTAGCCACAGCTAAGTAGAGCAGACGTATGACCAACTTAAACACTATCTTAATCATAACAAGCGTGCGTAAACCAAACAAAACGTGCTTGTCATTAACTCATGCATGGCATATGGTAGACTGCAGCGAACGAGCAAGAAATAAGTCAAGCATAACACATATCATAATGACTCTAAGGAGCCCAAATCACAAGCCGAATGCTCGTTCACCTACCATCCTTTCTTGGTAAGACCCTAAATTGGTCACTCAAAAGCTGAGCCGATCAAATTCAGTTTGAGTGATAAATTTAGACCTTACACAAGACACCGCACATATTGACAGCATACTTGGCGCAGCGTAATACCCTGGGAGGTTAACCTGCTGAGCAAGCTCAACATATATATCCCGTTTTTATGTAACCCGATTTGCTGGCCTTCGACCCCCGGCCACTACTTCCGAAGACTCACATGATTTATAGCATGCTATCATGCATAAAGAATGTCAAACACCTCAAGCATCATATAAAACATTTATATGCATTTTCTTAGCTCAAAACAGTTTTAGTGGAAGCGGACCAGTTCCAAATCTAAGCAATTGAGGGTAACACACACTTGGAATTTTAAGCTTTCCGGAAATTCAGAGGACTCTCAAGTTCGACAAGTATTGAATTAGATATGCTTGTTTCAATATCACCACATCATGCCAAGGTGGTTGAAAAAATCAAAATTTCTCTCTCAAAAACTAGCCGTTAGGTTGTGTCTTGGTTCTTCTCCGGCGGTTTCTAGCCGTTAGGTGGCCGCTGTTGGTCCTCCCCGGCGCCGGCCTTTCGACTTTTCGACGAGCCTGCCTGTGTCCGGCGGCTGGTGGCGCAGCTGCAAGTCACGGTTGAGGTGGGTTTCGTCGTTGTCGGGGTGTAGAGCTCACAGTTTCTCTTCGCCGGCGTTCGAGTTGGCCTGCAGATCCGGCGACGCTATGGGTTAGCTGAGGTTGGTTTGAATGGGTTAGGGTAGGTCGGTTCTTGTTCTCCGGTAGAGAGTAAGTTTGGTTCGGGTTTCTCGGCTGTCTCAGTTGGCGTTTCTTCTCTTCGCCGGCGGTCGATTTCCTTGTTCTGTTTTCCTTTGTCGGCAGGTGATGGGGTAGAAGGTGTGCCGTTTGGGCGGTGGTTGTTTCTCGGTTTTGGCCTGCATTTTGTTTGCGGGTTTTCCTTCGCCGGCCGGGGGTTCATTTCAGGTTTCTTCTTTCGTGTGGCCGTCGGCGGGTTGTCTTGTTCGTGTTTTTGCCGGTTTTCTTTCGCCGGTGGCGCGCTGCGGCCGGCGTCCCCTTCCCCTCCTTTCCCCCGCCCCTTCCTTCCCCCTTCCCCTCCTCTCCCTCGCCCCTTCCTTCCCCCTTCCCCTCCTTTCCCCCTTCCTTCCTTCCCCCTCCCCCTTCCCTTCTCCTCCCCGCTCCCCCCTCCTTTCTGCTGGTCCCTTGCACCGGCCCTAAGTTGGGTTGGCTGCGCCGGCCGTAATTAGGGTTGCGCAATTTAATTTTTTGTTTTTGTTTTTGTTTTTTGTTTTGTTTTTTTTTTTGTTTTTTTGTTTTTTTTTTGTTTTTGTTTTTTTTTTTTTTTGTTTTTTTTGTTTTTTTTTGTTTTTGTTTTTGTTTTTGTTTTTGTTGTTGTTTTTTGTTTTTTGGTCTGCTTCTTTATGGCGTCTTCTGTTCCTTCTTTGCCCGTGTCTGGCCGTCGTGCCGATCAAACTTTTTTTATGCCTATTGGCTCACGATTAGCCGATTTTTTGAAATCGGATGCTCTGGTTTCTCATTATAATTCTCCTTCTCCGCCGATCAAGCCTCGGGAGGCTACCCTGGCCCCTCGGGCACGTCAAAAAGTGACGGATCTCCTTTGAAGAGAATTCATGGTTCTGAATGTTCTGATGAGGAAGCAGCTTCTCTAGCGGAAACGAGAGGGTTAAATGATCGTTTCTTGAGTGGTGCGTTGTCGGCCCGTCAGTTTGGTTTGCTTATGGAGGAACTCGAACACCGGCGACAGGTCGGTGATGAGAAATGTGCGTTGCAAGCGGAGGTCGACTCACTTCGGCAACAGCTGGCTTATCGGTCCCTTTCTCGAGATAGAGGTAGAGATGGTATCGATCGGGGTGCCAGAGGTGGGAGGGGTTATCAGGGTGTTTCTAGACCCAGGGGAGTGGTTGCTCTTGGTGTGGAAAAGGGAGAAGTTATTGGGGCAGACGCTCCGCGCATTCCTGCTTCTTCACCTCATCCATCCTGGGCTGACAAGGTGAAGCCGGGGCCTTCTATCTCTAAAGGTAAGATGAAATTATCTTACTTCCCGCCGACTATTTCTGAAGGAAAGGTACATGTTTCTCCTCCTCAAGATATTGCTGAAGAGGGTATTGAGCTGTGGGATAACTGTGTTGTGGGGTATTTTGTCGATAAAAAATTACCTTACTTCACTGTTAACAACATTGCCCGTAAGCTGTGGTTAAAGGACGGGTTACAAAAAGTTTTAGTAAATGACAAAGGTTTTTATTTCTTTAAATTCTCTACTGTGGATACGGTAGATAAGATTCTGGATTCGGGTCCGTGGCATTTTGCAAACAAATTATTTGTATTGCAGCGTTGGAGATTGGGTATGAGTTTATGCAAGGAATCCCTTGATGTTCTACCGTTATGGGTTAGACTTTACAATATTCCTGTAGAGTACTTGACTGCCAGTGGGTTGAGCTACGTAGCAAGTGGTATTGGGAAGCCACTATATGCGGATTCGCTTACTGAGAGCTGTGAGCGGATTAGCTTTGCTAGAGTGTGTGTTGAGGTTTCTGCAGCCAGGGAGCTCGTTGATGAACTTGTTATTGTGCCAGGCCCGAGTACCTGCCAGGATGCCCCCTCTGATCCTGTGATTGTTCGGGCAGATTATCAGTGGCGCCCTCCAGTTTGCACGGTGTGCAAGTGCTTCGGACACTCTACCCAGTCTTGTACTCGGCCTGAGAGCACTAGGCCTCTTTCTCCTTCTCTCTCTGTTCCGAAGCGATCTACCACGACCCCTCCTGCCTCTGTTGTTCTGGCGAAAGAAGCAGAGTGGTCAACTGTGAAGAGTAAAGGTAAGAACAAAGTTAGTAGGGATGCTTCGTCTTCTTTAGCTCATGATTGTGTTCAGCCGAGCCATAGTCAGTTGGAGCCTTGGCACCAACATGAGCTTGATAGCCACATACAGGTTAGTGCCCAGCATGTTTCTTCTCTACAGGAGGTCAGTAATCAGCAGTCTTCTCTTCCCGAGGTACCTTCTATTTTGCCTTGTGTTGATCCTGCTTTGCACTCTGATTTGCGTTTAGATTCTGGTTTGATTGTGCATTCTGTTTCGGGCTCTGATCAGGACTCTGATTCTGATTTAGTTCCCTGCTCTCTTACTCCTAATAATAACACGTCTTCTCTTTTTGGTAGTAAAATAAATCTTGACTCTAATGTTAATAATAAGAAAAAGAAGAAGTCTCCCCGTAGGGGAAATTTCACCTGACTTTTACTTCTTGTTTTGTAGCATCCTTTTGGTTTTTTGGTATCATGCATAACTTTCTCTGCTGGAATTCTCGAGGATTCAACACTAGTGGTAAGCAAGTGGAGGCTCAGCATATGCTTGCCTCCTTAGGTGTTATGCTTTTTGGGATCTTGGAAACCAGAGTAGCCGCCCCTAATGCCTCGGTTATGATTAACCGTAGATTTCCTGGTTGGTCCTTTATCAATAACTACCAATTTTCTGTGAATGGTAGAATTTGGGTTTTATGGAATCCCAAAGTTGCTAATGTTACTTGTATTGGTATGTCGGATCAAATAATTCACTGTCAAGTGAAATTAATAGATAGGTTGCCTCCTTTTTTTGTTTCCTTTGTGTATGGTTCCAATGATTCTGGTGAGAGATCTGTGCTCTGGCAGGAGCTTGAGTATAGGTCTCGCCTTTTTGCGAATGATCCCTGGTTGATACTTGGTGACTTTAATGCTATCCAGAGTCCGAGTGAGAAGTTAGGGGGTAGCAATAGATGGCCTCGCTACTACCAGGAGTTCCATGACTGTTTAATTACTTCAGAACTTTCAGATTTGAAGTATTCTGGTTGCTTTTATACTTGGACTAACTGTCAGGATAATGGTGATACTATTTGTAGGAAGCTTGACCGTGTCCTTATTAATGATACTTGGATCTCTAATTTTCCTAAATCTGAAGCGGTTTTTCGTCCTAGAGGCATCTCTGATCATTCACCTATCCTCGTCCACTCTCTTGTCAAAGTTGACAAGGTGCCCAAGCCGTTTAAATTTTTTGATATGTGGGCCAATCACCATAAATTTTTGCCTCTGGTTGCTAAAGTGTGGGGCACGCCCCTTGCGGGTTGTGCTATGTTCAGGGTTGTCAGGAAGCTAAAGCTGCTTAAGTTACAGCTTAAGGACTTCAATAAGGAACACTTTAGTAACATTTCAGGTAGGCTTAATGAGGCTAGGATTTCCTTGGAGTATGCCCAGAGCATGTTAGCGTTGAACCCTCTTGACCCTGTGTGGCGTCAGATTGAAAAGGACAAGCTTGAACTTTTTGCTAGAGTGAGTGCTGAGGAGGAGAGTTTTCTCAAGCAAAAATCTGGGGTTCACTGGCTTGATGTGGGGGATAAAAATAACAAATTTTTCTTTAAGTCAGTTAATAAGAGAAGGAATTTCAATAAAATCAGTTCTATTCTTCGATCTGACGGGACTATCCTTGAAGACTCGGATTTGGTTAAGGCTTCGATTGTTGACCATTTTCAGAGTTTGTTGGGAACTTGTGGGTTGGGTCACTATCCGGGTCTGAATGAACTGAGGAACTGGATGTCAAAATCCCTTTCTGATTCTCAGCAGTGTGAGATGGCTCGAGAGGTGTCTGAGGAGGAGATTAAGAAGGTTTTCTTCTCTCTCAAGGATGGTAAATCCCCTGGTCCTGATGGGTATAATGCCCTCTTTTTTAAGAGGGCATGGCATATTGTAGGGGAAGAGATTGTGGAAGCTATTCAGGATTTTTTTGGTAATGGTCAGCTTCTCAAAGAAGTTAACCATACTTTTCTTGTCTTAATTCCCAAAGTGACTAATCCCTCGAGTCTTAATGATTACAGGCCTATTTCTTGTTGTAACACGATTTATAAATGCATAGCCAAAATCATTGCTAATCGTGTTAAGGTGGTGCTTGGGGACCTCATTGATCCTTCCCAGACGGCCTTTGTTGCCTCTCGGAGTATTGCAGATAATATCCTCTTATCTCAGGAGCTCATGCGGAACTATCATCGGGAGGACTTCAGGGTACCTAGATGTGCTATGAAGGTGGATTTGATGAAGGCCTATGATTGTTTGCATTGGGATTTTCTCTTTGATGTTTTGATTTGCCTTAGATTTCCCCCCACGGTTATTAGATGGATCAAAGCTTGTGTCTCTAGCACGAGCTTTTCGATCATCATTAACGGGGAGTCTAATGGTTTCTTTCAGGGTAGGCGAGGTATTAGGCAGGGGGATCCGATGTCCCCCTACCTTTTTGTTATTTGCATGGATGTTCTTGCAGGGATGTTGCAGAGAATAGTAGTTGGTAGTCAGTTTCGCTACCACTGGAGGTGCCAAAAGGATGGCATCTTTCAGCTTGCCTTTGCTGATGATCTCATGCTTTTTTGTCGGGGTGACCTTCCTTCGGTTCAGGTCTTGAAACATGGGCTCTCTGTCTTCCAGCAGTTCTCGGGACTTGTCCCCAATCCTAATAAGAGCCATGTTTTTTTCTTTGGTGTTGAGCCTTCTACCAAGGCTTTGATCTCTGCTTGTCTTGGCTTTTTTGAGGGTAAGCTCCCTATGCGATATCTGGGTGTCCCTCTGATTTCCACGTGCTTGCGGAAAGAAGACTGTCACCCTCTCCTGGACCGCATTGTGAAGAAAGTCAAGCATTGGACTTGCAATTACTTGTCGTATGCTGGTAGGGTCCAATTGATTAGATCAGTTTTGTTCTCTATCCAAGTGTACTGGGCTTCAGTTTTTATCCTTCCAAAGAAAGTGATTTTTGATATTGAGAGGATTTTTCGAGCCTTCCTTTGGAAGGGTACGGGCCTTTGTACCACGGGAGCCAAGGTGGCTTGGGCTGATGTATGTTGTCCTGAGGTTGAGGGTGGCCTGGGTATTAAGCAGATTGAGGTATGGAATTTTGCTGCCATCTCTAGACACATTTGGTCTGTCATATCCTTCAGGTCGGACTCCCTTTGGCCGCGGTGGGTCAAGTCCAATATTCTAATAGGAAGGAGTTTTTGGGAGGTCTCGTGCCCCAGCGATTGTAGCTGGTCTTGGCGTAAGATTCTCATGGTTAGGGATATGATTCGCTCTTTCCCTCGGTATATTGTTGGGGATGGTAGAAGAATCTCTCTGTGGTTTGATTGGTGGCACCCGATTGGCCCTATCATCCCTACCCTTTCTGGTAGGATTATTTCTGACTCGGGTCTGGATAGGCGAGCGAGAGTTTCTAATGTGATCCTTGGCTCATCGTGGTGCTGGCCTATGTCCAATACCCTTGAGCTCATGGAGTTGCGCGAGAGTACCCCTAGCTCTTTTCGTCCTGCCCCGGATATGCCTGATAGGATTGTATGGTCGGTTAGTGGTTCTGGGGATTTCTCCATTGCGAGTACGTGGGATGCCCTTCGTCATAAGCGGCCGCTTGTTAGATGGGCTTGCTTACTGTCGTGTAAGTGGCGTGTTCCACGTCATAATTTTGTCTTATGGCTGGCCATTAGGGAGAGGTTAAGTACGCAGGATAGGCTTTTTGCTTTTCATGTCATTCCTAGTATGAGCTGTGTTTTCTGTCGCATTCCTTTTGAGTCCCATGATCATCTATTTTTTAACTGCCCTTTCACGTTCAGATTATGGTCTATTATTCAAAAGAAATGCAATTTTAACTGGCCTATGTTGAGTTGGCAGGGTATGATTGATCGAGCTTCTTCTGAGTGGCAGGGCCCTGGATTCCCGGCATCAGTCTGTCGGATAGCGTTTGCGGCATTGGTGTACTACATCTGGCGAGAGCGGAATTCTCGTTCCTTCCAGAATAAGTATACTGATGTGGTTTCTTGTTCTGCAGGTCTTGTGCAGATCATCCGGTGGAGGTTATTCTCTTGTAGAAAAGTGGCCCATACCCCGACTAACCGATGGTTCCAGGGTGAATGGCAGCTCCCCGACTCCATATTCGTCTGATTTCGTCATGGTTTGGTCAGATAATTTTTGGGTGATCGGTCCATGTTCAGACAGACCGTTGCAGCTTCTAGCTTGTTATATCGCAGCTTTAGTGTGTTGGTCTTTTCACCAGGACCTCCAGATTCCATGGGGCCTTCTCCTCTGGTTTCTTCTGGGTCTTTGTTTGTCTTTGCTGATCTAGTTCCAGTGTTATGTATTAACCTTTTCTTTTGTTGCCAGTGTGGCATGTTTCTGCCTAGCTTAGGTTTTCTCTTCGCTCTTGCTTAGCAAGACTTGCGTTTCGTTGTTGTTTTCCTGGGGTATGCCCCTTGCAGATGTTGTACTTTTGTTTCATCGGTTGATATATATTTTTATTTACCGAAAAAAAAAGAGCTCATGGAGTTGCGCGAGAGTACCCCTAGCTCTTTTCATCCTGCCCCGGATATGCCTGATAGGATTATATGGACGGTTAGTGGTTCTGGGGATTTCTCCATTGCGAGTACGTGGGATGCCCTTCGTCATAAGCGGCCGCTTGTTAGATGGGCATGCTTACTGTCGTGTAAGTGGCGTGTTCCACATCATAATTTCGTCTTATGGCTGGCCATTAGGGAGAGGTTAAGTACGCAGGATAGGCTTTTTGCTTTTCATGTCATTCCTAGTATGAGCTGTGTTTTCTGTCGCATTCCTTTTGAGTCCCATGATCATCTATTTTTTAACTGCCCTTTCACGTTCAGATTATGGTCTATTATTCAAAAGAAATGCAATTTTAACTGGCCTATGTTGAGTTGGCAGGGTATGGCTGATCGAGCTTCTTCTGAGTGGCAGGGCCCTGGATTCCCGGCATCGGTCTGTCGGATAGCGTTTGCGGCGTTGGTGTACTATATCTGGCGAGAGCGGAATTCTCGTTCCTTCCAGAATAAGTATACTGATGTGGTTTCTTGTTCTACAGGTCTTGTGCAGATCATCCGGTGGAGGTTATTCTCATGTAGAAAAGTGGCCAATACCCCGACTAACCGATGGTTCCAGGGTGAATGGCAGCTCCCCGACTCCATATTCGTCTGATTTCGTCATGGTTTGATCAGATTATTTTTGGGTGATCGGTCCGTGTTCAGACAGACCGTTGCAGCTTCTAGCTTGTTATATCGCAGCTTTAGTGTGTTGGTCTTTTCACCAGGACCTCCAGATTCCATGTGGCCTTCTCCTCTGGTTACTACTGGGTCTTTGTATGTCTTTGCTATTCTAGTTCCAGTGTTATGTATTAACCTTTTCTTTTGTTGCCAATGTGGCATGTTTCTGCCTAGCTTAGGTTTTCTCTACGCTCTTGCTTAGCAAGACTTGCGTTTCGTTGTTGTTTTCCTGGGGTATGCCCCTTGCAGATGTTGTACTTTTGTTTCATCGGTTGATATATATTTTTTATTTACCGAAAAAAAAATGATGTGAACTTGGTTGCATATTGTTGCGCTGTTAGATTGCCCTGCTTAAAATTCCGAAACTCAGCCTCCCTTTTTGGCTAAACACTTCGAGGAATATAGTTTTTATTGAACTCTGTTTTGAACAATTCCCAAGTGCGAACCGTTTGAGCCGCTATCCATTTGCTGTCAATCATTTTCCACCGACGAGCAGCATCATTTTCCAGTCTTAAAGTTGCAAGTAACAATTTCATCTCATCATTCCGCCCCATGGTTTTAAAGGTTCTTTCCATGTTCATAATCCAATTTTCAGCTTTGTCCGGATCACCCTCTCCAACAAAGTCTGGCGGATGCATATTCATGAAATTCTTTAGCATTTTAGATTTACCTTGCCCTTCTAGATCATGGTTAAACCCTCGGTGGTTGAGATTGTTATTTTGCTGATTCTCCATGCAAGGGACCATACGCCCCAGTATCACATACATATCTTTCAAAGCGTTGTCGGCGTCTTTCCCCGAAGAACCTGCTTCTCTGTCAGCCATTCGTACCTATAAAGAGGCATGAAATTATGGAGAACCGAAGTTCTTAGATCAAGCTTAAGACTTAACTCCGAAGATCATATCCTGGCTAATAAGCAAAACTTAAGCTCTGATACCATCTTAATTGTCACGCCCCAAGAAGCAGGACGCGACAACACATATTCTAACACGCTAACCTTCTTCCGAAGGTAATCAAAGTGCGCTATTACATTCGAATATAAACAACACAACATGCCTTTTAAACATATATTACATTCGTCCATCCTTATAAGTCCAAGCTTGTTACACACGTACACACCACACTTTCACACTAGTTCTTTAACGAATGACACTAGCACACCTCGCCCTCTATTTACAAGTGCACAAAGACTTACTATCCCTGATTCCCGGGCACAAAAGGGTACTCAAAATCTTCCTCGCCCACCACTTCTTGATGCTCTCTAGTGTCTAAAAAGTAGAGATGGAAAAGGGGGTAGCCACAGCTAAGCAGAGCAGACGTATGACCAACTTAAACACTATCTTAATCATAACAAGCGTGCGTAAACCAAACAAAACGTGCTTGTCATTAACTCATGCATGGCATATGGTAGACTGCAGCGAATGAGCAAGAAATAAGTCAAGCATAACACATATCATAATGACTCTAAGGAGCCCAAATCACAAGCCGAATGCTCGTTCACCTACCATCCTTTCTTGGTAAGACCCTAAATTGGTCACTCAAAAGCTGAGCCGATCAAATTCAGTTTGAGTGATAAATTTAGACCTTACACAAGACACCGCACATATTGACAGCATACTTGGCGCAGCGTAATACCCTGGGAGGTTAACCTGCTGAGCAAGCTCAACATATATATCCCATTTTTATGTAACCCGATTTGCCGGCCTTCGACCCCCGGCCACTACTTCCGAAGACTCACATGATTTATAGCATGCTATCATGCATAAAGAATGTCAAACACCTCAAGCATCATATAAAACATTTATATGCATTTTCTTAGCTCAAAACAGTTTTAGTGGAAGCAGACCAGTTCCAAATCTAAGCAATTGAGGGTAACACACACTTGGAATTTTAAGCTTTCCGGAAATTCAGAGGACTCTCAAGTTCGACAAGTATTGAATTAGATATGCTTGTTTCAATATCACCACATCATGCCAAGGTGGTTGAAAAAATCAAAATTTCTCTCTCAAAAACTAGCCGTTAGGTTCTGTCGTGGGTCTTCTCCGGCCGTTTCTAGCCGTTGGTGGCCGCTGTTGGTCCTCCCCGGCGCCGGCCTTCGGATTTTCGGCGAGCCTGCCTGTGTCCGGCGGCTGGTGGTGCAGCTGCAAGTCACGGTTGAGGTGGGTTTCGTCGTTGTCGGGGTGTAGAGTTCTCAGTTTCTCTTCGCCGGCGGTTGAGTTGGCCTGCAGATCCGGGTGCGCTATGGGTTAGCTGCGTTTGGTTTGAATGGGTTAGGGTAGGTCGGTTCTTGTTCTCCGGTAGAGTGTAAGTTTGGTTCGGGTTTCTCGGCTGTCTCGGTTGGGGTTTCTTCTCTTCGCCGGCTGTCGATTTCCTTGTTCTGTTTTCCTTTGTCGGCAGGTGATGGGGTAGAAGGTGTGCCGTTTGGGCGGTGGTTGTTTCTCGGTTTTGGCCTGCATTTTGTTTGCGGGTTTTCCTTCGTCGGCCGGGGGTTCATTTCAGGTTTCTTCTTTCGTGTGGCCGTCGGCGGGTTTTCCTTTCTGCCGGTTTTCTTTCCGCCGGTGGCGCTCTGCGGCCGGCGTCCCCCTTCCCCTCCTTTCCCCCTTCCTTCCCCCTTCCCCTCCTCTCCCCCGCCCCTTCCTTCCCCCTTCCCCTCCTTTCCCCCTTCCTTCCTTCCCCCTCCCCCTTCCCTTCTCCTCCCGTTCCCCCCTCCTTTCTGCTGGTCCCTTGCGCCGGCCCTAAGTTGGGTTGGCTGCGCCGGCCCTAATTAGGGTTGCGCAATATAATTTTTTGTTTTTGTTTTTGTTTTTGTTTTTGTTTTTGTTTTTTGTTTTTTTGTTTTTTGTTTTTTTGTTTTTGTTTTTGTTTTTGTTTTTGTTTTTGTTTTTGTTTTTGTTTTTGTTTTTGTTTTTTTTTTTGTCTGCTTTTTATGGCGTCTTCTGTTCCTTCTTTGCCCGTGTCTGGCCGTCGTGCCGATCAAACTTTTTTTATGCCTATTGGCTCACGATTAGCCGATTTTCTGAAATCGGATGCTCTGGTTTCTCATGATAATTCTCCTTCTCCGCCGATCAAGCCTCGGGAGGCTACCCCTGGCCCCTCGGGCACGTCAAAAAGTGACGGATCTCCTTTGAAGAGAATTGATGGTTCTGAATGTTCTGATGAGGAAGCAGCTGCTCTAGCGGAAACGAGAGGGTTAAATGATCGTTTCTTGAGTGGTGCGTTGTCGGCCCGTCAGTTTGGTTTGCTTATGGAGGAACTCGAACACCGGCGACAGGTCGGTGATGAGAAATGTGCGTTGCAAGCGGAGGTCGACTCACTTCGGCAACAGCTGGCTTATCGGTCCCTTTCTCGAGATAGAGGTAGAGATGGTATCGATCGGGGTACCAGAGGTGGGAGGGGTTATCAGGGTGTTTCTAGACCCAGGGGAGTGGTTGCTCTTGGTGTGGAAAAGGGAGAAGTTATTGGGGCAGACGCTCCGCGCATTCCTGCTTCTTCACCTCATCCATCCTGGGCTGACAAGGTGAAGCCGGGGCCTTCTATCTCTAAAGGTAAGATGAAATTATCTTACTTCCCGCCGACTATTTCTGAAGGAAAGGTACATGTTTCTCCTCCTCAAGATATTGCTGAAGAGGGTATTGAGCTGTGGGATAACTGTGTTGTGGGGTATTTTGTCGATAAAAAATTACCTTACTTCACTGTTAACAACATTGCCCGTAAGCTGTGGTTAAAGGACGGGTTACAAAAAGTTTTAGTAAATGACAAAGGTTTTTATTTCTTTAAATTCTCTACTGTGGATACGGTAGATAAGATTCTGGATTCGGGTCCGTGGCATTTTGCAAACAAATTATTTGTATTGCAGCGTTGGAGATTGGGTATGAATTTATGCAAGGAATCCCTTGATGTTCTACCGTTATGGGTTAGACTTTACAATATTCCTGTAGAGTACTTGACTGCCAGTGGGTTGAGCTACGTAGCAAGTGGTATTGGGAAGCCACTATATGCGGATTCGCTTACTGAAAGCTGTGAGCGGATTAGCTTTGCTAGAGTGTGTGTTGAGGTTTCTGCAGCCAGGGAGCTCGTTGATGAACTTGTTATTGTGCCAGGCCCGAGTACCTGCCAGGATGCCCCCTCTGATCCTGTGATTGTTCGGGCAGATTATCAGTGGCGCCCTCCAGTTTGCACGGTGTGCAAGTGCTTCGGACACTCTACCCAGTCTTGTACTCGGCCTGAGAGCACTAGGCCTCTTTCTCCTTCTCTCTGTTCCGAAGCGATCTACCACGACCCCTCCTGCCTCTGTTGTTCTGGCGAAAGAAGCAGAGTGGTCAACTGTGAAGAGTAAAGGTAAGAACAAAGTTAGTAGGGATGCTTCGTCTTCTTTAGCTCATGATTGTGTTCAGCCGAGCCATAGTCAGTTGGAGCCTTGGCACCAACATGAGCTTGATAGCCACATACAGGTTAGTGCCCAGCATGTTTCTTCTCTACAGGAGGTCAGTAATCAGCAGTCTTCTCTTCCCGAGGTACCTTCTATTTTGCCTTGTGTTGATCCTGCTTTGCACTCTGATTTGCGTTTAGATTCTGGTTTGATTGTGCATTCTGTTTCGGGCTCTGATCCGGACTCTGATTCTGATTTAGTTCCCTGCTCTCTTACTCCTAATAATAACACGTCTTCTCTTTTTGGTAGTAAAATAATTCTTGACTATAATGTTAATAATAAGAAAAAGAAGAAGTCTCCCCGTAGGGGAAATTTCACCTGACTTTTACTTCTTGTTTTGTAGCATCCTTTTGGTTTTTTGGTATCATGCATAACATTCTCTGCTGGAATTCTCGAGGATTCAACACTAGTGGTAAGCAAGTGGAGGCTCAGCATATGATTGCCTCCTTAGGTGTTATGCTTTTTGGGATCTTGGAAACCAGAGTAGCCGCCCCTAATGCCTCGGTTATGATTAACCGTAGATTTCCTGGTTGGTCCTTTATCAATAACTACCAATTTTCTGTGAATGGTAGAATTTGGGTTTTATGGAATCCCAAAGTTGCTAATGTTACTTGTATTGGTATGTCGGATCAAATAATTCACTGTCAAGTGAAATTAATAGATAGGTTGCCTCCTTTTTTTGTTTCCTTTGTGTATGGTTCCAATGATTCTGGTGAGAGATCTGTGCTCTGGCAGGAGCTTGAGTATAGGTCTCGCCTTTTTGCGAATGATCCCTGGTTGATACTTGGTGACTTTAATGCTATCCAGAGTCCGAGTGAGAAGTTAGGGGGTAGCAATAGATGGCCTCGCTACTACCAGGAGTTCCATGACTGTTTAATTACTTCAGAACTTTCAGATTTGAAGTATTCTGGTTGCTTTTATACTTGGACTAACTGTCAGGATAATGGTGATACTATTTGTAGGAAGCTTGACCGTGTCCTTATTAATGATACTTGGATCTCTAATTTTCCTAAATCTGAAGCGGTTTTTCGTCCTAGAGGCATCTCTGATCATTCACCTATCCTCGTCCACTCTCTTGTCAAAGTTGACAAGGTGCCCAAGCCGTTTAAATTTTTTGATATGTGGGCCAATCACCATAAATTTTTGCCTCTGGTTGCTAAAGTGTGGGGCACGCCCCTTGCGGGTTGTGCTATGTTCAGGGTTGTCAGGAAGCTAAAGCTGCTTAAGTTACAGCTTAAGGACTTCAATAAGGAACACTTTAGTAACATTTCAGGTAGACTTAATGAGGCTAGGATTTCCTTGGAGTATGCCCAGAGCATGTTAGCGTTGAACCCTCTTGACCCTGTGTGGCGTCAGATTGAAAAGGACAAGCTTGAACTTTTTGCTAGAGTGAGTGCTGAGGAGGAGAGTTTTCTCAAGCAAAAATCTGGGGTTCACTGGCTTGATGTGGGGGATAAAAATAACAAATTTTTCTTTAAGTCAGTTAATAAGAGAAGGAATTTCAATAAAATCAGTTCTATTCTTCGATCTGACGGGACTATCCTTGAAGACTCGGATTTGGTTAAGGCTTCGATTGTTGACCATTTTCAGAGTTTGTTGGGAACTTGTGGGTTGGGTCACTATCCGGGTCTGAATGAACTGAGGAACTGGATGTCAAAATCCCTTTCTGATTCTCAGCAGTGTGAGATGGCTCGAGAGGTGTCTGAGGAGGAGATTAAGAAGGTTTTCTTCTCTCTCAAGGATGGTAAATCCCCTGGTCCTGATGGGTATAATGCCCTCTTTTTTAAGAGGGCATGGCATATTGTAGGGGAAGAGATTGTGGAAGCTATTCAGGATTTTTTTGGTAATGGTCAGCTTCTCAAAGAAGTTAACCATACTTTTCTTGTCTTAATTCCCAAAGTGACTAATCCCTCGAGTCTTAATGATTACAGGCCTATTTCTTGTTGTAACACGATTTATAAATGCATAGCCAAAATCATTGCTAATCGTGTTAAGGTGGTGCTTGGGGACCTCATTGATCCTTCCCAGACGGCCTTTGTTGCCTCTCGGAGTATTGCAGATAATATCCTCTTATCTCAGGAGCTCATGCGGAACTATCATCGGGAGGACTTCAGGGTACCTAGATGTGCTATGAAGGTGGATTTGATGAAGGCCTATGATTGTTTGCATTGGGATTTTCTCTTTGATGTTTTGATTTGCCTTAGATTTCCCCCCACGGTTATTAGATGGATCAAAGCTTGTGTCTCTAGCACGAGCTTTTCGATCATCATTAACGGGGAGTCTAATGGTTTCTTTCAGGGTAGGCGAGGTATTAGGCAGGGGGATCCGATGTCCCCCTACCTTTTTGTTATTTGCATGGATGTTCTTGCAGGGATGTTGCAGAGAATAGTAGTTGGTAGTCAGTTTCGCTACCACTGGAGGTGCCAAAAGGATGGCATCTTTCAGCTTGCCTTTGCTGATGATCTCATGCTTTTTTGTCGGGGTGACCTTCCTTCGGTTCAGGTCTTGAAACATGGGCTCTCTGTCTTCCAGCAGTTCTCGGGACTTGTCCCCAATCCTAATAAGAGCCATGTTTTTTTCTCTGGTGTTGAGCCTTCTACCAAGGCTTTGATCTCTGCTTGTCTTGGCTTTTTTGAGGGTAAGCTCCCTATGCGATATCTGGGTGTCCCTCTGATTTCCACTTGCTTGCGGAAAGAAGACTGTCACCCTCTCCTGGACCGCATTGTGAAGAAAGTCAAGCATTGGACTTGTAATTACTTGTCGTATGCTGGTAGGGTCCAATTGATTAGATCAGTTTTGTTCTCTATCCAAGTGTACTGGGCTTCAGTTTTTATCCTTCCAAAGAAAGTGATTCTAGATATGGAGGGGATTTTTCGAGCTTTCCTTTGGAAGGGTACGGGGCTTTGTACCACGGGAGCCAAGGTGGCTTGGGCTGATGTATGTTGTCCTGAGGTTGAGGGTGGCCTGGGTATTAAGCAGATTGAGGTATGGAATTTTGCTGCCATCTCTAGGCACATTTGGTCCATCATATCCTTCAGGTCGGACTCCCTTTGGCCGCGGTGGGTCAAGTCCAATATTCTAATAGGAAGGAGTTTTTGGGAGGTCTCGTGCCCCAGCGATTGTAGCTGGTCTTGGCGTAAGATTCTCATGGTTAGGGATATGATTCGCTCTTTCCCTCGGTATATTGTTGGGGATGGTAGAAGAATCTCTCTGTGGTTTGATTGGTGGCACCCGATTGGCCCTATCATCCCTACCCTTTCTGGTAGGATTATTTCTGACTCGGGTCTGGATAGGCGAGCGAGAGTTTCTAATGTGATCCTTGGCTCATCGTGGTGCTGGCCTATGTCCAATACCCTTGAGCTCATGGAGTTGCGCGAGAGTACCCCTAGCTCTTTTCGTCCTGCCCCGGATATGCCTGATAGGATTGTATGGTCGGTTAGTGGTTCTGGGGATTTCTCCATTGCGAGTACGTGGGATGCCCTTCGTCATAAGCGGCCGCTTGTTAGATGGGCTTGCTTACTGTCGTGTAAGTGGCGTGTTCCACGTCATAATTTTGTCTTATGGCTGGCCATTAGGGAGAGGTTAAGTACGCAGGATAGGCTTTTTGCTTTTCATGTCATTCCTAGTATGAGCTGTGTTTTCTGTCGCATTCCTTTTGAGTCCCATGATCATCTATTTTTTAACTGCCCTTTCACGTTCAGATTATGGTCTATTATTCAAAAGAAATGCAATTTTAACTGGCCTATGTTGAGTTGGCAGGGTATGATTGATCGAGCTTCTTCTGAGTGGCAGGGCCCTGGATTCCCGGCATCAGTCTGTCGGATAGCGTTTGCGGCATTGGTGTACTACATCTGGCGAGAGCGGAATTCTCGTTCCTTCCAGAATAAGTATACTGATGTGGTTTCTTGTTCTGCAGGTCTTGTGCAGATCATCCGGTGGAGGTTATTCTCTTGTAGAAAAGTGGCCCATACCCCGACTAACCGATGGTTCCAGGGTGAATGGCAGCTCCCCGACTCCATATTCGTCTGATTTCGTCATGGTTTGGTCAGATAATTTTTGGGTGATCGGTCCATGTTCAGACAGTCCGTTGCAGCGTCTAGCTTATTATATCGCAGCTTTAGTGTGTTGGTCTTTTCACCAGGACCTCCAGATTCCATGGGGCCTTCTCCTCTGGTTTCTTCTGGGTCTTTGTTTGTCTTTGCTGATCTAGTTCCAGTGTTATGTATTAACCTTTTCTTTTGTTGCCAGTGTGGCATGTTTCTGCCTAGCTTAGGTTTTCTCTTCGCTCTTGCTTAGCAAGACTTGCGTTTCGTTGTTGTTTTCCTGGGGTATGCCCCTTGCAGATGTTGTACTTTTGTTTCATCGGTTGATATATATTTTTTATTTACCGAAAAAAAATATCACCACAGAATCTGCCCGGTTTAATCAGCTTCGACCAGTTTCATATTCACGCAGTTTAGGGCAACATACATTTCAAATTAGAGAGTGATCAAAGAAACAATGTTAAAGCACGCGCACATCTTCAGCTTTCCAAAAAGGTATAGAACATTCAAATCCGGCAAGTATTGGATGTGATATGCATGTTTAAAGTTCAACCTAGGATCTGCTCGAATTTCTCTAATCCAATTCTATGACTCCATAAGTACACCCACCATGATTAAAACCATGCTCAAGGCTGCTCATATGTAAAACCCTACCTTTGACAAGATTAGGGTGTTGAACTCATCAAGATCTCCCTCTTTTGTCAAGAAGAAAACATCCAAACATCAATAGTTACTAATATGAAATTATCACAGCAAAATCTCATTTTCTCTTCCTTCTTCAAGCTCTCAAACCTCTTCTGTAGTTTTCTCTAAAACTAGGCAGCTCCCTTCTCTTCTTGTTTTTACTTTCAAAAATAGAAGACACGAGTCACTAAAGTTTAGAGAAATCTGCCCTAGAGAAACAAGTGTTTTAATGTTATTAGACCCCTTCCAAGTCTTACCAATAAGAACATGACAGCACAAATCAATTTTTAGACCTAATAAACTTAATTAGTGCTACTTACCCTAGATTAGTAACTAAGTAATCACAATTAGCTTAATCAAGAATAGGGTAAATTAATCAAGCTTAGTCACTAACTAATCACGATTAACCTTGACTAATCAAGATTAGCATAATCACGATAGGGCCCAACCAATCATGCTTAAGGATAACTAATCATGCTTAAGACCAACTAACCAAGATTAAGAATAAGCCAATCCACCAACTTGAGGTGCTTCTATGCCAACACAAGCATACAACTTGTTCTACATAAACAGGTCAGGATGACCACTCGTACAATGCATAAGATCTTCAATTAAGAAAGGCATCACGCTACATGCATAATAACAAGCACGAAATGAAGTTTACAGCTAGGTTAAACTAAGGTCCTCACACCCACCCCCCATCCTTAAAAGAATTTAGTCCCTAAATTCATACATCACTAAGGAAAAAGATGGGGATAGGATTTCAGCTCTCTCTCTCTCTCTCTCTCTCGTGTAGCTTCTCCTATTCCATGGTGTTCCAATAACACCTTAACAAGTGGTATGTTCCTGTTCCGTAGTGCTATTACCTTTCGGTCCAAAATATGAATCGGTTGCCCGACGTAAGATGAGTCATTCTGAACCCGAATCGGTTCATGATGCAATACATGTGAAGGATCAGGCTCATACTTCATCAACATAGATACGTGAAAAACATCATGTATACTAGCTAGCGATGGTGGCAATGCAAGCAGATATGCTACTGCACCAATCCGTTCCAAAATCTCAAAAGGGCCAATGTAGCGCGGTGCCAGTTTTCCTTTCTTCCCAAACCTGGTAACCCCTTTACAAGGTAAAACACGTAGTAGAAATACATGATCTCCGATTGCAAACTCTAAATCTCTTCTTCATTTCTCTGCATAACTTTTCTGTCTACTACTCCTAGCCCTTAACAAATGATTACGGATAACCTCGATTGTTTCTGTGGTTTCTTGCACCAATTCAGGTCCTAGTAACTACTTTTCACCAACTTCATCCCAACAAATCGGAGATCTGCACTTTCTCCCATAAAGAGCTTCAAATGGTTGCCGTTTCAATGCTTGAATGGTAGCTGTTACTGTAAGAAAACTCCACAAGTGCCAAGTGATCGTCCCAGTTACCTTTCAGTTCCATAGCACATGCTCGTAACATATCCTCCAAGGTCTGAATTGTCCTTTCGCTTTGACCATCTGTTTGTGGATGGAAAGATGTGCTAAAGGCAAGTTTAGTTCCCATCGCATCTTGAAAAGCCTTCCAAAACCTCGAAGTAAAATGAGGATCTCGGTCTGAAATAATGCTTACCGGTACTCCATGGAATCTAACAATCTCTTTTATATACATACGTGCCAACTTCTCCTGAGGTGTAAGTCACATTTATAGCTAGAAAGTGAGCAGATATAGTAAGTCTATCAACACTCACCCAAATAGCATCAAGTCCATTTAGAGTTCGAGGTAAACCCGATACAAAGTCCAGGGTAATATGCTCCTATTTCCACTCGGGCACGGATAACGGTTGAAGTAACCCAGCTGGTTTGCGATGTTCGAACTTAACTTGTTGACATGTAAGACATTTTGCAACAAATTCAGCCACATCTCTCTTCATGTTACTCCACCAATAACTAGACTTCAGATCCTTATACATTTTAGTACTTCCGGGGTGGATAGAATACTTGGACCGATGTGCTTCTTTCATTATCTCTCGTCTCAAACTACCATCATTCGGAACACACATTCTCTTACCAATTCGGAGCAAACCATCACCGCGTAATGTAAATTCGATTTGGAACTCAAATCTTTCAAAATTGCTTGTACTTCTGGATCTTGTGCTCGTGCTTCTTTAATCCTTTCTATCAAAATAGGCTGCATCCTAATATTAGCCAAGAAAGTCGAGGCTTCCAAAAGCATGCATCTTCTAACAATTTACATTCCTTTATCATCAAGTGTGCAACCATAGCCTTTCTACTTAATGCGTCAGCAACCACGTTAGCGTTGCCCGGATGATATTGGATGGTGCAATTATAATCATTTAGAAGTTCCATCCGTCTACGTTGCCTCGTATTAAGCTCTTTCTTTGAAAATAAACACCTCAAGCTGTTATGGTCCGTGTACACTTCAAACGATGCCCCATACAAGTAATGCCGCCAATTTTGCAGGGCAAATACAGTTGCTAGCAACTCCAAATCATGTGTAGATAGTTTTGCTCATAGGCTTTTAGCTTCCTTGAAGCATAGGCAATATATTACCTTTCCCCGCTGCATTAGAACACAACCCAAACCGACACGTGAAGCATCACTGTAGATTATAAGGTCATCGTTACCTCCCGGTAGGGTTAGAAGAGGGGCTGAAATCAATCGTTGCTTCAATTCTTGGAAACTAGCCTCAACTTTTGTGTCCCAAGCAAACTTCACTGATTTTTGAGTAAGCTCTGTTAATGGACTTGAAATCATTGAGAAATTTTCTACAAATATCCGGTAATACCCTGCCAGTCCCAAAAAGCTACGAACTTCTTTCACAGTAGCCGGTCTTTGCCAATTTACAACTGTTTCAATCTTTACTGGATCTACGGATACGCCTGCACTAGATACAATATGTCCCAAAAATATAACTTGCTCGAGCCAAAATTCGCATTTGCTGAACTTTGCGTACAATTTCTTTTCACTTAAAGCTTGCAACACTACCCGGAGATGGAATTCATGCTGCTCACGATCCTTGGAGTAGACTAGAATATCATCAATAAAGACTACGACAAAGGCATCCAAGTATGGCTTAAAAACACGATTAGTCATGTCCATGAAGGCTGCTGAAGCGTTAGTAACACCAAACGGCATAACAAGGAACTCACAATGACCATAACGTGCTTTAAAAGCTGTTTTGGGTACATCTTCTTTCCGGACTTTCAATTGATGATATCCAGATCTCAAATCAAGCTTAGAAAATACTGTTGCACCCTGTAATTGATCGAACAAGTCATCAATGTGCGGAAGTGGATATTTGTTCCTCACAGTCACATGATTCAATTGCCTATAATCAATGCTCAATCTCAACGAACCGTCTTTCTTTTTAACGAACAATACGGGAGCAACCCAAGGCTGTACACTTGGGTGAATAAGGTCTTTATCTAGTAGTTCTTGCAACTGAACCTTCAACTCTTTCAGCTCTGTTGGAGCCATTCTATACGGAGCTTTAGAAACCGGACTTGTTCCTGGCATCAACTCAATAACAAAATCAAATTCTCGATCAGGGGGTAGAGCTTTTATTTCATCAGGGAACACATCACTGAACTCACGAACAATTGGAATGTCTTCAATTTCCTGCTCTTCCTTACCGTGATCAATTGCATAACAAAGGTACCCTACACAACCTCTAGAAATCAACTTACGAGCATGAATAGCAGAAATAATAGGTGCGGAAGAAAACCCTTTATCCCCAACGAATTCCAGTGTACCTTGTTCCGACATATAAAAAGTAACACTCTTAGCATGACAATCAACATTAGCATGATGTTGAGATAACCAGTCCATACCAAGAATGACATCCAAATTCTGAAGGGGTAGAAGTATCAGATCAGCATTAAGCCTCTTACCACACACTACTACTGGGCATGATCTATATATAACGTCACTAAGGAACGAGTCTCCCGTAGGTATACGCACCACAAGTTCATATGGTAAACTCTCGGGTCTCTTACCCAAATGATGCACAAAATGTGGAGCTACATAAGATATTGATGAGCATGGATCAATCAAAACTCGTGCCAAGTGCTCAAAAATATAAAGTGTACCTCGATCACCTCGGCCGAATTTCTTGCCTCCTCTTGTCCCAAAGCAAAAGCCCTTCCCTGAAGTCTTGGTTTCCCCGTACCTCGGCCTGTACTCGTTCCCTGCTTGCCACTTTGCTGAATGGGCTTTGGCCTCGGATTAGGACAATCATTCACACGGTGATCCAAAGATCCACAGCCATAACATTTCCCTACCTTCCTCCAGCAAAAATCAGAAGTATGCCCGACCTTGCCACAATAAGATCGAACAAGTCAATTTGTACCCTTGTACTTGCTGGATTTGCTGAGTTGCAGGCTTGCCCTTAGGTTGCTGCATGCTTCTTTGATCATTGTATATAAACCCCCGCTCTTTGCACTTTATTACCACAAGTGTTCAAATTCCTTCCAACTTGCCATTTCGAAGCATTTGGTCTAGTTCCACTCAACCGTGCCCTTTTTCTCTGTATGTCCCCATCACTCTTCTCTATGAGCAAAGCTCTGTCTACCATTTCATAATAGTCATCAACATTGCGAATTGAGATCTTTTCTTGGATTTCAGGCTTCAAACCATCTTGAAACTTTCTGGCCCTCTTATCTTCTCCCTCTACCAAGTACGAAGCATGCCTAGCCAATGATGTGAACTTGGTTGCATATTGTTGCGCCGTTAGATTGCCCTGCTCAAAATTCCGAAACTCAGCCTCCCTTTTTGGCTTAACACTTCGAGGAATATAGTTTTTATTGAACTCTGTTTTGAACAATTCCCAAGTGCGAACCGTTTGAGCCGCTATCCATTTGCTGTCAATCATTTTCCACCGACGAGCAGCATCATTTTCCAGTCTTAAAGTTGCAAGTAACAATTTCATCTCATCATTCCGCCCCATGGTTTTAAAGGTTCTTTCCATGTTCATAATCAAATTTTCAGCTTTGTCCGGATCACCCTCTCCAACAAAGTCTGGCGGATGCATATTCATGAAATTCTTTAGCATTTCAGATTTACCTTGCCCTTCTAGATCATGGTTAAACCCTCGGTGGTTGAGATTGTTATTTTGCTGATTCTCCATGCAAGGGACCATACGCCCCAGTATCACATACATATCTTTCAAAGCGTTGTCGGCGTCTTTCCCCGAAGAACCTGCTTCTCTGTCAGCCATTCGTACCTATAAAGAGGCATGAAATTAGGGAGAACCGAAGTTCTTAGATCAAGCTTAAGACTTAACTCCGAAGATCATATCCTGGCTAATAAGCAAAACTTAAGCTCTGATACCATCTTAATTGTCACGCCCCAAGAAGCAGGACGCGACAACACATATTCTAACACGCTAACCTTCTTCCGAAGGTAATCAAAGTGCGCTATTACATTCGAATATAAACAACACAACATGCCTTTTAAACATATATTACATTCGTCCATCCTTATAAGTCCAAGCTTGTTACACACGTACACACCACACTTTCACACTAGTTCTTTAACGAATGACACTAGCACACCTCGCCCTCTATTTACAAGTGCACAAAGACTTACTATCCCTGATTCCCGGGCACAAAAGGGTACTCAAAATCTTCCTCGCCCACCACTTCTTGATGCTCTCTAGTGTCTAAAAAGTAGAGATGGAAAAGGGGGTAGCCACAGCTAAGTAGAGCAGACGTATGACCAACTTAAACACTATCTTAATCATAACAAGCGTGCGTAAACCAAACAAAACGTGCTTGTCATTAACTCATGCATGGCATATGGTAGACTGCAGCGAACGAGCAAGAAATAAGTCAAGCATAACACATATCATAATGACTCTAAGGAGCCCAAATCACAAGCCGAATGCTCATTCACCTAAATTGGTCACTCAAAAGCTGAGCCGATCAAATTCAGTTTGAGTGATAAATTTAGACCTTACACAAGACACCGCATGTTCCCAACCCATCTTGGTCAGACCTAATGGCGCGCTAGGGGTCCCACTACGCGCGAACACGTCAACATTGTCAACGGTTAATCTTCCAGCGCATCAAACCGGTCAGTGCCCGCGCACCCAAGACACGTGTTTTTCTCGCTTCACGTGCTTCGTGCGCGACTTAGACATTTTTATTTTGCATTGACGTCGCTCACGCTAGCGCAATCATCACACCAAGATCACCCAAACACCTGACCAGAAATGTCGACCGACGGCGCAATCGGAGCAGCAGGGTCAACGGACAAAGGCCTTGGCCAACCCCATGGGGTCGGCCTCGGCCTCACCCAAGACCATGGGGTCGGCCTTGGCCTCCCATGGGGGTTTGGCCTTGGCCTTTCCCCCTGGTTCTTCACTCTTCGCGCAAAGTCCTTTTTGCACCGTTTTCGTTTCGTACGTTTCGTACATGACTCTGGCACCTTGTTCATCATATGGGTACGATTCTTGGTAGCATGCTCATCGCAACACAACTTTCGGATTCGTCATTTCTTATCAAAACACCTACCGACAGTGCGCCCGAAGTTCACAAAAGGAGAAATTGCCTTGGGCTCCAAAAATGGAATTTGGCCATTTGGCCTTGGCCAACCTCAGGGGGTCGGCCTCGGCCTTCCCCAGGCCTAAGGGTCGGCCTCGGCCTCCAGGAGGGGTTGACCTCGGCCATTTTCCCCCGGTGGTTCAACCCTCCGCGCAAACCCCTTTTTCGCACTCTCTTCGCTTCGTACGCTTTGCGCGTGACTTTGACACTTCGTTCGTCATATGGATACAATGCACATCGACACGCTCGTCGTAACGCAACTTCCGGATTTGCCTTTGCTTATCAAAACACCTACCGTCGGCGTGCCCGAAGTTCACCAAAGGGGGGAGTAGCCTTGGCCTCCCTTCATGGGAATTGGCCTTTTACCTTAGCCACCCCCTAGGGTCGGCCTCGGCCTCACCAAGGGGTCGGCCTCGGCCTCACCAGGGGTGGTGGCCTTGGCCTTCCCCCCAATGTTTGGCCTATGGCCTTCCCTCCTGCGCGCACTTGTTTTCCCGAGTCTTTGCACCTCCGCGATGTTTACGGACGTTCGTACATCAACCCCGCGACGTTCGTCGTGCATCACCTTACGGACGTTCGTACATCAACCTCCCGACGTCCGTTCGTACATCAACTCCGCGACGTTCGTCGCCGCGCCCTCGCGCCATTCTCATGATATGTGCCCCGGCACCAAATATTGCTCCGCGACGTTCGTCGCCGCGCGCTTGCGCCATTCTCATGATACGTGCCACGGCACCAAATATTGCTCCGCGACGTTCGTCGCCGCGCCCTCGCGCCATTCTCATGATACGTGCCCCGGCACCAAATATTGCTCCGCGACGTTCGTCGCCGCGCCCTCGCGCCATTCTCATGATACGTGCCCCGGCACCAAATATTGCTCCGCGACGTTCGTCGCCGCGCCCTCGCGCCATTCTCATGATACGTGCAGGTCCTTGGAGGGCATCGCGCCTAGTCCGCCTGGCAGTTGGCTACAGGGGTAACCCTCACCACTGTCAGGTTATCTGCGCGTCTCTTGACGCACCTCATGGGATTCAGTAAGGGCTTGGATTGGTGGCTGGGGCAACGGGTTTACTCTGACCATGCCGTCATGGTATGGTCAGTCTTCTCAGACAGGCAGAGCGACGCTGTGCGAGGCGGGCAACGCGAATTTGGGAACCGGCAGTCCAACGGAGAACCGGTATTTTGGGACCCCCTGGTGACGTGTCACTCCCGGGGGACGACATGTGGCACTTTATGACATAAGCACATTGTTTTCTATAAATAGTGAACTTTACAACTCAAAAAAGGGACTTTTGGCTTTTCTTACAAAAATCACTTTCTCACTCTAGAATTTGGGAGCTCTTGGATTCTAGTGAGAGAAACGTAACTTTGGACCGTAACTTCGGACCGTAGCATTGGACCCTGACTTGGACTATCGACTGCCGGCCCTGTTCGTCTTAGCTTTGCCTTCGCAGCACTGCCATTCCTCACGGCCCGTCTGTGAAGCCTTGCCCTCAGCCCTTACTCCGTCTTTGCTGTCTCCCACTTCGTATACTTGGAAGCTGACACGGACTGCAGCCTTTGTGGCACCTCCACGTAAGTAAGAACCCACTTTCTTTGGCATCATTTTGGCGACTCCGCTGGGGAGGTGAGCATCGTACTGCAGTCTTTCTATCTTCCACACTTAATCTCCATGGCTAGACAACGAAGAGTTACGAGGGCTGCCAGCCGGGGCCTTATCCATGCCGTTCAAGAAGAGGACCACACAGGTGAACAGGAGGGGACCAGTGCTGTGCGTCCCCAAGACCAGCCGCAAACTACCGCACCTGACATACAAGTCGCAGTCAACGCGGCCATCCAACAATTTTCGCCCGCTATAACCACTCTTATGACAGCCGTGATGGAAATGCAAAAGTCCATACAGGCGATGGCCTCCCAACAAACCATTGCACCAGTCCAACCCCATGGACCTGAGTTGGCTCTTGACGTCGCTCAGGCCCCAGTGTCGCGACCACCACCGCCTCAATCAACCAGACCATTGGCGGTAGGACTTGCGACATCTTCGCCTCATGCAGCTGCTGCACTACATCCCGTGATGCCATCACGCCGACCTCAGGCAGACCTTGGACCCGTGCTGCAACAGATCCACCCTGTCCTCGCACCTCGGCGCATGCCGGCGCGAAGCTCGTCTGAGACCCATGACTCCATTGAGATGGAACCTAACCCTTACTCAACCGAACAACATCAAACCAATGCCCAAGCAGTGGACATGTCTCGCCCAACCACCCATGCCCATATACAATTACCACCACAAGCCCCTGTCATATATCAACCCTCCGTTGCACCTGTCCACCAAGTTGCTCCTTCTGGGGGCTCGGGAGCTCGCGGCATCCCAGCCAGTCACCACCCTTTAACCGTCCATGACGACCCGTCTCCCAACTATGTCACTCGTTCAGACTTGGAGACACTCATCCATCACTTGTCACAAAACTCTACGCCTTATCCCTCTGCCCACCTGACAGGCCATGCCCCATATGTCAATGATATTGCCACCATACCCTATCCCCCGAAGTACAAACAACCAGCCTTTGTGCTCTTCAACGGACGTGAGGGCAACGCCCGTGAGCATTTGACAAGATTTGCAGGCTCATTGGAGCAGTATGGCCCGGGAGACAGCTTGAAGTTGAGGGAATTCCACAAGTCCCTTACAGGCTTGGCCTACACTTGGTACCACCAGATCCCTGCGGGGACTGTCCACGCATGGAACGACATGGTCCAATTGTTCTTAGACAAGTTCCATTACGAGGCCGAACGCGTGAGTGTTGTTGATATTGCTGGCATCCGCCAGAACCAAGGGGAAGACTTGAATGAGTACGTGCACCGTTTCCATCTCAAATGCCTTGAGTGCACGGACTTCAGCAAGGACGAGACGTTGGTTCCCATATGCATCAAAAACATGACTGATATCTACCGTGTGCATATCGAGAATCTACAGTTGAGGTCATGGGGACACCTCAAGGAAACAGCCCGTCGTACTTACGAGACGGTCGGTCATGTCAAGCCATGGAGGCCTCGCCCGCAGAATGCGCTGCTGGCCTCAGCTGACACGTCCAACAACCAGCGCAACAGCAACAGCACCAGCAACAACAACGTCAATAATCACACTGGTTTTAAGCGTCAGTTCCCGGATGGGGACCAACGCTCCGACAAGCGGCGACAGCAGGAGACTCCGCCTGCCTTTCCGTGTGATTTGAATACGGTAAAAGGGCTCCTGACAGAATGGGTTGCCAATGATAACAACTTCAAGTTGCCACCTGTGAGGATCCCCATCACAGACGAAGAAAGAACTAGGCCTAACTACTGCCCTTACCACCAGGCCCTTGGACATCCCCTCAAGAACTGCAATGCATTGCGAGCTATCTTCGCAAGAAAGGTCGCGACGGGCGACCTACAGCTGCGGAAGCATCACGACGTGCGGAAGAACCCGTACCCAAATCATGGCAATAACAACCGCGAGCATCAGGTGCTCATGGTTACAACCGACCACGTCGAGCCGCACGTCCCCGAAGCTTCTACGGAAGTCTCCCCTATGGTCACAACTTGTGTACCTTCTACCCCCCAGCCAGCATCCTCAGCTGGACGAATGACGAAGATCAAAGACTTCTTTGATGAAATGGGGTTTTCACCCGCAGCGCGGACATATCTCTCGGATTGTTTAATCGAGGTCACTACCGGCCTCGGGCCCGAATGCTTCGCCGCCCAGACCGAGCTCAAACACATCCCTTCCACCGCATTCATTTTTTCAGGCGATGACTCACCGCCAGTTGAGCATCATAACCGGCCATTGTACCTTGAGTGCACTGTTAACGGCACCGGCTTTCATCGCGCCTTGGTAGACGGCGGCGCCTCGATCAACATCATCCCCTTAACCACTTTGCAGCAGGCCGGTATACCACCAAGGAAGATCATCCGTGACCCTGTCAAAATTACTGGCTTCGGGCAAGGCCACCAGTCCACCCTTGGCCACATCACTGTCGACCTCATGGTCGGAACTGTCCGTCGTGACACTACTTTTCACGTGATAGACAGTGAATCTTCCTTCCACCTCCTGCTCGGGCGACCCTGGATTCATACCAACAAGGCTGTCCCCTCGACGTACCACCAGTGTGTGAAACTGGTGGCCGGTCCTACGAGACATGAGGTAGCGGTGACCATCCCCGCAACCAAGGCCCCTTTTGAATGTAACGAGTCTTACTTCGTCGAGGCCTCCTTCTTCACTGAGATTGCTGCAGATGGTGAGAATGCTACTCATATTCATTCCACCAAACTACCAGGTTGGGACGAGCTGTGTGGGGACAAGCCCGCCAAGTCTAAGGCCAAGTCCAAAAGAGGCAATGGGAACAAGGCATCAACCTCGACGGCGCCATCTGCCGTCACGACCAATCCCTTGCCTTCATCCCCCAAGTCCAAGAAGCACAAGGTTGAAACCACCTTCCAACGCGTCATCATAGATGAAAGGGTGATCTACCAATTATGACGGTGTCCGGGGGCTCCGGGGGGTTCGCCGCCTAACCCCCTCGACCCTGAACCACTAATGGAGACGGAGTGGTGTTGTACGGCCGAGCATTGCTCGCCGGACCCTGAGCTCACACCAGGTGCGGCCCCGCCCTGCTATGAAGACGGCCCTCGACCACAGGCCGAAGATCTTGAAGAAATTAACCTGGCTGACCCGGACGAGGAACCTCGACTGACATACATCGGCACGAAACTCGCCCCAGGGCGAAGAGAAGGACTGATTACCCTCCTCCGCGAATATCGCGACGTATTGGCATGGAGTTACAAGAAATGCCTGGATTGGATCCTGCCTTGGTGACGCACCATCTCAACATTGCTAACGGGTTCAGCCCTGTTCGACAGCATCCGCGAACCTTCCGCCCCGAGCTCGAACTGAAGATCAAGCAAGAAATTGAACGACTTTTACAAGCTGGTTTCATTGAACCTATCACTCATCCTATCTGGTTGGCTAATGTTGTTCCTGTGCAAAAGAAGAACGGCCAAGTCCGCATTTGTATTGATTTTCGGGATCTGAACAAGGCATGCCCCAAAGACGAGTTCCCGCTGCCCAACATCGACATGCTCACCGAGGCAGCTGCCGGACACGAAACCTTATCTTTCATGGATGGTTTCGCGGGCTACAACCAAATCCGGATGAACCCTGACGATTGTGCCAAGACAGCCTTCCGTACCCCTATGGGTAACTTCTGTTGGAAAGTCATGCCCTTCGGCCTTAAGAACGCGGGTGCAACATATCAAAGAGCAATGACAGCGATCTTCCATGACATGATACACCGCACAGTGGAAGACTACGTCGACGATCTTATCATCAAATCTAAAAAGGAAAGTGAACATCTCACGGACCTTCGGGCAGTCTTCGATCGTTGTCGACAATACAACATGCGGATGAATCCGTTGAAATGTGCCTTTGGAGTCTCCTCCGGCAAATTCCTCGGCTTTTTGGTCAGTCGACAGGGCATTGACATTGACCCTTCTAAGGCCGCCTCTATCCAAGAGATGCCCCCTCCCAAGAGCACCAAACAATTGAAGAGCTTCCTTGGCAAGATCTCTTACCTCCGCCGATTCATCCCTGCCTTGGCCGAACTCATCACGCCCTTCCAACACTTGACGCGTAAGAGCGCACCGTGGAGTTGGCATGCGCCCCAACAGCAAGCATTCGAACAAATCAAGGCGGTTCTCATGTCGCCGCAGACCATGGTCGTGCCACAACGAGGTATACCACTCTTGCTTTATTTGACCTCCACGCCCAGGTCCATAGGGGCATTGCTTGCCCAAGAGGTGGATGGGGTGGAGCGCCCAGTTTATTATCTCAGCCGATCAATCAGGGGCCCCGAAGCCAATTACTCTGAGCTCGAGAAGCACTGTTTAGCCTTGGTCTACGCCTCGCAGAAATTCAGACACTACTTCTTGTCACACCAGATCACACTTGTCACCAAGGCCGATCCATTACGATACATGCTCACGCGCCCTGCCCTGTCTGGCCGGCTTACTCGCTGGTTGCTGTTATTGGCCGAGTTCGGCCTGTCCATCAAGAATCCTACAGCTTTACGGAGTCAAGCACTCGCGGACCTCTTGGCCTTCTTCCCACGCCAACAACATGAACCGACCTCAGATCAATTGCCTGGTGAAGAGACGGCCCTGACCTCTGACATTGGTGAATTGTGGACACTTGAGTTCGACGGCTCAGCCACTAGCAAAGGACCCCATGGAGCTCCCCTCCGGCAAGGGGGTGCCGGCATTGTCCTTCGAAATTCAGAGGGTGTTACCACATCCCTATCCTTCAAGCTTGCATTCCCGGTGTCTAACAATGAAGCTGAGTACGAGGCACTTGTCATTGGCCTCATGCTGGCTGCCAGTATGGGGGCTAAGGCATTGTGTGTGAAAGGGGACTCGAACTTGATCATGAAGCAGGCCGACGGGGAGTTCGCAGTCAAGGAGCCAGCCTTGGCGCCTTATCGTGCCTTGGTGCAATACTTGGAAGGAAGATTTGGCCATATCCAGTACGAACATCATAACAGGTGCCACAACCGACATGCAGACAGCTTGGCCACGATCGCGTCAAAGATGGAGGTTGATGGTGAGCAGCGAATGCTAACCATCATCAAGAGGACGGAACCATGCACATCATTGAACCTAGTCCCGAAGGACATTACTACGGACGATTGGAGGCAATCAATTGTCGACCAACTTAAGGCGCCATCTCTTGCTACCGCATCTACCCTTGCAGATTTCTTGATGTTGGGAGACGTATTGTACAGACGATGCCCCGGAGGCACTCTGGCCAGGTGCTTGGCACCGGAAGAAGCAAGGCACAAATTGCAGTTCGGCCATCAGAAGTGTTGTGGCCTCGACGGTCCCCCTTTATACCGTCGCCTCCAGCGTATGGGTCTCTATTGGCCATCCATGGCCAAGGATGCCTCAGACATACAAGGAGACTGCCCCGAGTGTTCGTACGCACCGGACAATACTGAAGCTCTTGTCATTAACGTCGAAGGTGACTGGCGCCAGCCTTTCATCCAGTACTTATCCCACGGGGTTCTACCGCCTGACCGCAGCTCGGCACGATCTATCAAGCGCAAGTCGGTCAAGTATTTTGTGACGGAAGGAGAGTTGTTCCGCAAGGGATTTTCGGGACGCACCCTGCGATGCCTGCAGGGTGCCCAGACAGTCGAGGTGATTAACGAAGTGCATAACGGTGATTGTGGTGAGCATCAAGGCTCTCAGAAGTTGTATGCAGAGTTGCTAAGGATGGGATACTACTGGCCAACTATGGAATCTGACGCGATCTCTCATGTCCGACACTGCCAACCCTGTCAGAGACACGCCGACAGAATGCACACGCCGACGTCCGATCTCCGCATGATCTTAGCCCCTTGGCCATTTCACTCCTGGGCTCTCGACCTCATAGGCCCCATCCACCCAACATCACGGGGTCACACTTGGATCATGGTTGCAACGGAACGTTTCACAAAGTGGGTCGAAGCCATACCTCTACGGCGAGCCACGGGAGGCGCCATCGCCAACTTCTTGCGCGAACACATCGTCTGTCGCTTTGGTATCCCCCGGTGTATCATATCCGACAACGGCACGCCATTCATCAACAGGGATGTCCGAGCTTTCATGGAAGGATACAACATCAACCACGCTACATCCACTCCTTACTACCCACAAGGGAATGGTCAAGCCGAAGCTTCTAACAAAACTCTACTGCGGGTATTATCACGAATGGTCCATGATGTAAGTGGTTCATGGTCCGAGAAGTTAAGCCTCGCACTTTGGGCCTACAGAACCTCCAAGCATACAGCGACAAAGACCACACCCTTTTCCCTTGTCTACGGGGACGAGTGTGTCGTACCAGCCGAGATTACAGTCGCATCAGCCAGACTCTCCCTAAGCAGTGGGCTTGGAGAGGAAGAAACCAGAATGACCGCCCTTGAAGGACTTGATGAAAGGAGAGCCAATGCCTTGCGCCGTATGAAGAAATACCACGAACAACTCACCAAGGCATATGGAAAGACTGTGAAGCAACGAACATTCGTCGAGGGCGACCTTGTTCTTCAAGCCGCCAAACATGTACGCGCCAACATGTCAGCCCCCAAGTTCACACCGAATTGGGAAGGACCACTTCAAGTGCATGAAGCCAGAGACAACGGCTCCTACCTCCTGCTCAACACGGAAGACAGACAAATCACGGCACCTATCAACGGTCGCTATTGGAAGAAGTTTTATGCATGACCAACAGCGGAGTGTTCCCCCAGCCTTACCCGCCCAAAGCTTAGAACATTTACACAACATTTTTTTGTATATGCACACATGTTCATGACTTGTAACTTTTGTTGTTTATTACAAGTTCTTGCTTTCTTCATGTAATGGCATTTTGGCCCAAATACTATCAATGCAAAGATCATTCACTCGCCTCAACTACTGTATGTAACGCACTCTTTCATTTACACATCGTTCACTAAGTCGCTTGCTATGGGCGGGGAAGGGGGAACCACAACGGGAGGACACCACATGCAAGACATACGAGCACATCAAAAGCTAAGCATCACCTCACAACAAACACAGGTACAAAATAACCATACAACTGCTATATCAATATCAACAAAATGCATACAGGTCACAGGTTTGTAGGTCGCTACGGACCAATGACTACTAGCAAAATGAAAAGTACATCACATATAGCGTAAAGAAGTAAGCAGTGCACCAACAGTATCAGAAGTATACGACTCCAGAGTCTGTCGCTGCACCTGTAAGTCGGACCATCTCTGCTCCAACTCGGCCCGCTGTCTCTCTATCTCTGCCTGCCGAGCCTCCGCCTCGCTAAGCCGGGCCCGTATCTCAGAAACCTCTCGCGTCACATCTGTCAACGCCGCATCAAGCATACGCCTACGGCCCTGACACGCCACCTCCTGCGCTCCTACCACAGTCAGTCCAGCCATGGCCTCAACACTCGGCCCTCTACAATGGACATAGTCGGACAACCACTCCAACTGGAAGCCAAAAGCTACGAACGGCTCGAGCTCTAACATAAACTCTGACCTCATCTCTGAACTCCAAGTCGAGGTCGGCACCGTACTAAGTGTCGCCAGCCAGTCCACAAGGGCGGCAAACATCGCCTTGAACAATGCCATGCCCCGCATGGTAATAGAGCCCTCAAATGTCTGGGGTTGTCTCGCCCTAATCATCTCCAACCGCTGGACCACCGCATCAGACAACCCGAGGCCCTCCCAGGACATACCGTCTGCCTGCCCGACTGAAGACCCGCCACTAGCAGCATCAACCCCTGTCGCCCTACCACCCACTGATCTCATGCCAACGGTGGCAGCATGCATCGCCAACAGAGCATCACCCGCATCCACGGCCGACCCCGACAATGTATCCGCTATCGGCTCCACAACAGACGAATCAGGTACACTGCGTCGTGGCAACGAATCTCTAACCACCGCATGTGTGGTCGGCAACCCGGCATGTGCCCCCGCATGTGCCCACCAATCATCACCCTCAAACGTGTGACCCATCGGGCCACCGAATACATCCTCGACCAAGACAGGTGACGGGCTCGAATGACCAACTGGCACGACCGGCTCCACAACATATGCTGCTGTCTGCTCCGGGTGACTGACTGGCTCCACAATGTAGGCCGCTGCCTGCTCTACCGCCGCGGCCTCCCCGAAGGCCTCACTATCCATCGGCCCTCCCTCATAGGCCGGCTCGGCCTCCATCTCCTCGACCTCATCGGCCGCATCTACATCTGCCTCACCATCTTCCTCAGCTGCCTCAAGATCCATCCCCTCAGTATCATCAGTAACGGCCTCGGCATACTCTGTGGTATCGTCTGACACCACGTCAATGGCACCACCATCATCATCAAACTCCTGTCAAAAAAAAAAGGGAGAGAACCGAGCATTAGAGAACACTTAACATGATAATTGGCAACTGTACAACGAAAGCAAAGCATTACACTAACCTTGGAGTCACACTCCTCCAGCACCTCTCGCGACCTCTTCGGCCTACGTCCACCACCCGTCGAAGGACCTGCGCCTGTCCGCTGTGCACGCCCCATCATACATACTCTCAATGACGAAATGGGACCCTTGCCAGCACCCGGCACCCTCGGACCACCTGCTACTGCCGGCGCCCGTGGCGCGCGTGCTGGCACCGGTTCATCTAATACGCCTGTAAGTAGTACCGACATGCCGTTCTGCCTCGCGACCTGCGCTGTAACAAGTCCCAGTCCTCTGTCCCCCGCAAAGACATCGACCTCCTGCCTGTCGGATGGCTCCTGCGACAACCACTCCGACCATGTCGCCAGTACCCGATCCCACCATCGCGCATACTCAACCGTCGCGACTCCCGTCGATAGCGTCCCGGGCCTCCTCCACTCCTCTGTCGGTACCGGCCACTTCCGCGCCCACTTTGAGATCGTATACCCAAAAGCCTTCCTCACCTCCCACGCCCTCGTATAGCCACATGGGGGCTCTAAATCATAACCAAAGCTCGAGGACAATCGATCGGGGCTGTATCTCGCCACATAATATCTGTTCTCAGCCGGCTTCCCGCCATCATCAGTCAATACGGGTAGCCACCCTGGAAAGTACGCCACTAGCAAGGCCACCGCCGTGTCCGTCAGCTCATCTCGACCGTGTAGTCGCACCATAGTGTCCTGCAGATCCATCCATGGAGGAGTACCGTACGAATAATGCATGCCGGTATACGCACGGGGAACGCACTCATCTCGATCGTCAAAAATGTCTGCCAAATCACGCCCGGGTTTCTTCCCGCCCGCCCAGGCATATACTCGGCCACCTGCGTACCAAGCCGCAACCTCACGTGACTTGCCCGGCCGAGTCACCGTAATCATCCGCGGCGACGGATGTACTAAGGGAAGATCACGAGGCCGATAATCCATGTAGACCTCGAATAGATACCGCTGCAAGAACATCCAGTCTACGTACGTCGTCACCTGATAGCGTCCGTACGACCTCTGTACATCATTGGCAAACTGATCTAGACGAGAGTACTGCGTGCCTAAGTAAATGGGGGCCAGCCCGACGCGCCCCCCACCAGCCATACGTACAGCCAACTTGAATACCCTCAGGGACACGCCATCCTCCGGCGTCCCCTCAAATACAAACCTACAAGCATAAGAGCATACAATGTCTATCATAACCTTCTCGCCCTATTCTGAACGTAAACTCTGTTGCATGGCAATATGACTACACTATCTTTCCGACACGTTTTTTTTCTCCAAGTATAAAATTTAGCATTCTACGCATACAAGAACAATGGAAGTACAACATGCAACAATACTAAAGGGAAGACATTATAAGCACGTACCTCGACAAGAACATGATAAGAAACCCCGCTAGCTCGTATCTCTTGTCCTTATAGCAAGGACCCGCGCGAAAATTGCTCACCGACGCAGACTTCTGCCCGGGTAACGCAGTCGCCGTACCATAGAAGTATTTGAGCCACCCGCTGTACGTACCCTTGCGATTGCTCCTTATCAACGAGGCAAACCCCTGCAGTTCCTTTACCGTCAACCGTTCCGCCGCCGTCAACTCCAGCTCACAAGCATTCTCCGTACCGTGCATGGGCAACCCCGTCAACATCATCACGTCGAGAAGCGTTGGCCCAATCTCCCCAAACGCCGTGATGAACGTATGCGTCTGCGAGCTCCATCTCGAAAGCAACAACGCCAAGCCCTTAAAGTCCCTCACCGGATCAATCACCTTGAACGTCGCCTCTATCGCAGACACCAATCCCAACGCCTCCAATCTCTCCCCCCAACCCGACTGCTCCAACATATACATGCACCAAAAATTCCACCCCACCGGCATGGTATTATGGCCCTTGAACATCACCGGCGACCACGGCACATCTAGTCGTTCCACCAACAAACCCGGCATGTACCTCGGCGACATCACCGGAGCGACCCCCCCGCTCGGCGCACGAACATACGGCGAAGGAACCATCGGACTCTCCGCCATCGACGACGCACCGAAAGGACCCAAAAACACATCCGCACCCACTCGCTGGCCAAGCTCCCTCCAAAGCTCCTTGGGTGGACATCCGGGCACCGCCCCCTTCGCCGTCAACAAAATATTGCTGTGGCTTGGCGTTGCATCAAAGCTCCTCGCCCTACCAAGGAAGCTCAACGGCACCTCCGCTTCTTCAACCGGCGCGACGTCGTCATCATCAAACATGTCGCCCGGCGCTAACGTTGATCACCCGCTAGCTCCGCCCCGCCGTCGCACACTTTGATTCTTTCGTGTCTTTTTCGGCAATCCACCAACATCCCCCTTTGCGCCGTGAGAAACATCTCCGCGCACACCGTGCCTCCGGTCGGCCTCGGCCTCGGCGTCGGCAGCCTCGGCCTCGGCCTCGGCCCGCGCGGCCTCGGCCCGCGCCTCTCTCTCTTTCCTCCTTTCTTCCCTCTCCCTCTTCCCTCCTCCCTCCTTCCTTCCCCCCCTCTTTCTCCTTCCCCTTCCCCCCTCCTTCCTTCCTCTCCTTTCCCCCTCCTCCTTCCTTCCTCTTCTTTCCCCCTCCCTCCTCCCTCTCCCTTCTCCTCTCCCTCTCCTCCTCTCCCCTTCCCCTCTCCCCTTCTCCCTCTTCCCCTCCCCTTCCTCTCCCCCCTCCACCGCCCGCGCCGCGCCCGCACCAAGCCTCGGCCTCGGCCTCGGCCAAGCGGCCTTGGTCGGCCTCGGCCACTTGGTCGGCCGGCCCTTGTCGCCCTCCCCCATCTCCCCTTCCCTTCACCCCATAGCCACGCCCCCCTCTCCTTCCCCCACACTCGGCCTCGGCCCGGCGGTGTGGCTCGGCCGCCGTCGCGGTTGGCCCATGGCCACCCCTTCCCCCACTTGCCCCTCCTCTCTTACCTTGTTGCATCCTCTTGGCTTCTTGTGATGTTCTCAATCTCATGGGTCTTCAAGATCCAACTCCTCTTCTTCTTCTTCTTCCTCTCTTCTTTCTCTCCTTTCTCTCCTTTCTCTCTTTAGTTTGGCTAAGTCTTTCTTTCTTTCTCTCCCAAGTCTTGAAAGACTTCCCACCTAATTTTCCCCCCCAAACCCATCACATCAATTCAAATTCCAAGTTTCTCCCCAAAATCCCCAACAATTCTTTTAGCGTTCCATTTCTTAACGCCGTTTTTTTTTCCAACGCGTTGTTATTTTAGCAAAACAACATTATTATTTCACATTCATAACCTAACGTCGCTATCAAAATTCTTCGCGCAACCCATCTTCCGCACTTTTTTTGTCGCGCTATTTTCTTTCTTTCACGCTAACGCCAACGGACAGGCGTGTTACATTTTGTTTTCGCTATTTCTTTTTTCTCGAGTTCACCGTTACGCTGAGATCGTTACCATTTTATTTTCGCCAAAAAAAACGAACGAAACTTTGCATATTCCAAGGGAATTTACGCCCCACCGCGCTTCACATTACTATAGCGCCCGTTCCCCCAAATTCGAGCCCGGCACTTTTTTTCATCGATTAATGCTTATGCGTGCGGCGCCCGCTCGGGTTGCCCCTCCGCGCACACCGCACGCAGGGGGCTTATGTTCCCAACCCATCTTGGTCAGACCCAATGGCCCGCTAGGGGTCCCACTACGCGCGAACACGTCAACATTGTCAACGGTCAATTTTCCAGCGCATCAAACCGGTCAGTGCCCGCGCACCCAAGACACGTGTTTTTCTCGCTTCACGTGCTTCGTGCGCGACTTAGACATTTTTATTTTGCATTGACGTCACTCACGCTAGCGCAATCGTCACACCAAGATCACCCAAACACCTTACCAAAAATGTCGACCGACGGCGCAACCGGAGCAACAGGGTCAACGGACAAAGGCCTTGGCCAACCCCATCGGCCTCGGCCTCACCCAAGGCCATGGGGTCGGCCTCGGCCTCCCATGGGGGTTTGGCCTTGGCCTTTCCTTCCCGGTTCTTCACTTTTCGCGCAAAGTCCCTTTTGCACTTTGTTCGCTTTGTACGTTTCGTACATGACTCTGGCACCTTGTTCATCATGTGGGTACGATTCTTGGTAGCATGCTCGTTGCAACACAACTTTTGGATTCGTCATTACTTATCAAAACACCTACCGACAGTGCGCCCAAAGTTCGCAAAAGGAGAAATGACCTTGGGCTCCGAAACTGGAAGTTGGCCATTTGGCATTGGCCAACCCCAGGGG
>JAVXUO010000824.1:0-62225 GCA_033065855.1 Escallonia rubra | reverse complement strand
TAAGTTTCTGTTTGTTCAGTGATGCAAGTACTAGTTAAACTTCTCCTAAGTGCATGCTCATCTATAGTTGATTGATATTCTCCTCTCACATTTAGTTGTTTCGTTTACTTTAAAAAAACTCCATGAATTAGCTCATTGATATCATTGTCTTTCGTTTGAAGACTTCTCACATCAAACAATTTCAGTGGCGAGTTGCCTGAAACACTTGCAGAGTTGACCACTTTAAAGGACTTGTAAGTTCCTTCCAGAAAGGGGTTTGGGGGTGGGTTCAGTGTTTTAGAATGGATGTCTGTTAAATTTGTGTGAAATGCAGTCGGATTGGTGATAATCACTTCACTGGAAAGATACCCAGTTTTATCGAGAAGTGGACAAATCTTGATAGATTGTAAGTGCTTGACCTACCTTTGGTTATCTCGTTTCTTGTTTTGTTTTCTGTTCCTTACCAACTAAAAATCTGAGAATGGCAGAGCAATTCAAGCTAGTGGTATGGATGGGCCGATTCCTTCTGGTATTGCGCTTCTGACAAAATTGACCGACTTGTATGTGCTACCTTCTATTTGACTTTTACGCTTGTGACTCCATCGCGTGTTATTTCATCTTTAATCGTGTCTGACTTTAAGCATGCAGGAGAATCAGCGACCTGAATGGAAGTCAGTCTACTTTTCCACCCCTTAATAACACGAAGAACCTTAAGAATCTGTGAGTTAATTGCTACCAACATGCTCTTAATAGAGAGAGTATATCAGAGACTGCTAATGCCCTGTGGTGACATGTTTACATCTGATTGTGCAGGATATTGAGGAGTTGTAATATCATTGGAAAATTACCAGATTATCTTGGAACAATGACATCTTTGAAAGTCTTGTCAGTAAATTTGACCTTTTCTTCTTCTTTGCTTTTTGCACCACCAAAGCCTGCTATAGGTAGTTCACAGCTAAATTGATGACTTCTTTTACTCTATGGATGCAACATCTAAAGTATGCTATATATTCATAGGCAGATGTCGCTTTGCCTGCATATGTATGCTTAATTTGTATAGGTGATGACAAATTCAAATGTTGAAGCATGTCACAAATATGCTCTTACAGTGATGTATGAAGTATGATCCCTATATTACAAGACAGTCATGCAACTGATCTGCTTATGCAACCATTACCAAAGTATATGAGAAAAAGGCAGTTGATGACCACATGCAGGAAAGAGTTTGCAAAGGAGCACAACTTCTTGTAAATTTATTTGGACACTTGTGCTGGAAGATGAATTAATTGCTTTTCTATTCTTAGGAACTTCGAAATTCTATATGTTTATTGAGCACAACTTCTTGAAAATTTTTGTTTTCTTTACTCTTTAGTCACTTGTGCTGGAAAATGCATTTACTTACATTTCTCTCTTTAGGAAGTTCATTACGTTGTCATGCTTATTATCAGCTTCAGGTTCTTCTTATTGAAAGATGAGTTCTTACAACAGCCACACTTGATGTTTTTCTTGCAGGGACCTCAGCTTTAACAAATTAAGTGGGCCAATTCCGAGCAATTTCGTTGGTATAAAACAGACAGACTACATGTGAGGATCTGACTCTTGCTTTCTGATTTTGTTGCTACCGGCATCAAAGGGTGACTTATTAACGTCCGGAGTTACTGCGGAGCTGAACCAATAGATTGGACTAACCACAATAAGCAAATGGTCCAGGAATGTTAAAGAATAACACAATCTCTGTGCTGAACTCTTGCAACCTGAAAACCTACAGAGGGTTCTATAGCAAATTAATCAAGGCAGATGCCTAAAGTGTCTTTATTCACCAACTTAACATGCTCTCTAAGATGGTAAGAAGGTGTACAAAAAGGACCTTTCTTTTTCTGTGAGAGATTACCTGCTCTCTGCAGGTCCAGTATGGAAACCTAAGAAACTGCCATTGCTTGAAGTTTTGTAAAGGAGGAGCCTTTTCTTATCAGCTTAATGTAGAAGCACTCAAAAGCTTGCATACCATGAGGAGTTGTAACCGATTAAAGAAATCACGTGCTCTCCTCCTAAGTGAATCTTGTCCTCTTTCAGAGGGGACGTGATTTTTTGGATATGGGGTAAAAATAGGGTTCAAAATATCGAATGTTTGAATTGCATAGATTTGAATTAAGTGGGTTATGTTGGAATTTCCGTACTTGCTCACTTAATAGTCAGAGATTTGAAGCTGTAACGTACTGGTGGCTGTCAACTTCACGGGGAGTACTAACTACTAACTAACTCAAAAGTTTTAATTCGTAGTAGTATCTTTTTGAGATGAAGAGAAATAAATCTGCATAGATTCGAGTCAAGTGAGGTATAGTTAAAGGTGATCAATCTGTAATCTGAGCTTTAAAGTTAGTAGTTCATCCATATTTGCAGCATTAGCTGATAGTACTTTGGGGAAGAAAACTGCCATTTTGCACTGATTCATGGTACTAATCTTCTTTAGTTATTTAACCGGAAACATGCTAGATGGACCCATGCCTGATTGGATGAAGACGGATGGTGACAATATGTGAGTGTTCTTCTCCAAACCTTTTGAGTTACTTGTCTAGAATGCTTTACAAGGGGTTCGTTACACATCTAATAGTTTTCTTAGTCTGAAGAGGTAGTGACAAAAAGTGTCCCGAAGTTGGTTTATTGCCATTGCCAGAGAACAATTTAGCTGTTGGTCATGTGCCCTGCAACTGAGAGAATATTTTTGGAGATCTTATTTTTCAATAGATAGTTAACGGTTTGAGATTATAGCAGGCCAAGAAGAGGTTCAGATATGGTGTCCTTTTTAACATATCTTCAACAACATAAAGGAAAATAACAATTTTTGTGATTGAATTCCCTAACTAACATGCATGAAAACCAAACTCTTATGCCCATCAGATGTTCAAACATATAAGAAATCACAGAGTGTCGATTTTTTCCCGCTGATTTGTCTTTTACTTTTTCATTTTTATCCTGTTTTCTGGCATCTAATCACAGTGTGAATTCCCAGTGATCTTTCATACAACAATCTTACACTTGTAAACTCTGGGGCAATGTGTCAGCCGCGGAATGTGTGAGATTACTTCAACCTCTATTGAAACTGTTCTAGTGATGCTGATTATAGAATCTTCTTATACCAGCTGACGTGTGAATTTTGTGTTTTTCTCTTCTTTGTAGAAACTTGTTTGGAAGCTTTTCAAGTGCGGATCCATCGTAACTTTCTATACCTATATATGGAATTTCGTCATCATATTTGCTTCACATAAAACTAACACAGCTAATATGATATGATGCTGATTTCTTTTGTCCTTCAAATTGACTTTCCAGCGGAATTGTTTCATGCTTGAAAAACATGCCATGCTCAAAAAGTAAGTTGAATATCATTTCTCTTCCTTCTCTTGTTAGTTGGACATTTTTGCTCCTGATTGGTTCACTATTTTACGAAGATGTGTATATTGTGAACTAAATTAGAACACCTTGCTACGGTCAAAGTATACATCTTGACTTAAATTAGAAACCTATGGAGTGGAGGCAACTAGATCTTAATACTTTTGATAAGCACCTAAAAGCTTAAAGTAATTGTGTATCTTGTTGCCCTTCATTTTTTCTTAATACTTTTATGAGATGCTTTTCTCTTAGACTTACTCTGCTTTATAGCCTCTCAAAAATGTTACCATGTTCCCTTCTCAACTCAACTTATATAGGTGGTATGATCACAAGTCCCTCAAAGTGATGCTTTCTCCGTTGAGTCCAGGTAGAGACCAAAGATCTCGAGAAACTTCTCTGACAGATTAATTCAAAAGATAAGGTGGTAGCGCAACTTTCTTCGTGCTTGTTCCGAGTTTGAAGCACCATTTTCACAAATAAAAACTTCGTAAAATAAAATATTTTGTCTTCATAAAGAGCCATAGAATCTATGTGGCATACACCTAGAAGTACATTTGAGCTGCAGTCCCACGACTCTGATCCAACTTACCTCGGATCTCAAATTACTAATGTCTATGAAGGGCAGATCTTATTATATTATCTCTGTTGTAGATTCTTGTATGTAATCTTCATTGATATTTGCTACAATTTTTTGTGCACTGGAATTGTTATGGATTCTCTCCCAGCTAATATCTTTCTTATATTGACAAATCAAAACTTGCACTCATTGATCTTTAGATCTGACATGTCAGAGTGGGGTACTTTGCTTGTCCGCCCCCTCTTCCCCATGCCACTCGGCCTTTTGTTGATCATAAGTTAACTCTTCCATGGTTTTCTATCAGAGTTGTACTCTTTCCATATAAATTGTGGCGGAAAGGAAGTATCTAGTGATCAGAAGCCCGGATACCGATATGAAGACGATACAGACTCTGGTTCGCCTTCAAAGTTCTTTCAAAGTGGTAGTAACTGGGGATTTAGCAGCACTGGTCACTTCTTGGACGACAGTCGCAGAGACACTTATATTCAGAGTAATACTTCTGTGCTCCGTGGAAACAATCCTGGCTTGTACAAAGATGCACGACTTTCTCCACTGTCTTTGACTTATTACGGTTATTGTCTGAGTGACGGAAGCTACACAGTAAACCTTCACTTTGCAGAGATCATGTTCACTGATGACAAAACCTATAGCAGCCTTGGAAGGCGTGTATTTGATATATATATTCAGGTAAATGTCAGCATTTCACTTCTTTGTTCAGAGGACTGACGTAGAAAGGGTTGGCAACAATTTTGCTCTTCTTTGGAATGGTGGCGGACACCTCATCTTTTATGATTTTCGTTTGTTATACAGTCGTTTAGATTGTGGATTGTTTAGATTCAGATCAATTTTCTGACTTTTGCAATACTAAGTTGTTTTTCTAAGACATGTCAAAAGGAAATTTCATTGGTGTTTTCTACGTATATATTTTTTGTTTAACTTAGTTCACTGTTGTTGCAGCGGAAACTGGTTCGGAAGGACTTCAATATCGAGGATGAAGCAGGTGGTGTTGGAAAGGGTGTCGTAAGACCTTTTAAGGCAGTTGTAACTAATAGTACCTTGGAGATCCGCCTATATTGGGCTGGAAAAGGGACAATTAGTATCCCTGATAGAGGTGTATATGGTCCTCTCATTTCAGCTATCTCTGTGGTTTCTGGTAAAGCTGTGAACATTCTATGAGCTTCTTGTTTGCAGTGGTATTCATGGGCATCATACTTACTTCTTAGAATATGCCTATATTTGAAGATATAATCAATAGAAATTATAGTTAAGAGATTGTTTTAATTGGCCCGAGTCCTAATATAAGGAAGACCGGTGGATACCAAGTGGCAGTGGAAGTTTTCTCATTTGTTGCCACTAGTTTGTTTTAATTATTAGTAGCATTGCACTTAATCTTTAACTGCATAAAAAGCTTTGGTTTTTAAACTTTAAAACATAATTGCTAGAGCTTCATCTCTACTTAGTATGACCATAGGATAGGGCCTTGGGAATTAATTTTATTCATTCCTATTTTGTTTCTGATGAAAGTAGTTGGATTTGTTGAGCATTCATTTATCTCTTTTAGTTTAATATCATTTACACATTCGTGTTTCGTTCAGATGCTAAACCTCCATCAGAAAATGGAAACAGCATATCTGCAGGCACTGTGGTCGGGATTGTAGTTGGAATTGCATTTGCCATCTTCCTCCTTCTAGGTGTCCTTTGGTGGAAAGGCTGTCTACATAGCAAAGATACCATGGAACTAGGTACTTGGACAACATTGGCATTCCTGTTCTTGACCGAAAATCCCTTTGTTTTCTTCGTTTCCTTTCTTACTACCTTAAATAACACGTACATGCATGAATTTATATAAATTATGAGTACTAAGAACAGTAACCGCACAGCATAATGTTTAGACATCAAACGATTTGAAACTTTGAGCTGTATCTGAGAGCTCTGTGCTGGCATTCAATAGCAACACTTAGATTGTACCTGCATGAAGTATTAAATACCATGTTACCAGAATAGTGGTTTGCAAATTTTTGCTGTACAAGCTCGTCAACTAACTCGATATCTTCGGCAGATCTGAAGGGTCTGGACCTACACACTGGTTCATTTACCTTGAGACAAATTAAAGCCGCAACAAACAATTTTGATGATGCTAATAAGATTGGAGAAGGGGGTTTTGGTTCTGTTTACAAGGTAACCTGCACAAGTGTAGTTTCCGCTGGTTTACTTCTTTAAAGTACTATATGCAGCTATTTTCTTTGAAAATAGAATCTTCTTCTTATGTACTATTCCTGACTTATATTTCTAAATGAAGGGACTTTTACTGGATGGCACCATAGTTGCCGTGAAGCAACTATCTTCCAAATCAAAGCAAGGGAATCGCGAGTTTCTGAATGAAATAGGCATGATTTCAGCTCTGCAACACCCACATCTTGTAAAGCTGTATGGATGTTGTATTGAAGGAAACCAATTGTTGCTAGTGTACGAGTACATGGAAAACAACAGCCTTGCTCGTGCTTTGTTTGGTAAACTTAAACCTCACGATTTATTAGGCGCTTTTGGTCTCGTAGAAATAGACTATTCTAACTTTTATCACTTGGTGTTTGAAGGCCCAAAAGAATCGCGGTTGAATCTCGACTGGGCTACCAGGAAAAAGATTTGCATTGGTATAGCTAGGGGTTTGGCTTATCTTCATGAAGAATCAAGACTGAAGATCGTCCACAGAGACATCAAGGCCACCAATGTGCTTCTTGACAGCGATCTTAACCCTAAGATATCCGACTTTGGTCTGGCTAAGCTGGATGAAGAAGTGGATACCCACATAAGCACCCGAATTGCTGGCACTTAGTAAGCCATTATGCTCTTTTTACCTCATCAATGTAGTTTGTAGCAGCTGTGCCCTGATTATGACTGCAATTGTAGTGAAACCTTTCAGAGCTTCTCTGGAAGGAAACAAGATATAAAACAGAAAATCCTGATGTGATCTCCATTAACTACAGTGGATACATGGCACCTGAATATGCAATGAGGGGATACCTAACTGACAAAGCAGATGTCTATAGTTTTGGAATTGTCGCACTGGAAATCGTCAGTGGGAGATCTAACACAACTCATCAGAAAAAGGACGATAGTTTTTACCTTCTTGATCAGGTAACTTCTTGACCCCTTTTGCATGTTTTCATAATTTTTTTATCCATCTCCATGATCTATTGGCCAATGTTTGGTGTTTTAAGATTGTCTTTCGAGATCTTTCTAGTTAAAATCATTCCTATTTTTCGCCTTTTTTCCCCTCGTAGGCTCTTGTCTTAAAGAATAATGGGAAGTTGATGGAACTAGTTGATCCAAGGTTGGAATCACAATACAACGAAGAAGAAGTCATGACGATGATTAATGTAGCGCTCCTCTGCACTAATGTCTCATCAGCAGTTAGGCCTAGTATGTCTTCGGTAGTCAGCATGCTCGAAGGCAAAGCAGTTGTTGAAGAGTTTGTCTTGGAGACCAGTGGCTCGAGTGACATGATGAAGCCCCAGGAAATACTGATGTACCAGCACCAGTACAGCCATGGCAGTAGCAAGGGTGACAGCCAGATCCAGAGCAAGCCAACCGAGGGGCCATGGGCTTCTTCTTCAACTTCTGCTTCTGATCTCTACCCAATCAAATTGGATTCTCAGTACTGGGAGAATAGGGATACTAATAAATTACTGTCCTGATTAGTTTTCACAAGCGTAGACTCTACCTCAAAAGAAATTCATAGAACTTTTACTGAAATGAAATATTTAGAAAATTGTAAGAAAATTGTGAAGCATGCACTTGTGAAGTTTGGGTTGGTGTAGCAAATCACTAGTTTGTTTGTGTTCTGGTACTCTTTGATGCTTTTTTGTCTATCTTTTGTTTTTTAATCTACTTTCTTTTTTTGCCACAAAAGAAGTTCCCACATCCGGCCTGAGAGCCGAGGTTCTTTTGAATTCTTAAATAGCCTGCAAGAAGCTATATAAGAATCAAAATCAGGCATAGATCAAGTTGGGACCTCTCTCTCTCTCTCTCTCTCTCTCTCTCTCTCTCCCCCTCCCTCCCTTTCTCTCTAAAAACCTAGTTCCACCGACAAGTCATTGTGGCCGCCACCATCATCTGTGCGCGTGGGGCGGCAACCGCTCAGGCAATTTGTATGTAGCTTTTGTTTTGTGTGGTGGTTCCTTTATAGCGTGCACAGTGCGACGGTGGCACAAGTGGTGGCTGATATTTGGCGCTGCGCTTTGCATAGATTCCGACTGGCAACGACGTTCTAAAGTTCTCTCCGATCTCGGCTGATCTATGCAGATCTACATAGATGTGCTAGATCTTATTCTCTTCCACCGTTCGTTGGAGGTAACCAGAATTTCATCGGTGGTGATCGGAATCTCACCAGAGATGGTCAAAATTCTCACACACGTTGGCCGAAATTCTCACTGACTTTTGACCGTAATTTCTGGAAGGTGTTTCAGATTGCTTTTACTTCTTTCTGTTTCCTGTTGTGTAGTGGTGAAGGTTGGTTTTGTGGTTGATTGGGGTGTATCTAGTAGTCTTAGGAGGGCTTGGTCGTAGAGGGGCTTTGGCCTGGGTTTGGTTTGCTATTGAGAAACCTTGGGGTCTTGGGAAGGTGGGATGGGGGGGATAGGGTCTCGAGGGGGAGGGGGGAGGTGAGTTTTGTTGGGAAGAAAGAGGGGGATTCGGGGGGGAGGTGGCTAGAAGGGATCTACCGTGTGGGTTTTTCGGGGTAAACTGTTAATTCTGGGCTGGGGATGTGGGGTGTTCTAGTGCTCGTACTAGTTTTGAGCGTCCCTTGTGTCTAATTTAAGTCTGTTGTGTGCACTAGTGGATTTATGTTTCGGATTTGTTAAGTGATAGTAGAAGAATGAAATTGCGATGTCGAATATCTTTGGTTGTGTGCGGCGCCTTCGTAGACGATTAGCTCAACTTTGAGTCGTGTGGTTCCCGGATGCCTGCTATGTTAATACCACCTTTTGCTTTGTTTTTATTATTATTTATGTTCCGTACTTTTGGTTTTCTAAACCTATAAAATTTGTATGTTACTTTAAGTTGAGTTAAAGTGTAGCGTATACTCTACTTTAGCTTAACTATAATGTGTATAAGTTTATTAGGTTTCTTGTTTTATTGTTGACCTTTTTTCGTCATGTATACTGAGTTACGGGAATGTCGTAAACTAATATTTATGAGCTCTAGAAAAGAGCAACTCTGTAAATTTTAAATTATCAATGTCATTCTCCTATTCTACCAAAAAAAATCAAAATCTAATCTATTGGTGGAGATATCTAACTCCCCGACTAACCGCTATCCTTAGTAGCGGTTAGGCTTGCCCCCCATTTCCCTAGATCCCTCCGCTAGTTAAGATACATTTGGCTCATAAGGGCTCCTAATCGCTACTAAGTGTAGCGGTTAGTGTACAAAATATCTAATTTGAGTCATCCACAACCTCCAGTGGATGGCTAGATCATCAGTAGATGTAGATCGGATGCACATCTATCAATTGGGAAGTCACTATTTCTCCAACTGATCTCTAGCATATTTCTTTTACAATAGCATATTTCTCCAACTGATCTGTCGCCGTTCGCATCACAAATCGAATGGCTCATATGATTTTTTTTACAATAGCATATTTCTCCAACTCATATGATTTATTTTTTTTCATCTTTTTCCCAAATATGCCCTTCTAACAGAAATGAAACAGAGTTAATTCACTCTGGTCTTCTCTCTCTTTCGTCTCTCTCTCTCTCTCTTTCTTTCTCTATATATATATATATCTCTCTCTATGCCTCTGTCTGAATTCTTCTTGCTCTGCAAATCAATGACGGGATTACACCATTGATTGTCTTAATTTCGATGTTGAGCCCACCGATTGAAACTGAAAAAAATTAGGAGATGGAAATGATGAATTTGGTTACGGTGGTGTGGCCATGGTGCAGTTGGGTGGTTACTGAGGTGTTGGGAGGTAGATCAGTGTTCTGTTGGTTGGTTATTGTGGTGTTAGCAGATGGGTGGTTATTGTGGTGTTGGAGTGGCGTTGTTGGGTGGGTTTCCGATGGGTCGCGGTGGTGCGGTGGGTTGTTTGGTGGGTCGCAATGGTGTGGTGGGGCGTTGTTGTTGGGTTACGGTGGTGGGTGTGGATGGGGCCATTGGGTGGTGCCGGCAGGTGGTCCCGTCTAGCCCTTGGCCAAGCCTCCGCCAGTACATCTGTCCACCGCCGCCGCATCTGTCCCCACCGTCCTTCTCTGTAGATGGGCTTTTTTTTTACCAGATCTACTGTCTTGCGGGGGAACTGATGGGTGTTGGAGTCTGCTTGATTCTGCCCAATTTATTTCTCTAATCTTTATTTTTCTTGCAATCGATGGTGTTGAGATTTGATGGTTGGGACTTGGGATGATGTGGTGAATGGATATTGGCATGTGATGGGGGTTGGTGATCGCGGTGCAGCGGTGGTGTTGTTGGATATGTTATGGAAGTGGTGCGGCCGACGACTAAAATGGTGTGGTGGATGTTTTTTGAAAATAGTGGGTAATGGTGGGTACTGTGGCACCGGCGATGACGGTGGCTAGGGCGGTCGTATTATTCTTGATGGGATGAATGGAACCGGGTTCAGTGGTGTTGGTGATTTTCTTTCTCTGTTTTTTCAGTTGCTAATTATGTGCAGCCGGTGGCGAGTATCGTGGTGGAAGCGGTTGGTTATGTTGGAGGTGTGTGGTACCATGGTGTTGAGTGGTGGTGCCGACGATGATGGTGGCTAGGTTGGCCAGTGGGTGGTGGTGAAATAGATTAAATCTTAAAATAAGGGAACGTAGAAAAAGAACAGAACTAAGAAAGAGAGACAAACGTAGAGAAGCTAAAGTGAGAGGAAGATATGCATACGAAGAGACGTGGGCAGAATTGGGTAAAAGCTAATCGCTACTCTTTGTAGCGGTTAATCGAGTTGCACTTAAAAAAAATAATTTGGGCCGTTCATGATCACACGTGAAAGGTTAAATGACAGTTGAAAAAATAAGATAAGATTTTCTCTACCCGTAGATACGGTATGTGAGTGTTTGTGTAGATTTATTTATCCAAGTTGCGAGCTCAAGACCACTGTCATGTCCCATCAACTATTAGGTTTATTTATACTTTCACCCGTGTATAACTTTATCTCATGCATAGATACTTCAATAAGAAGAATATAATAAACATTATTCCAAAAAATGTGCTTGCGGCATCTGCACAAGGATTTTTCAATTAGCTATCTAAGACAATAAAGAAAAAAAAAAAAGAATTCTGACATTTGTTCTTTAGCACTAACTTAAGGGGAAATTACAAAAAGGGTCCTAATATTTGTAAAGGTCCTAAAAGTTTGACTTATTTTAATTTGGTCATCTGTCTAAGCTTCCTTTTCCATTTGGGTCTTAAGCCTCTAAAGTTTAAGGCTTTGTTAATTTGAAGGGGGAAAAACTAGAATACCAATGTTTAGGTGCACAATTCTCCTAACACTAAGTTCGTTTTTAATCGGTTGTGGTGTATCTATCAATAGTGTGTTTGGATAAGATAATCGAACTAAAATTTTAACTTTTCTAGATGATTTGGAAGTACAACTCTTGTTTGGATTGTGATAAAATAAATTTATTAAATTCTAGGAGGGATTTGAAAAAGTGATATGGTGTGCTAAATCCCCTCTAGAGATAACTAGTCGAGACTATTTTTTGTCAAATTCCTTAGTTAACTTCTTGCATAAAAAAAATATAAAAAATGAGGTGCTCTCTCATTAGTTTGTACCCATACACCATCAAATTTTCTGAGTTCAATTTTTTGAATATAAATCCACATAGAAATTACTCGCTTCTACAAAATCACCCAAACACTGAATTTGAAAATTTATATATTTCTAAATCAATGAATTTTAAAATTAATGTACTTTGAAACGATAGGTATTTTAAAATTATTCATCCAAACATACTCTAAAGCATTCAAACTTGAACAAGTTACTTAAAGCAGCTTTTAGCGACAAAAAGATGTGGATAGTGGGATACAGATTTGAAAATTTTACTCCATAATTGAACTAGTTCACTCCAATTTTGTCGCCAAGAATTGACAAAAATGACATTAAAAGAGTAATTAAATATCAAATGGGCTATTTAATGGAGGAGTGAGATTATCATTTCCCCCCGAAAGAAGTTTAGCCACGTTACATTAACTATCTATCCCTAGAGGAGTTGGTCTCTCAAGTAATTATGAATCCATAATGAGAATGTTAAAAGTCCATATAAAACAATTAGATTTGCAGTGAAGAATTCATAATTAGTATGTTGAATTTGACGCTATCAAATAGCTCATCATTCTTTGTTAATTCAACTTCCAGGAATCCTATTTATTTGGTAATGACATAACTTGTGATACTATTTGGTAATGACCTATAATTCCGTTATATTCTCGCTCTAATTACATAATCAAATGTAAAGTTAAATTCATCGCTTTTTTTGGGTTAAATATACACCGTTTTCAAAAAGGATTTACTACAATGCCTCTTCCTTTTTGACTTGGTACATTACAATGCCTTTTTGGTACTTAATGTCACACTTATGAAGGTAATTGTAACTTAAGAAAATCTTTAACGGCCATTTCAAACAACGACGGAGCTGAGGTGGTCAAAATATGGTATTAGTTGAGATTTAAAAAAAAAATTAAGATAGTCTAATGCCAATTGTAATGCACCTTAGTCCCTATTTTGGGACATGAAAGGCTAAAAGAAAAGTACTAAGCAAATCACCTCTCCTATAATATTCTTTTTGACCAACTCAGTTTTACAAAACATCATACACAGAAATAGAGTAATATCCGCATCAACGCTGTGTAAGCCGAGCCTCTCTACTAAAATATTTTTACCAAAATATGATTTAATCGTATCGTGGAAAGTTAATCGCCGGATATTGCCATGGGATGGGATGGAAGTTGAACCGATCCTTCAAAAGTCCCATCCACTGCATAAATTGGGGTCCATTTTTATAGATTGTTGAAGCTCCAAAACAAGAAACAGTAGTGTCTGGGTCTAAACTAGAGATGACCCTTTTCGTTTCTTTCCGATTCTAGCCAAACTTCTACAGTTTTGTCCAGTTGGATGCCCTCTATTTATGGACTAAAACATTTATAAGTAAGAAGACTAGGATGCGGGAAATACAATGTTGCAAATCCCAAATGGCCTCCCATGATCACTCTAACAATAGTGCAGATAGATTTCGATAATTGGCTTCAAGGTAGATGAAATCTTTCCGATAATCTTTTGAATAGTCAAGATGCACGTAACACGATAAAAACGATCGTAACGCTACAAATATCTTCATTTATTTGCTAGAATGAGGAGGCGAAAAAAAAAATTTGCCACACTAGTCCCAACCACCTCCTCTAGCCAAGGCTGTCTTTCACTATATATACACAGAGACAGAGATAGGGGGAGAGCTCTCTAAAACCATTTTTTTCACTCTCTCTTGTGAAATGGGTTCTTGGGTTCACTCGAGTCTCTCTTTGCTGCTCATTGTTCTTCTTCTTCAGCAAGTAAGAGGGCAGAAGTGCGATTATTTCCAGGGGAGTTGGGTGCTTGACCCGTCGTATCCACTCTACAATGGCTCCTCGTGTCCGCTGATACAGAGGGAATTCAGCTGCCAGAAGAACGGCCGGCCGGATCAGATGTACGCCGAATACAGATGGCAACCCCATGGCTGCAACTTAGCCAGGTAACTCTTTTACCTCCAGTAGCTTCTTCTTCCGCATGATTGTCGGTCCATGGTGGCTTTTGCTTAGGTCCCCACCTTGCGTGTTTATGTGGTGCTGCATGTATCGCTGTCGTTATGAATGAGATAACATGATTGCTCCAATTATATTCCACTGCCCATCTTGTACTCTTTATTAATTACTTCACTTTGACAAAAACAAGAGCGAGAGCGATCTAGATCTTCGTGAGCGATATAAACTTGTGGATAAGTTACAAGTTCAATCCACGAGCGAAAGCTGCTCGTGTTCCTCCTTACAAAGGCTTAAACTGTCATGAATCTCATGTATTAAAGATAGAACCAAAACCAAATTTCGGTACAAAATTTTGAGTATTAGCCGGGTTATAGGAAGATAGTCACAACTTTCAGTATAACGATAATTTACAACCGTTAAATATTTGTTATTGACTTTTATTTAGTAACGCAAAATTTTGAGTATTAGCCTGGTTATAGGAAGATAGTCACAACTTTCGCAGAGATGCTCTGCTTGTTTTTTTTTTTTTTTTTTAGTCTCTATGTATAAAGGTAGGAGGAACTGGTAACTCAACTCACCTTTACTGCACTTGTTAGCTTCGAAGTCGACTGCAACAGTAATATAAATTGTTCTTGTACAACTCACCTTTTCTGTTAATACTTTCACTCACAACTATAATAATCGGTTGGGATCCAAATGAGACACCCCCATGTTAAGGCCCATTGTATACCCTTTTTGTCATGCTTAAGCAAGACAGTGTGGGCCTTGGGCCCTTGGATCCTGCTGTCAGATAATTAATACTATGTCTTTTAAGGGATGTTATTATGTTAATACGTAAGTTATGTGTGTTGATTGTCACGCTTTTACTGAATGAGAAAAGCTCATGATTTTGGTTTCAGCTTCTAAGAGAGGTTATACTTAGGACTGTCATTTATTAGTAAAAGAACGGAAAGAAAAGAAAGTTTCTTTCTTGTACTTTTGAGGTATTCACTGGCCAAGAAAAGTTAATGGCCCATTTTCTCTAACTTTTTAAAAAATGCTATCCCGCTAAATTCACAAGATTTTGCAATAAAGTATATCTTAACAAAGTTATTCTCTTTATCCGTCTACTTAAAACAATCATCTCTTACTGTTGCCATTAATATATTCAGTCACGTAAGCTCATTTTACTAATTTTTTGTAACTTATAACTAGAAATAAATTTCTTAGTACAAAATAAAAATAATTGTGTGCAAATCTTTTTAAGATAAAAAAATGACGCAGAGTCTGTTTTGTTTAAGAAAGAAAATCTGAGAATTTTGTTTTTGAAACAGGCTTTCCCAACATTTAGACCAACCAAAAATTTTAATTTCAAGAAAACCTTGTATTAAATGAACACCTCAACCTTTTTAAATGAAACACCTCTATCAAAGCAAGTCCCTTGTTTTCTTTAATTAATTTTTCTCCAAAAAATACTTTGTTTTCGTGACATTCTTGACAAATGAAAGGAGACGAACGGTATACCAGCTGAGGTCTGATATTGCGTTTACTAATGTTCGATATGTAATAATAATTGCAGGATTATGGAGTCAAAGTGATGCGTAATCGCAATGTGTTTTTGGTGGATGTTGTGAAAGAAGATATTGGCAGGGTCCTAAAACTGGATTCAATTAAGAGTGGCAAGCTATGGGAGGGAATAGACATGCTCATCTTCGATACATGGCATTGGTGGAACCGTAGAGGACCCTCACAACCATTAGTATACACCACAACTTTATACTCTTCTTTCTTTCTTTCTTTCTTTCTTCCTTATAAGTGAAAAGGTGTTTGTGTGATGTAGCAGGGAAGTTCAGGGAAATTCAGAAAAGGTGTTTGTGAGTCCTATTCGATTTAAACCTTAAGCCATTAAGACTCGTTCCATCCAAAAATATATGCCCAACTTATTTTTCGCAGTTACTTGATGTAGGACTAAATAATTACCCCACACTTGCACCCAAGAACCTTCTTTTCATGTCTGAGTCCACCCACCACTGAAACTCTCATTGCTCTACCAAGAACTAGTGTTTTCTTTCTAATAGTCATAGACAGAAAGTGCAATGCCCGAGTCGCCACCACGGAAAATGACACCATTTTACGAAGATCTCAGGGAGCCGTGTGTCCACCACCAAGATGGCTCATACATGCAGGATGAGCTCAACCTATCCTAAAAGCTTAAGTCAATATAAAATGGGGAAATCAGTTATATTGCTATGCCATACAAGAGCTTTCTATGGCCTCTTACCAAAACGACGCAGTTTTACGATGGGTATTAAAACTAATGTTTTTTTTTGTTTTCAGGTAATCTCCTCTCCTTCATCGGCTTCTCTCCTTTACGCTGCGTCGTGCCTCCACGGCTCAACCAGATTGTCGCCCGTCTCTTCCCTTCCCACCGGAACAAGGGAGAGCAATCATTCACTGCCTTGCCTCTGTAGATTCCTCACCTCCCCCTTGCCGTCGTTCCCCTCCACCTAGCCACCGTTCGCTGCCGCCTCTTCTCCTTCCTCGCTGCCGCTGCCCGCCCACAATAGCCACCGCCGATTCCTCCCTCCATTGACCACCATCATGCCACAATAGCCACCATCGAGTCCTCCCTTCTCCCCCACTCAAACCATTTCAGATTCTCCTACTCCTATTTGCCTCCTTGCTACGAATTGCCCACCACCTGTTTGATGTTTGAACGGATTTGTTCAAGCATTTTGAATTGCACATTTCTAGTTTATGCATCATCACCATTGTTCAAACAACAATGATATGAAACTGCTCTTTACAGTTTCTGTTTCTTCTTCTGAGTTTTCGGTTTGCGTCACTCGCAATAATCCAATTCATCATGACTGTTACCTATCTTTATACATGTGTCAATGTGTACACAACCATCTGATAAGAAGGATGTAGTGTGAAGGATGCAGTGTGGTTCATACTGGCCTTTGGGAAGCCCCAAGGGACACAAAGGCCAGTATGAACCACACTGCATCCTTCATACTACATCCTGCATCCAAGGGACACAAAGCCCCAAGAGACACTGTTACCTATCTTCTTACAACCAGTGTTGCTGTAGCCATGATGTATACTTGCCATGGAGATGAACTGAAGCAACTATTTTGAAGCCAATTAATTCGACAAGCAGAAGCAAGAAAATGAATGCAAGTTTTTCATTTGTGAATGAGTCTTTGATTTCTTACTTTGTAGCAATAGCTAGATAAGTGGTTCTTTGTTGGTATGTCCTTATGTATTCATGTAGCTTTCATTCTTGAGAGAAGCAAGGCAATGTTGGTTTTATGAACTTGTGAGAGTCCCTTGTAATGAATTTCATTGGAATGAAAAGGTTTAAATTTTACTGGCGTACTCTTGAATATGTCTAGCTTTGTTGAACTCAAAATTTTTCTTGGTTAGACCACCCGGTTTCTGGACACCACATTGGAAGCCGACTAATCCGGCTTCGAGCCGGGCAGGACTACATGGGCGGCAAAGCTCTCTCTACCAAGTTTTAACGCATCTGCATTCCCAGGGCTCGAACACGAGACCTCTGGTTAAGCTAGGACAACCCCTTACCAGCTGACCTACGCGCTTGGTGGTCGTTGTTGAACTCAAATGCCGAGCAATGAATATGTGGAATGCATTGCATTTGAAAGGAAAAATGATGGAAGCTACAAGTTGTAAGTGGAAATAGGCTACAATGTTGTATATTCTTGCTAACCGGAATGGTGTGCATTCTGTATATCATAAGCAAGATCTCCAATGACATTATTTTAATTTGTTGCTCTTTGGTTTACGCCTGTAGCTTGGCATCAGCCTTTTTTCATGTAGTATTGTACGCATTCATGAATGTTTAATCCAATTGGTGTTTTTAATGCAACCAATACAAGCAAGAATCTTATTTGCCACATGCAACAGTTTTCTTCCTTGACAACGCATAAAAAAAAACAAGCACCATTGTCATACACCACTTGGAAACCACAATTTTGTTTGAAACATAAAATAAGCACTCAAGCTTTGCAAAACAAATTGCGAGCTTCTCAAACCATAATCCTAAAGCAAATTTAGAATATCTAGTGCAAAACCATAAACATTGTCCACCTATTTAGTATCCCAAGAGAAGATACTAGATCTAACGAAGAAAAAGCAATTATAAATCTTCTAGGCTGTAACATTTTCCCTGCTCCATGTTATGCTACCTCTTCCAGTCTCATTTCTACATCTCAAACCATTTCTACCTTGAGACACTTGGCTCTTGTTACTGAGAAAAACAAAATCCATGAAACAAATTCTATGTCAAGTAAATTTCTAATTTATTTCAAGCAACTCAAATCGATATAACATATGCAAATAAAGAAATTATATCCAATAAAGAAGCGAGACATACTAGATTGCATTCCCTTTCATCTTCATCCTTCTGCAATTTATATAGAACTATAAATTAGTACGTGAAACTCAATGTAAGACTAAAGGAAGATAAAAAGAAAAGAAAAAGAAAATGTATGTAAATCAAGACTCAAGACAAATTACCCTTCGCTTTTGACATCCAGTACGATTATGACCTTTCAAATGACAATACGTGCAAGTTCTTTGTTTTTTTCCTTCTGTAGCCAATTCTATAGAAGATTTTAACCTGGTTGCGACTTTTGGACGCCCCTTCGTCTTAACAGGGGCAGCAGGGTCACGAACTGATATTTGATGCACACTTTCTACTTGGGAAGTACCTGAACTTGAATCGACGTGAGTAACTATTTGACAACCGCTAGTTTGATTTGATTTCTTTCTCAAAGCCTGCTTTTCTATGAAACTACTAAGCCACACATCAAGCTCCTCTACGTGGGAAGGGGAATCTCTTGCATCTTCAATTGCCTGTGCAAATTTAGCTCGAACGGACCATAAAGCTAAGGAGCACACCCCATTTTTGCTAAAATATTTATTCTTTCCCTCGAACCTACTACCAACATCGCCTACCTTATACCTAGCGGCAATTGGCCATCTAGGCAATATGTAGTGCTTAGGGAGGTCGATTAGCTTCTTCTTCTTCATAATATAGAGGATATGCTTACACAACATACCTTTCGTCTCAAATTTAGCACATGAGCATGTAGCCTTAAAATCAACCGATGAATGGCAGAAAACTATTTTCCATTTCTCTTTCTCAAAAATTATAGGTCCCACCCTGTATGTTGTGAGCTCGACATCCTTACTTAGCGTCTCGTGAGAGCAATCAACACTAGCCATCCACTCTTTTTGAAAGATCTCAAACAATCTACGAGTGTAGCACTCCCCCGCCCTTGCTTCTATTGGATAACTAGACAATAGTACAGCTTTTGAGTTCTCAACAATTATAGGTCCCACCCTGTATGTTGTGAGCTCGACATCCTTACTTAGCGTCTCGTGAGAGCAATCAACACTAGCCATCCACCCCTTTTGAAAGATCTCAAACAATCTACGAGTGTAGCACTCCCCCGCCCTTGCTTCGATTGGATGACTAAACAATAGTACAGCTTTTGAGTTCATCGTATTAAAATCCTCATCTTCTTCTGCACGCCTTCGAGACTTTACTGCTTTATCATACTGCACAACAAACTCATTCAACATTGTACTTGAATTGACATAACCATCAAAAAAGGAATGTATACTCTCACTTCTTCCACTTGTGGTCATACCAGCAAAGAATGTATCTTTCAAATATGCCTTCGCCCACTTTTGACGTTTGGTATACATGTTCTGAAGCCAACTATTTTCTTTCAGCTCATATGTTTCATTCAAAGTTTTCCACCTCGACTCAAATTCCAAAATGTTCTGACTTTTTGTCCACTTAATGTGTGCCTCGTGAAAGTCAGCATAACGAGAACGTAACGATTGTAGATGCTCCATGACGTGCTTTTTTATGTGCCATGCACAAAAATGATGCCGAGCATTTGGAAAGACTTTAGCAATTTCCTTGTTCATAGCACCATCTTGATCGGTAATGATTGCTACTGGGGGCCTGCAAAACATACATTGCAAAAAATGCTCAAACAACCATACAAATGTTTCCTCGGTCTCATCCTCCAACAATGCAGCTCCAAATAATATAGATTGTCGATGGTGATTCACTCTAATAAAGGGAGAAAATGGCATCTTATATTTGTTTGTCCTGTAAGTCACATCAAACACAAGAACGTCACCAAATTGGGCGTAGGAGGCCCTTGATCTTCCGTCAGCCCAAAAAACACTCCTTAAAGATCCGTCTTGAGCCAAATCCATTGCAAAGTAATGGCTACCATCTAAAACGGCCTTTTCTTAAAAATGCTTAATAATCCCGTAACATTCTCGTCCAACATTATTTTCCTTTCACTGTTAATGATACTAGAGCACTGTTTCACAGTGATATTAGTCTCCTCGCCAGGTTTCATAGTATTCACAACCCTCGTAATTTGAGCAGGCTTCAAGCCTTTTTGATTAAGAGTATATACTAGCCGTTTGCATGCTGCGGAACGATGATACTTGCTGTGCGAGCGATGTTTGACCACTTTTGATGGGGTAGCGCTCAGAGGATGATTATGAATATCTTCAAACTTGTCCACGACCCACATGCCAAGCTTCTTCGACAGTGTAATCTGCATCATCGCCCCACAACCTGTTCTTGTATCCCTGTGACGTTTTAATTGCTTCCCAAGCTGCCTTTTATCATCTAACTTCTTGAAGCCTTGTTTATTGCACACAAATTGCCTCCTAAATATCTCATTCGTCATCCTATTCTTATGTGAATAGTGGATGCGAGTACCGAAACCCTTCACCAATGCATATTGATTATAAAACTCATATGCCTCCTCTTGTCCGCCAAACACTTTCCCAATAATAGTTTCTTCACTACATTCCTCAAAGTCTTCACAACGTTCACCATCACGCGTTTTGCCCTCGTTATACTCAAATGGAACAACACCTAAATCCACACATTCCTGGTTTAAATCCACACATTCTTGACCATCATGCATTTCACCATTGTCAATGATATGCATTTTATCACTGCCATTGATATATAGATTAAGCCCTGAATCACTTTCTTCATGATTTTCAGCCCCTACCTCACCTTCGTTGGCAATATCAAATGGCTCGCAATCAATCACTGGCTAAAAGCATGGCCCTGAAGACGCGTCAATCATTTGAACATCGTCCCCCATGTAGTATTGTATGCATTTACACACAATTTGTGCAACCTTTAATTATAACATGGATTCACAAACAGGTGGTGGGCAGTTTAAAAGGCGTGAACCTGTTCAAAAATCAAACAGATGGTGGACAATTGTGGCATGGTGGCGAAGGGGGAGAAGGGAGGACTCGGTGGTGGCTATTGTGGCATGATAGTGGTCAATGGAGGGAGGAATCGACGGTGGCTATTGTGGGCCGGCAGCGGCGGCGAGGAAGGAGAGGAGGCGGCAGTGAACGGTGGCTAGGTGGAGGGGAACGACGGCAAGGGGGAGGGGAGGAATCTGCGGAGGCAAGGCAGCGAGTGATTGCTCTCCCTTGTTCCGGTGGGAAGGGAAGAGACGTCCGACAATCTGGTTGAGCCATGGAGGCACGATGCAGCGTAAAGGAGAGAAGCCGATGAAGGAGAGGAGATTACCTGAAAACAAAAAAAAAACATTAGTTTTAATACCCATCGTAAAACTGCATCGTTTTGGTAAGAGGCCATAGAAAGCTCTTGTGTGGCATAGCAATATAACTGATTTCCCCATATAAATTTGATCCATTCAAGTGTATATGCCCAACTTACTTCAACTTACTTTTTCGTATTGACTTGCTGCATAGTAGCTCCATGTCAAGAGAAAGTAAGTCCACTGGTTAACTTTTGAATTGTGGTAATTGTGTAGATGTGATTATATTCAAGTAGGAAACAAGATATACAAAGACATGGATCGAATGGTTGCTTTTGAGACGGCCCTCAACACATGGGCTAGATGGGTGGACTCCAACATTGATCCTACCAAAACTAGTGTTCTCTTTCGAGGGGTCTCTCCATCTCATTACAAGTAAGTTACTACTGATGTGGGCACTAGTTTCTGTCAATAACCCAACTTTGAATTGTATATAGCTGATGAACTTGGACAATTATGTTGTGTAGTGGCACCGAATGGAATGAACCGAGTGCCAAGACATGCCTCGGCCAAAAGCAACCCGTGCTTGGGTCAAGATATCCAGGAGAAACGCCACCTGCTTTGGCGATTCAGAAGAAAGTATTGAGCAAAATCAGGAAGACGGTGACTTTGCTTGATATAACCAACCTTTCACTACTTCGCAAAGATGGACATCCTTCTGTCTATGGCCTTGGTGGTCGTACCGAAATGGATTGCAGCCACTGGTGTCTTGCAGGAGTCCCTGATACTTGGAACCAAATTCTTTACAATCTTATATTTTTAACATAGGGATTCTCGAATAATAATGACTTACATTGAGGATATATAAATTCAAAATCTTGAGGAGGAAACCAAGTATAAGAATCATACTCAATCCCCATGTATAGTCAATATGAGATTTTAAGGCAAGCCTCACTGTAAAGTGTGGAAGATTACGGGGGTGGTCAACTCTAATATCATGTTATAGTAAGGTATAAAACTCAAAAGCATATCTTCTGTAACGCCCCGATTTTTTGGAAGCATTCATTTTAAATGAACGAAGGTAGAAAACCTCAAAATATCCAAAAGTCTCTCATTGGGTATTCAGAGCATCTAAGAATAAGTCTCCAAGAAACATCAATAAATGCCACACCGGCTTAAAACAGTTACATTGACCTCAATTACTCTTACAAGAAGCTCCAAAATAAAATCTAAAGCGAAATCTATTCGACAATAAATATAAAAGGACAATCCTTCTCTAAAAAGCTTCTTACTTAGACATGCCTTATAATCCTTTGCACAGTTCCCAACACTGGCTGATAACCTGAAAGTAAGGAGGTGAACACAAAGCCCAGTAAAGATAATCAAACACACCCACCCACAGAGCACAAAGCACGCTATATCGATAATAGTACTTGGAGTTGATAAAATACGATACCAAGGTGCATGGCGAATACCAAAATCAATGCACTAATTTTCAATTCAGAAATCAGATTAGCAATAAGGTCAAATAGCTCGTACCCGCAGACAATACAATGTCAAAGTAAGGAGTTAACATGTATAACTGAATTTGCAGTGGGTCAAAAGGTTTCGTTGTGTTTAAAACAATACAAAATTAGGTTCGAAGCGTTTCCACAAGTTCTGATAACGATGTCTTATATTTCAAAAAGACTCCACTGAATTCAATAATACTTTAGATAAGTTCGAAAACGTCTTCAAAAAGATCAGATATCAAAATCTAAATGTTCAATCACTACAAATATGAAGACCACGGGAGCCATTCAAAAATGTGTCACGCGTGCCATCATTGACACGTGAGACAAGGTTCAGAAATTAAGATCATGATCTCTAGCTCATCCCGCTGAGCTAGCCCACATTCCAATTCACGTGGGTAAGTCAGAAATAAATAAGTCACATACACTGTGACATGGCTCACCCCAGATATAAAAACATATACCAAATCAACTTAATAAACACCAAGAGTAAGAAGCCGACAAAGTCATTCTCGTTCACACGATTCTATGCAGAATAGTTTTATTCAAGGGCTAACTTCAACAATGAAATCAACAAATTCTAAGAAAACTCAAAGGAAGAGGACTCGTTAATGTTTTCGTAATGTCTAAGATCATTAAAAACTGATAAGAAACGAATAAGATGGAGTAAGTCAAAGTAATCTAATTTGCAGTGTCGAACATCAACTTTTGCACCGACGAATAACTTTCAAACTAATTTTGATCAGAAAATAGATAGACTCGGATAAAACACAAAACTAAAAAGTTTAAGAGGACTCTTTAAGGTTTCCATATTGTCTAGAATCATCAAAAACCAATGAGAAATGAAGGAGATAGAACAAATCAAAGCGGCCTGATTTACAATGTCAAAAATAGACAAGTCTGCACTAACAAATAACTTTCGAACTCAATTTTGACCAAGAACCAAATGGATTCTTAGAAATACTTAAACTACAAAGTTGAATAAGACTCTTCAAGGATTTTATAATATCCAATATCATAAAAAACCAATGAGAAACAAATAAGATACAATAAATCGAAGTCTGCTAACCTGAATTGACAGAAATGTAATTAAAACTATGTTCAGTTCTATTTTTGAATATTGATCACTTTCAATTTCGGAAAACCCAAAACTACAAAGTTGTAGTACATTGTTTTCGGTTTTGAAAAAGTGTAAAAACACTGAAATTGGACAAGGAACGAAAAAGTTACGGACTCGTGAAAGTGCTACAAAGATTTAGAACAAAAAGATCACGAATCAAAGTCAACAATCGAAAGTACAAAGAACTATTTAGCGTAAGGATCAAGAATGTAATTAGGGTTCTAAAGAATCAATAGATCTCTTTAAACAATCAATCAATTGATGAACGGGTCGATAATCAGAATTCAGATGGGGTAAATGTGTGAGAAAACCCTTACCTCAATTGCGTAAATCGATCAACTCCAAGTCTTGATCTCCTCAGACAAATTATATCAAAAATTCTAATATAATAGTACCCAAAATTTCAATTAGACTCCATCAATCACAATAGCTTATGTGCTTCTTATCACAAGCCTCAATCCCAATATCAAATAAGGTCTTACCTCAATGTAGACCTGGCAATTTTCTACCCATACCCGCGGGTCGAACCGTACCCGTTCAAAAACCCCGGGTACGGGTACCTATATGGAGTACCCGTGCAATTTTGACCCGTACCTGAACCGATCCATTTTTTTCGGGTGTGTCCGGGTCGGTTTTCGGGTACCCGCGGATATCCGTTTTCTGGGGTATATATAGAAGAAAAACTCAATGCCCTAATTAACCTAAACCCTTTTCGGCTCATTTCTCTCCCTCGCCTCCATCAGAGACTCGAGTTCTCTTACGCCGCCGCTTTCAACTTTGTCTCTCTATCGCCGGTGACCAGATCCGGCAGATCGTGACACCGTCGATCAAGGGTCGTACCTCCACCTCCACCGCCGGCTCCTGTACGTCCACCGCCGGCTCCTCTACGCTCATGTACCTCCATCGCCGACGATCGTGAATCGTGACGACACCGTCAATCACTCATTCGTCCTTTTTATTTCTCTACCGCCGGCTTAACCGTGACGACACCGTCAGATTGTCTCTCCACCGCCGGCGACTAGTTTTCAGACATAGGTCATGTGGCTCTAGTTTTCAGCCTTCACTCTTCAAGCTCTTTCATTCTTCAAGGCTTCAAGCTCGTCAATCTTCAATCTTCAGGCTCTCGCCGGCGACACGGAAGAACCCTTGTTGTAACTTTTAGTTTTTGATAAGTTGAAATGTGTTGCACCGTTGCCAAGAATAAGCAAAAGAATCAAAAAGAAAAACAAAGTCAGTATGAAGCAAGCTGCAAGCAGAAGCAGTACTAACCAAATCGCTGAAATCAGTACGAGCATTACAATAATAATAATACCCGCGGGTAATACCCTACCCGTAAGGGTAGGGTACAGATCCAGTGAAAAGTTACTCAAAAAAAACCAGGTAATTTTTACCCGATCCAATTTTATCCGTATCCGTCTGGTTTACCGGATTGCCAGGTGAATAAAATCCGAAGAGTGTTTCTTCCTAGATATTCTTTGGAGGCTCTTCTGAAATTTGTGGTACTCCTAGGAATTATATTATACATAACTCATCAGCCTAAAAGGAATGTAATTATATTCCTAAAACAATTAGAATTGCAAAATACCCATTACGTCCCAAATTCCTCTAACTTTATAAATGGGTCAAATTAAAGCCCAAATTTAAATTGGATCATCTAATCCCAAAAGTATAACCACTTTCTGGAAGAAAAAGTTAAATTGATTTTCTTTTTAGGCCCACTATTTAATTAAAAGTCACAATACATTCTAATTCATACTTACACAAGTATCCTAAAAAAATAAATAAAATCTGGGGTGTTACATCTTCTGAGGAGGTAAAGCCCACCAAGTGTATGAGATGAACTCAATCACCCTTTGTAAGCGAGGTGAGACTTTAAGCTGCACGCATTTATTTTTCGCTAGTTCGATCTTGTAGGAGATTTTCTAAGCGTCAACTAGTGGCAGTCCCTTACAAGTATGTTGTACACACAAATTTTGCGTTAAACTGCAAGACAAGAAACAATTTGCATAAAATTAAATTTATCAATTCAGATTAAAGAGGTTAATGTTTTCATATTCATATTGTGCAATTATTAATATTGAGTTGGTAGTTAATCGTTTTCAAGTTCGTTGTTAAGAATCTAATTTTGTGATAAGTCAAACTTTGACATAAAGCTAGCTAGCTGACTTAATCTTCGAACGGAAGTGATACTGTTTGTTTAAGTTTATGCATCAGGTATGTAATTATCATGTGGTAGCTAGCTTTACTCTGTATCATCGTGGATCAAATCTGTGTTCAGTGATTCTTTGTGGAGTTAAAATGTTAAAAGTGAAGCTCAAATATTAATTCACACAAAAAAGAATCTAATTTTGTGCAATTATTAATATTGAGTTGGTAGTTAATCGTTTTTAGGTTCGTTGTTAAGAATCTAATTTTGTGATAAGTCAAACTTTGACATAAAGCTAGCTAGCTGACTTAATCTTCGAACGGAAGTGATACTGTTTGTTTAAGTTTATGCATCAGGTATGTAATTATCATGTGGTAGCTAGCTTTACTCTGTATCATCGTGGATCAAATCTGTGTTCAGTGATTCTTTGTGGAGTTAAAATGTTAAAAGTGAAGCTCAAATATTAATTCACACAAAAAAGAATCTAATTTTGTGCAATTATTAATATTGAGTTGGTAGTTAATCGTTTTCAGGTTCGTTGTTAAGAATCTAATTTTGTGATAAGTCAAACTTTGACATAAAGCTAGCTAGTTGACTTAATCTTCAAACGGAAGTGATACTGTTTGTTTAAGTTTATGCATCAGGTATGTAATTATCATGTGGTAGCTAGCTTTACTCTGTATCATCGTGGATCAAATCTGTGTTCAGTGATTCTTTGTGGAGTTAAAATGTTAAAAGTGAAGCTCAAATATTAATTCACACAAAAAAGAATCTAATTTTGTGCAATTATTAATATTGAGTTGGTAGTTAATCGTTTTCAGGTTCGTTGTTAAGAATCTAATTTTGTGATAAGTCAAACTTTGACATAAAGCTAGCTAGCTGACTTAATCTTCGAACGGAAGTGATACTGTTTGTTTAAGTTTATGCATCAGGTATGTAATTATCATGTGGTAGCTAGCTTTACTCCGTATCATCGTGGATCAAATCTGTGTTCAGTGATTTTTTGTAGAGTTAAAATGTTAAAAGTGAAGCTCAAATATTAATTCACACAAAAAAGAAAAAATCAAACTTCGTTGCAATCTTGTATTGTCATTAAATGTTCAAGGTGGAGAAAAATTGTACAAAGACATGGATCGTTTGGTAGCCTTTACGTTGGGATTAACTACATGATCAAACTGAGTAGACTCTAATGCGGATCAAACCATCACCGCCCAAGTATTCTATCAAGTTACCTCCACAACCTATTATGAGTAAGCCTTCATCTCTCTTATTCGGTTGAAACTCTCAAGCTTTATTCATAAATCTTACTCCATGTTTCTCTTTTTGCAGGCAAATAAATCACATTCTTATAGTAACATAATCAGAACATATTTATTTTGGCTAAAATACTGAGGTTCGCACTTTGTTGCTTTAAAATTCCGATCTTCCGATATTACCGAAACTTCTGAAGTTTACTTTTACAGTAATTTAGAGAATGTGGGAAAATTTTGTCAAGTAGGGTCCATCGGAAGAAACAAGTCGTGATAAAATAGTTATGTTAATTCTTAGAAAAGAAAATCAAAGGTGAAAAAGAAATATAAATTAGTTATATTCATTTTTCACTTTATATTTGGGGTTGTAATTGTGATCGAGAAGCAAATAACGAGATTCAATAAATCACATACTCGAGCGTTTGAAGACTCGTCATCGTCTCAGAGCCTGTGTCGGGTCGTAATGTACATAGCTACGCAAAGACGAAATCTCAGTTCGTCTTTTACATCTAAAAAATGACTTTGTTTTACGTTTTTTTTTTTGTACTTAATAAATTTTGTTCATATTTTATCCTTATATGAGAGATGAAATTTTTTAAAAGTGGCTGAAGAGTTAAAACATTCAAAGTTTTAAATCAGGCATAGAGAAATACAAAGACAAGGTATGAGGTAGCAAATTTCGCTTTAAATATGAATGATTTGCTATCTCAACATAAAATTTTGAGGTATCCGCATCATTTAAGCTCACTGCAAATTATACATACCAATTTTAAAGTCACCAAAAAATGCAAAGAATGTTTACTTCTTCATAAAAGAATTTCGGTGAGGGGTGATCTACATATACTAAAGCAATTTTTTACGTTAAAAAAATTATACTTTCTATTTAGGTAAGTCCTATTGTTAAAGTATATTTCATTTTTGTGACAAAGCAATATGTATTGGTAAAATCAACAGGTGGAGCTATTCAAAACAGACCATTTTGACAAAAATTGAACTTGCTTTGAAAACAGGGTACCTTAATCTAATGCACAGACCAGACCAAGCATAAAAAATGTGCATCTAGCTCTATCAGTAGCTGGAATTGTCATTTCTGCTTCTTTCAAATGGCTGTTCACCGGGTTTTTTCCGCCACCACCCTGTGGCTCTTCTCTCCTTGGTTAACTTCTGAATCTGACCCACCAGGCTTATGCAGAGAAATATTCTTACGAGTCAGGCCAGGATGATGGTGAGCCAAGAAAGCAATCAAACAGCTGCAATCTCTTCAAAGGAAGCTGGGTTTTTGACGATTCATACGCACTCTATAATGGGTTGATTTGCCCTTTCATCAATCCGGGAGTACAAGATCCTGCACGAGAGCTTTAATTATGTCACAATGCTCGAGAAGAAGGAGGCGTTCATTGAGTACAAGAACCAAAGCCAAACTCCATAATAATGTGAAAATTAATGAGTTCATTTTTTTTTCAAAATCCCAAAAAAAAAAAAAAAGAGTTACAAAAGAGGCAGATAGATATAACTTTACTCAATATATAAAGCTTTGTTAATATAACCATTAGATAAGCAAAGTAAACTCTACGATATAGGTAGAAGGAACTGACTTCCTTTTCGTGGTTGTGTCTTGATGTGAAGTATCAACTATAGAGTACTGTTGATTTCATTTTTTTAAGTCAGTGGATAAAAGGATTCAATTGAGAAAATAGATTTATAAAATTCAAGATTGAGACTGGGGTTGACAAAGCTGTTATTCAATCCTAGAAGTCTTAGCAATTTTTACTCCATAAAACAGAGATTAATATAACCTACATAGAACAGTCGTAGAATAAACTAAACTTGTAATAATAATAATTGGCTACATTAGTATTGTTTTAAAATCTCACCCGGTTGATTTGTCCTTTCTTAATACAGACTGTTGCGACTTGGATTTGTCCACAAACGTTACTAGACAGGGATGGAAGACTTTTATCTTCTTCTTTCCCGTTTCCAAGAAATCATTGCAACAAAGCAGAAGGAGACTTTTCTTAATTATTTTTTGAATTTTTTTTTCAGAACTGCATTTACCTGCGGCCTGTTAGTATGAGGATTTGGGCTCCAAATTTTGAGGATATCTCTCAAGACCTTTGTGACTTTACCCACTCCTTGAAGCTTTAGAAACATTAGTTAAGAACTCATAAATTACAAAAAAAAAAAAAAAAAAAAAATTGGTAAAACAGACCCAAGGCAAAAAGGGACCCAAAAAAAGAAGAGTATAAAGTACCATATTCAAAGGTTCTAGATGATCTTGTGCGTTGGTCTTGGACAATTAGAAATTTTCAAAATATAATTTTAAGAAAAAAAATAAGTCTTAGAACGGTACAATAATAAACAGAAAAAGAAAAAAAGTGCCACATTGTTAACTTGGGTGTCTTGTTTTCTTGTTTTTGTAGCCGTAGACCATTTCAGTTATAGATGCTAACTTTTGTTACTTATATAATGTTGTTATAACTTTGGCAAGTTAGTATCTAGTTTTAACTACTATCGTTTCACAAAATTGAGTAGAATATAACTCATACAAAGTAGATCGTTAGATAATTCGAACTTAAGAAAGATAATACTTAGCTACTTTGCTACTTTGCTATGTTTTCATACAAAGGAGATACGACTTTCTTATAGTAGTAACAATAATACTTGGCTGCTTTGCTACTGTTTTAAACATTCTAAATCTTTTGCGCAAAAGGCCTGTGGTGATAGAAATAAAGGTGAGCACCTAGTTGATTTGTCCTTCCTTGGTACGGACTGTTGAGAGGTGGATTTGACCACAAACTTTTGTGGACAGACCACCCCATCCCTGTCCAAGAAATCGTTGCAAGAAATCTTAATTTTTTTTTTCTTTTCCAAGAAATCATTGCAACAAAGCTGGAGGAGACTTCTTTTAATTGTTTTTTGGAATATAGGGGCCGATAAATCGGAAAAAGTCGGTAAAACAGACCCAAGGCAAAAAAGGGCCAAAAGAAAAGAGAATAGTGCACCATATTCGAAGGTTCCAAATGGTCTTGTGCGTTGGTCTTGGACCTTTAAATTTTTTTAAAATATGATGTCAAGAAAAAACAAGTTTAAGAGCAGGAATTAATAATAAATAGGAAAATAAAAGTACTACATTGCTAACTTGGTTGTCTTGCTTGTTGTTTATGTAGTTGTAAATGCTTTTTCATCGTATATGCAAATTGAGCTGATCTGTTGACAGTGCGCGATCTGGCCGTCTATCCTTAGAGGACAGACAGACCAGATCGAATTTCTTTTTTTAAAAAAAGTCCGTCCCCTATATTATGGTTAGCAGACGGTCGATTTGTAGTTTATTACGGTTTAAATGTGTAATTTCTTATCAATTTAAACTTCACGTTCGTGTAAGACTGTTATAACTTTTGTTACATGATACAGTACAAATTCTTTCATTTAAAAAGAAAAACACAAGTCTTTTACAAATTACGAGCACAATTGCATGTCATTGAATTATCGTGCAGGTTACATATTAGATCACGCTACCCCCAAAAATCTACAAGTCATCTTCATCTTTAACTACCAACCTTATAAAACGAATAAAACGTAATCTAGAAAATAAGCAGTTTTAATATTTGTCGAAGTCAAACTTGGTTTGAAGCGGTAACATCACCAGCTTTTAAGAATTCACATTGTTTCAACAAAAGTTATATGTGATGGCTTTAAGACATGATAAACATCTTACTCTAAGCTCTCTCCCTCTCCCTCTCCCTCCTAAAATCCAACGTTAGTTTGAAGTTCAAACTTTAAACTAATCGTTCTGTCAACTTCTGAAAACGTCGAATGTTTTGATAAAATCTAAAAGTCATCTTCATCTTACTCTAGCATATAAGTGGTCTCAATCCCAAGTCGTCATTACTTTCCTTCCATTTTATTTTCTTGAAGAAAAATCAACACCAGCCATGGTCTTCGTCTAGAAACTCTAGCATATAAGTGGCTACAGCATAAGTTGCCCACATTCCCTACACACACAGTCAGTACACACAATTCAGACATTTTCTTCCATACCTCTGAAAATTATCTTGAAGCATTCATACATGTACGAGAAGGAAATGTGCTTCCCACGGCTCATTGTTGCTGCAGCGGCTGTGGTTCTCATCGGCACTCTTGCCTCTGGAGCTGCTGTTGTGCCAGCTGACGAAGGTACGTGTGGATACAATACAACAAAGGCTGGTGTTTATGCACGACGCACTGAGAATAGTATAAAGGTATAGACTGTGTATACTGATGTAGACTTATGCGTATGGGTATGTGTGTTGGTGGCAGTGGAAGCTTTGAATCGAAGTGCAATCGCACTGGGGAAGACAAATTGGGATTTCAGTGTAGATCCGTGTAGTACTACTGGTCGATACTCGACCTTGTTCACCGGCGCAGACGCGAATCTCACCTGTGATTGCACCTTCAACAACAACTCCGTCTGCCATATTGTTAGCATGTACCGACTCTCTCTTCCCCCTCTTTTTCTCTCACACGCGCACAAAACAGAATCATGCTTGTGGAAGTTACTCCCTCCGTACCAAAAGAATTCATCATATTTCATTTTTCAGCTGTACCAAAAAAATTGATTACTTTTAAATTTAAAAAAAAAATTAATTAAGAATGAATTTTGTAGGTACTTTTTAATTTACCTTTCTTACATTCTCTTTTATTCTATTTCACTCTTTATATTTAATACTCCGCGAATCCATTTTTTCTCTCTTCACCCACTTTTTTCGTATGTAGAACGAGAAACTTATGAGTCACATTCTAGATTACATGATCAAAGGAAAGAAAATAGTACAGTAACATACTCATACAATTGGATAAGGTGTTGAATAAGTTCTTACGTTGGTGAATTGAAATGACATTGGAGTGAGAAGGAATAGGATCCAATGAGTTAAAAGATTTTATAAGTAATAGGAGTGAGGTTCTTTGCACTACTGTGTCTGTTGTGTAAGTTGCATTAAGTCGTTTCTCTTACTGTTATATTCATTGAAAACATTTTGGATTGTAAGAAGATAGTTAAAATTCCTCCTTATCTATCGTGCTAATTCACATCCTTGTTTTTGTTAAAAAGATAACAACAAATGAGATAGAAAAAGCATTAACATGTATTATTCAAATAATTTATCACTATGTGATTTGATTAAAGGAAATGTCAAACGGAGAAATTTTTTTGTTCATGCCTAGCTTATCATACTTATATATGTACCAAAAAACTAATATTTTGTTTCTCATAAAAAAAATTTGGCTTTGAAATAAAATTTGTGAAATTTTGTTGGCAAGAAATAGAGAATTATAGTTAAATCACATTTCAATATGGTTTTGTAATCGCCATTTTTTTTATACTCAGGATTATTTATAGCATTAATGTTGAAGTGTACATAATAAAGTATTCAAAAAGTAAAGCATGCAATAAGTAATTAATTATTTCATACAAAATAATAATTTCACTAATTTTATGTTTGTATAAAAAAGGGAGCTTCAGAAGTTAAACATTCAAGAAATTAAACACAACTATATGTTTTTTTCCACTTCTTTACTTACTCACAGTTGAATGAATTTTTTACCAATACTCCATCCAAATAACTGTAGGCATCTTTTTTTTTTCCTCACTTTACTTTATGGCTCATATCATTGATCAACACTTTCATTTTATAGATGTTTCTGACATTAGCTGAAATTATTGTCGAATTACCTACAAATTACCGTCTTTGCATTGAAAATCATAAAAGAAGGTAAAAAAGGCACAAACTATTTATTTAGTAAATTATTGTGTACACTTAAATAACCTACTAATACGTGCCGTGAGAATAGAGTTTCAAATAGAAATAGGAACACATAGAGCTATTTTACTTACTTTCAAATAAGCATCCTTTTAAAATATAAACTAACTTTATAAAGAGATAATATAACATTGTCTAATGATGGTAACTGGATTTTTTGTCACAACAACCATCATGTTCTACCCCATCACTTCATATCACAACTATCATTGCTTCAATCACTATTACGACTATTATAATCACCACTGCCATGTATGCCATCGGTGCACCAACCCCACAAGATTACCACATGTACAACCACCATCATGTATGCCAGTACAATTACCACCAATTATTTCCACCACAACCATCACAATTACCACTATATTGTCATTGTCACAAGCAACGATCGCTACCCCACAAACCACCATTACCATCGTCATAAATACCGCTGCCACTTGTACTGTCACAACTACCCTCAATGTCACCACCACGCCTACCGAGCACTATTGCTCTATGTGGGAACAAAAACGTTACTAAAAGAGGAAGTCTTATAAAAATATATATGAGCTATTGGTCCTAGGATAGAATATACATATCGATTTTCATTTGAATTTACTATATCATGTTATCACTAATACACTAATACTTATGACTACCACTGCCATTAGTACGACGACAACCATCATTAATGTCACCACAACCATCATCGCTACCACCATGTTAAAGTAATTATGACCAACGCCACCACTATCGTCGCCTTCACCACTGCATGTCACACCTACCACTACTATAATTTTGACTACCACATGCAGCATCCCTATCACTTTTAACCTTACCGCTATACCCACCGACACTACTGGATTTACCTTTCAGATCACGAGTATTTCCCTGACTCAACCATAACCGTAACCATTAACATGGACCACCCTATGTAACCACCGCCACATATGAACATCTATCTATGTTTTAATCTTCCAACCGAGGGGTGAAATTTAAAATTCATTTGGTTTTTTATATATTCTATTTCCCAAACTCAGCTTATCTGCCTTATCACAATCTATCCGCAAATTATTCACAATTATTTTCTCTAAATTCAATTTTGATTTTTTTTTTGTCAAAACAAAGTATAAGATGTTAGTAATAAAATATTGATGCATAAGACTCGTAAACTTATCCTAAAGCTTAGAGATAAGATTCCTCAAAAACATACCTCTTGCAATCTCGAAGCGTAAATTAGAGAGTTCCTGAGCCTTCTTCCATCATTTCAAGAAATATGGTTACAAAATAAAGGTATATTTGAATCAATTGATAGAACCAATAAACAACGACAGAATCCACAGTGATCCAATGCGAAACCAAGTGTATGGCTGAAAAATTCATGAGGATAAGATCTCTAGAAAAGACTTTAGTAATTTACCGAACGATTTTAGAGGCTCGAATGTTGATAAATATTTGAGAAGGAAGTACTTTCTTATGATTTGAACCTATATTTAGCAATGCTTACGTCTTTAGAGTGCCGCTAAAGATATATTTTTGTTTCGTACGTAAACACACACATCCCAAGCGATAAAAATGCAATATGTTAATAAATTGGGTCAATGGACCCATTATCCGCCCACTAACAGATAATGTGTATTTGTTAGTCTAGATAATTACAGTTAATTAGAGGATATTTATCTCCTAAGTGTTTGAGGTAAATACATCTTTATCTCCTAAGAGTTTGAGGTAAAGTCAGTCTCTAATTGTATCTCTATATAAAGGCTAGAGATATCCCAATAAGTTAGAAGTCATAGCAATAATTCCTCTCTCTATAGCACTCTCTCTAGAGCAATCACCAAGCTCTAGGATTTGGTTCGTGGACGAAGAATTCGACTCTAGTAGCCGTTTTCGTACCTACGAAAAAGATCGAGCGTGTTGGAGGCTCGTAACAACAAGGATCCTACATCGGAATTTTCGGAGACTTCGTACGGTATGTTTCCGAACCCATTACGTTATGTGGTAAGCGCATTTAAATCGTTTCAACATTGGTATCAGAGCATGATTACTTGTTGATTCGCCTTTAACATGCTAGAATAAGTTATGTGCATGTTGCGATTTTTTCCGGATACATGAACGAGACCCATTACAAAAAAATTCGAAATTTATTGAGCATGTTTTCTGAAAAATAATTATATGTTTTTGTTCTCCTATGGTTGAGGATGAACTCTATAAATTTTCGTGATTATTGGATGCATGATTTGTGAGAAATCACGTTTTTATTTTTCCAAGAAAACTATGGTTTTTTCGAGTTTTGGGACTCAAATTCGGAGCATGATATTCAGTTTTTTCATGATCGGTTGGTACATAATTAATCTATGTCGCATAAGCTTTCCAACGATATATCATACGCATTTTTTGGCTTAAAAACGAGAGAGATATGGCTTTCGGAAGTTGGCATCGCTTCATGATAGGGGCGGAAAAATTAGGGTTTTTCGCGAGGAAGATGAACAGTGTTACACGCGCGCCACGCGCTCAAGCCGAGCCGCCGACGCGCGACACGCGCTCAAGCCGAGCCGCAGAAGCGCGCCACGCGCCAAGACAGCTGTCCACGTGTCAAGCCGGGCCGCCACGCGCCTCACGCGCGCAGCCAAGGCTGCTGCAACGCGCCCACGCGCGCGTGCTTCTCTCGCGCCTGCCAGAGAACACAGCTGCCCCACACGCATGGCGACGCGTGGAGGCGCGTGAAGACTGTTTCCGGCCGTTTTTGGACCCACCTCCGGCGCGTGAAGCTTTGTAGTCGCTTCTGTAAGTTTGCTGTGGTATTAAATTTACTTTTATACCCTCTGTGTGTATTCGGTATAATTTTTAAACGATTTTTTCTATGAAAAATTAGCTTTAAAAATTTGTTTTATACACACAGAATTTTTCTTTAATTCCAGAGGGTATATTAGGGTCAAATTTACTGTTTGTCATCTTTTAAGAATTTATCTCTCGGTTTTTGGTCATTTGTGAGTATTTTTGTAGTACTTTTGTGGTTCCCAAAAATACGAATAATGCGTAAATATTATTTTTTGCACTTCGTGAGTAGCAATAAATATTTTTGGAGAGTTATATGACATAGATAAATTATGTCTAATTTGATACATGCTTGCCTTGATTTGTGTTATGGTTTAAATATACTTTTGAGGTATATTTGTTGGGTTTTTGGTAAGTCCACACTTTTAAACCATTTATGTTTTCAAGGCCTTAACGCCCGTTTTCCTTAGGAGGAGAATGTGGCCTATTCATCCATTTTATTACCCTTTAACTTGTTATTTGAGCATGCTAGTTTTAGGATAAATGGATGGATATTAGATTGGCATTCTAAAGAAACTTATGTTTAATGTGTTTAGTCTTGTTTTAAGAAAATTCTTTTGAGAATAATGTGTTGTGCGGCATCTCCATTTGTTTTATTGGGGTAGTTTGTAATAGGATTTTCAAAGATGTTGTATTCTATTATTTCCCTGTATATTTCAAGAAAGCCTTGTACGGGGATGTAATTTCGCACGAACATTATTCAAGCCAAAATTTTCTTAGTATAAGTTATTAGAATGCCAATAGGGCTCAATGGAGTCCTTGCACACTTAATTGCATGGTGCAATTTTATATTGTTCTAAATTATCATGTGGATGATTTATTATATTGTGGCTTATATGATGATGAAATTTAATGCGAAAAATTACTTGAAAAATATTTTTCCCAACTCACATACATGGGAGATAATTACGAGCTTAGCAGATTTTCGATTTCATGATGTGAGGAAGGATTATGTTTTTCATTTGAATTTTTTGCAATAAATAGAAGGATGTATAATTAATGTCTTTTTCCTTTCGCAATCTAATGAAGTGAATAGAATGGCCACCAAGAATGTCATAGCTGATCTCGTTAAGGGTGAGAAACTTAACGAAGATAATTATGACGTTTGGCACAAAAAGATGAAATTCATGCTGAACGAACAAGAGCTCGAGGAGCACTTGACCAAGGAGATGGTCGCGCCAACTGAGGCGCAACCCCTAAGAGACCACACTGCCTACCAGAAGTGGAATCAGAAAGATCGTACTGTGCTCTACACCTTGTTGAGCAGCTTGCAAAATGATCTAATTGGGCAGTATGATGAACTTCCAACTTGCAAAGCTTTATGGGAGCAGCTCAAGTTCACTTTTGGTGGAACCTCAACTATGCGGCTTCGTAGCCTTATGATTAAGTTTGAGAAGTACACAAAAGACCCTAAGCATACCATGAGTGATCGAGCATCTAAGGGTGATGTCCAATATGATTGGTAAGCTGAGGGATGCTGGACATGCGCTCACAGATGAGTAAAAAGTCAGAGCTATCATAAGGTCCCTTCCTGCCTCATGGGCCAATATGAAACAGATATTGACGCATAGTGAAAACATCAAGAACTTTTCTGATGTTTCACAGCATGTCATCCTTGAGGCCGAAACTCGAGACGCTGACAAGACCCTAACTTATGTCGCCCAAGAGGGATCGCGCAATCCAAATGGCAAGCGCGGAAGACAAAGTAAGAAAGGTAAGAAAAACGAGGCTAGCACTTATGCGCCAAAGGAAGGGAAAATGAAGAAACACAAGGGGGTTCGCGCAATGCAAACGGCAAGCGCTGATGTTTCCTCTTTATTTTTAGGGGTAATAAGTTGGACATCTTTTTTGATAATATTTTGTTCGGACATGGTTTTTGCATGGATAGTCTTTTTCAATTGGATTTAATTGATTCTCAGTCCTCTTATTCTTATGTTGTGAATGATAATATTATGAATGATTCTACTACCTGGCATGCGAGTCTGGGCCACATAGGCCAAGATAGAATGACTCGTTTGGCTAGAGAAGGCCTTTTAGGCCCACTTGCAAAAGTCAATCTACAAACTTGTGAGGCTTGTTTGGCCGGTAAAGTATGTAGGAAGCCTTTTGGAAAGGCTATGAGAGCAACTCAACCACTTGAGCTAGTTCACTCTGACATATGTGGACCTATGAGTGTAAAGGCACGCCATGGCGCCTCTTATTTCCTTACACTGATAGACGATTATACGCGATATGGTTATGTATATCTAATATCTCACCGCTATGAAGCTTTGGACTGTTTTAAACGCTTTGTAGCAGAGGTTGAGAATCAGAAAGAGAAGAATTTAAAAACTCTTCGCACTGACCGGGGACGCGAATATTTGTCAGATCACTTCAAAAAGTTTTGTGAGGAAAAGGGGATACGCAGGCAACTTACTATTCCTAATACTCCACAACAAAATGGTGTTGCAGAAAGAAGGAATAGAACATTGTTAGACATGGTTAGGTCTATGATGGCGCAAGCAAACCTTCCAATATCTTTTTGGGGGGATGCCCTTTTGACTGCAGCCTATATACTTAATCGTGTGCCTTCACAGTCAGTCAAATCCACCCCTTATGAGCTTTGGAATGGCCAAAAGCCAAATTTGGATAACTTGCGCCCATGGGGCTCAGCAGGCTATGTTCACAGTACTTCTCATAAGTATGGGAAACTAGGGCCTAGAGCAAAGAAGAGTATCTTTCTAAGGTATTCTGAAAACTCTAAAGGCTATGTGATGTATGGTGAACATCCAAATGGTGGAAGGACTGAAATAGAGTCTCGTGATGTCGATTTCATAGAGAGTGATTTTCCTAGCATTGGAGACGCGAGTAAGAATCTTGACCTCTATGAGTTAGAGGAGGTTGAACCCACTTTACCATCTCCAAGCGAAGGTGGGGAATGAGTTCCTCATCCGGTTATCGCTGAAGATAGTGTAAGTGACCTTCAACCTAGTGGGAGTATCCCAGACAGTGGGAGCACACCACAAGGACCATTAGGTCAACAAGATTCTCAACTGCGTAGAGGTGCACGAGGAAGAGTTTCAAGTCGTCATTTTGAGATTGACGGAGAAATTCTTATGTGCACTCCAAATGATGAAGACAAGCCTACTTCTGTGGAAGAAGCCTTATCTTCGTCTGCTAGTAATGAGTGGATGGCTGCAATGAAGGATGAGTTGAGCTCAATGGAAAAGAATCAGGTCTGGGAGTTGATTGACCTTCCGCCAGGGCGCAAGACTATTGGAAACAAGTGGGTTTTAAAAGTCAAGCGCAAGGCAGATGGGTCAATTGACAAGTATAAGGCACGTCTTGTGGCGAAAGGCTATACCCAACTGCGGGGTGTGGACTATGAAGACACTTTCTCCCCAGTGGTGAGATTTGCTTCAATTCGCCTGATCCTAGCTATTGTCGCTCAGTAGGATTTAGAACTTTTTCATATGGATGTTAAGACTGCGTTTCTCAATGGAGAACTAGACGAAGAGATTTATATGGCTCAACCCGAGGGTTTTGAAGTCAAAGGACATGAGCGCAAAGTTTGTCGTCTCAAACGTTCTATGTATGGTCTCAAACAATTGTCTAGGCAGTGGTACTTTAGGTTTCATCATGCCATTACCTCTATAGGTTTTGAAATGATTGAACAAGACCATTGCGTTTACGTAAAACGATCCAAGAAAAATATTCTAATCCTTTCTTTGTATGTGGATGACATTCTTTTAGCTGGGAATGACATGAGTTCCATTGTCGCCACTAAGAAGTGGTTGTCTTCAACTTTTGAGATGAAAGACATGGGAGAAGCTAATTATGTGCTCGGGGTTAAAATCGTACGTGATCGTTCAAAGAGACTTCTCGGTTTGTCTCAAGAGACATACATCAAGAAAGTCATTGAACGTTTTCGTATACATAACTCAAAACCCATAGACACTCCAATGGATAAGGCGTGTACTTTAACAACAGACCAAAGCCCAAAGGATGATGAGGAAAAGAATCGGATGTCCAAGGTGCCTTACGCGGCTGCAGTAGGAAGTATGATGTACGTTATGCTGTGTACACGTCCAGACATCTGTTATGCCGTTGGAATGGTGAGTCGTTATCAGAGTAATCCTCGACCCGCTCATTGGAATGCGGTGAAGAGGATCCTTCGATACCTGCGTGGAACCGCTGATCTCGTCCTGTGTTATCATGGTGGAGACTTGAGACTGAGAGGATAAAGCGATGCTGATTGGGGCGGTGATAGAAATGAGCGTAAATCCACTTCAGGTGGAGCTATCTCTTGGTAAAGCAAGAAAATGTCTTGCATCGCCCTATCCACGATGGAGTCGGAGAATGTTGCTTGTTCAGCAGCAGTCCAAGAAGTTGTTTGGCTGAGGTCATTCATACAGGCTCTAGGGGTAACAGCTCATGTAGATGAGGCTATCGCTGTTTGTTGTGACAATACAGCTACCCTAGATTTTGTAACGGACCCTAAATATCAAACACATAGGCCTTCGTTATCACTTCATTAGAACTTTAGTTGCGAAGGAGAGGTGTCCATGAAGCATATACCTACTGGCAGAATGGTGGCTGATCCTTTGACCAAGCCTATTGCTAGAGATGTTTTCCTTTCTCACATTAGGAGTATGGGACTCTGTAGGTTTTGATATGTTTATGGCATCTTATGTACTTGACATTTATTATATTATATTTTTATTCCTTGATTTGAGTTTATTTTGAAATGAATGTGATTACATATGCATCCTTATTGAGAGTGTCACCAGGCTCGAATTGACCCACTCACACGGGTAATTCACCTTGGTGCTAAGATAGCGAGCAAGATGAGACATAATTGTCTTAGGCGCCAAGTGGGCGAATAAGATGATACAGTTTGTAATGCAAATATGTCGCCTTAGTTGGAGCTAAGATGAGACCTAAAAATGTAGGTCGATCATAGAGTATCTCCACAACTCTATGTAGCTTGTTTATAGTCGAATGTGAGATTTCAGGCAGGCACTATGAGAGTGACTTGGCTGAAAAACTCAGGTTAGGCGCTTGTACAGTGACTAGACTTAGATTCGTATGGCATATTTTATTATACATTTATGTGACACGCCCTTGCGGGTTACACCATAACATGCAAATCATACTGCATGTGCTAAATGCAGACCGACAGTGGGAGTGATGAATAAATCCCTGCTTTGTCACTGTGTGAGCCACTTGGATCGAAATACTTTTGATCCTATGTAGTACCCTTCTCACCTTAGACTATGTCATGAAGAGGATACTCAATGTCGCTACTTTAGCATGTACCCTTGGATCATGGATGATGCGGTCTCGCGGGGCATGTCTAGGAAAGCGGTTGGGTTTAATTGGAATGACATGAGGGCTTTGGGAAGAAAGTTCAATATTACACCATGTTGTGTGATTCATAGCCCGGGCGACTTTGTCGATTTTCGTTTCGATATGAGTCATGAATACATAACATATGAGAGGTTTAACACTGCTCATTATGAGGGATTTGAGAGTGTTTAATCTAGTGTAGTTTAACTATCTGGGGTACATACGAGATTTATTGGAGTGATGTATTTGTGTTAGTTTGGTGATAACGTAATACAATACTCCTCAACTGGACATCCTTTCTCGTAGGTCGCACGTTTCATTTCCTGTATGAGGAGATGAGTGGACAAGAGATAAAGAGGGACTGTACGATTTATTTGCCCTGTGTGTGGGCGAGTGAGAGCTGTTAATAAATTGGGTCAATGGACCCATTATCCGCCCACTAACAGATAATGTGTATTTGTTAGTCTGGATAATTACAGTTAATTACAGGATATTTATCTCCTAAGTGTTTGAGATAAATACATCTTTATCTCCTAAGAGTTTGAGGTAAAGTCAGTCTCTAACTGTATCTCTATATAAAGGCTAGAGATATCCCAATAAGTTAGAAGTCATAGCAATAATTCCTCTCTCTATAGCACTCTCTCTAGAGCAATCACCAAACTCTAGGATTTGGTTCGTGGACGAAGAATTCGACTCTAGTAGCCGTTTTTGTACCTACCAAAAAGATCAAGCGTGTTGGAGGCTCTTAACAATAAGGATCCTACATCGTAATTTTCGGAGACTTCGTACGGTATGTTTCCGAACCCATTACGTTATGTGGTAAGTACATTTAAATCATTTCAACACAATAGTAAGTTCAAAAATATGGTGCATATATACATTGCTGGTGCCATAAATCAGAACCAAAAGATCCATTTAGCATTATGAATAGTTAAGAATAACCCTAGGTTAGAAAAGAGAAAACCCGCACTACTTGCCAAGTTATATCACTGTACCAAAAATGCAATAGTAAGTTCAAAAATATGGTGCATATATATATACATTGCTGGTGCTATAAATCAGAACCAAAAGATCCATTTAGCATTATGAATAGTTAAGAGTAACCCTAGGTTAGAAAAGAGAAAACCCCCGCTACTTGCCAAGTTATATCATTGTACCTAAAGAAATGAGGCCAATGTATACGTACTTTACAAACATGACTTCATGACCACCTAATATATACACTTTCAAACGGCTGTAGGAAGCTGAAAAAAATTTAAAAACTTGTCCACAATTTTATTTAGCTTTTAAAAGTCATTTACCTAAATGTCCATCGTAATTTTGAAATTATGAAACATTAGGAATCATATGGAACAATAAGCATACTAAGTACGGACTACTCAAGGTAAATTAAGACAAAGTCATATGATTAAATGAATACAATCAAACTAACGCGTTAAGTACATACCTATTGTTCTCGCTGAAAACTATAGCAGGTAACCTTGTAGTGGAAAAAGTATAGAAAAAGCATCAACCGAAACCAATATTATCAGTAGTGCATATAAAAAAACCGGAAAAAGGATGTGGACAGTTTGAGCCATAAAAGCTTTATCAACCTTATAGTCCATGCCTCAAGTTTTTAGTTGATGCCAAAGCATAGATTTGGATGATAGAGATAGGGTGTTCATTTTTCTACTGGGAAGGAGAAAGAAATGCAGGTATGGCTAGCTTATATAAAAAGCAAAAGCTCAACCAACAACTAAGGAAATAAAACTGGTTTTCAGAATTAAAAAAACAAACAAAAGGAAACCAAATTGTTCCAAAACACTAACAGAGGTTAGCTTCCTGTTGTCATTTTGATGTTTGAAAGTTCAATCCCCATGAAAGCACCTCAAACTCCCATTGTCATAGGTATGCTCCCATTGTCATAGGTATGGGTAATTGTAGATATGTTAGTGATCTGCTTGTGAGCAAATTTAACAAATGATATACTAAATAAAAGGCTCATTTTTTTGCATAGACTTTGGGAGCATTGTCATAAGCAAAAAGTGTTTATATATAGTCAGCAAAACTGTTCAAAACACAGGATATTACATCATCCCAGACGCTTACTTGAAAAGCCAGCGCACAGAGAACAGGAAAATATGAAAGAAGATAAAAGTTGCTCCTAAAATCTATTTTCAACGCTTGTTCTTCCTTGCCTTGCTCCCGTCCCAAGTTCCTGCACCCACTTTGTTAACATAAGGATTTACCCCTAAAGCTATGCTGCGAGGCTTCAAGCAGATTAAACAAATTGATGTCAAACCTTGGTTTCTGGAGTCTCCAATTCTAGTGATGCTCCCGCTCCGAACCCCACATCTGCTCACGCTTGGAAAACAAAGGAATAGAGGAAGGAAGACATAATACTCAGGTTTTGGAGATGAAGGTTTACAAAGTTTAGGCAAACTGAAATCAAGTAGATTTTGAGAAGAGAAGAATACAGAGATTGTTGGGAGAACTTTCTACGTAACATTTTGAGTACTATAGGTAAGGTAGAAGTTAGAAAAGCATATGACTCTTATGTGGATACACATATGATGGATGAAGATAGTAGTTAGCAAAGCATAGGATTGTTGAGATCAAGGATTCTGAAGAGTCCAAATTTAATTGAAGAATCTAACAAATTTAGGGGACTCTCAGAAAAGGAGTTGGAGCTGACATGGCATGAGGAGAAGACTAAAAAATTCTTACTTGTCAACCAACTGAGAGCTTATAAAATCCTATGTGGCGTAATTAGAGAGCTTCAAAAATCCGATGTGTCGCAAATTTAAGCGAAGGCTTCAGCTATATATATATACTAGTCCGGTAACCCGGGCAAGACCCGGGTCGGTTATATTTTATGACTTATATATCCGTACGTTTGAGTCTCATTATATCTGGGTGGAGTTAAAGTTGGATATTTAGGCGTTATGTCGATGATTTTTGAACTATGCTTTATTTGTATTCGCATGAAGCGAATTTAAATGTCGTTGCTAAAATCTTACTGCTACTACTACGACTCTCAACCACCATTGCTATCAAGACAACCATCATCACTGCTATCAATATCGTCATTGCTGCTATATTTACTACTTTATCGATATTATTACCACCACCACAACCATCACCATTGCATACCCTGCCATTGGTTATCACGCCTATAATCACCCCATTATCAACCACACCACTGCTATTATTACCATTGCCCCCTTCAGCTTCGCTACACCAACCACACAATGCTATCACATGTGTCAGCACTGTGTTGCTAGTAACAATAAAAAATCACTACCAGCACTATCTTGCTAGCATCAATAAAAAAAACTAATGCCACCACAACCATCACAATTGCCACTACCAGTGCAATTGCCACACAACTATCACTATCCCCACCGAAATGGTGGGGAACAAAAACATGATTGGAGGAAGGAAATCCTAAAGAACTATTTATGATCTCCTAGTCCTAGGACTTAATATTCATGTTGGTCCAATCCTAATTTATAACATCATTGGTTTACCACTATTACACTATTATGTCGACCACCTTAATGCTACCACTGTCACTACAACCACCTCACCCACCATTGTTGTCACCACAACTATTGATTATATATCAATGTGATTACCGCCATAAACACCAAGTTGATGTTATCACGACGACCACCACCACCAGTACTGTCCCTAACACCGCTTCTCGTACCTACCTCTAGAATTATCACTACCAAATGAGTCCAGTAAGCTTTACTTGTGCTGTTGGTAAGTGTAGATGTCTTAAGTGATCACTGAAGATAAGTTAGGAGCAAATAAAAAAAGGTATTATCCCTCCTCCAAAGTTATAGCTTGTATTTCTTTTTTTGATTGTCCTAAATTTACGGTAAAGCTTGGGAGGTAAGATTCCTAAAAAAAACCTTCCTTTGGCAATTTCAGAGAGCAAATGAGCGACTCTCTCACCCTTCCAGAAAAGCACAAATGGTTAAGCAACAAAATTATATTCCAGTTCATTAGTAGAATCAATAACATAATGTCTGACCAATGGTGATTCAAGAACCAAGTGCATGGCATAAAAAATTTCTTTTGAGGAACCTGATCATTAGGAAAGATTTTTGTAACCTAATGTTTCCTTTTCATTCTTAATTTTATGATGTCAACTAAAGAATTTAAAAAAGCATATTTCTTTCCCTACTAAGAGATCTATGGGCTAATATGTCTGCATAATCCATTATTTATAAGGAAAATGTACTATGTCAGCACAATCCCAATATATAGATACACTTCTGTTATATTACTAAACTCATTTATACACAATTTGGCTAAAGATGTCTTTTAAATTTGTACTTAAACACACATCTTGCAAGCGGTAAAAATGCAATTGTTTAATCAGAAGTAAGGTGCATATATACAATGTTGGTGCAACAAATTAGAATTTAATCCCTATTGGTTTAAGTCTATGCCTAGAAGTATAATGAAAAATTAGAAACAACCTTAGGCTGGAAAGAGAAAACGACTACTACTTGTGAAGTTTTATCAATGTATACAACTATGCATACTTCCTGAACATATGACATTATCACCTCCTATTTACACAGTTTTTGGAACATCACGCCACTCTAAAGAAATACACAAAAAAGGAAAAAAAATTGGCCGCAATTAGAACCTAAACGTGGAGCACTGTAATTATGTTATGAAGCATACTAAGGAGCACTATACTTAATGTTATGAAACATACTAAGTACTAACTACTTCAAAGTCAAACTAATGAGTTCAATATATATGTTCTTTTTGCTAAAATTGCAGAGGGGATCCTTATAGTGGAAAATGTACAGAAAAAGCATTAACCTAAACCAAAATTAAGACTCGTACTCAGGCATCGTACCAACAAAAACCAAAAAACCAAAGAGAGAGAGAGAAGGATCTTAACAGTTTGAGCTATGCAGCTTTGTCAAGCTTGTAGTCCAGCATGCCTCCAATAGTCCATGCAAAAGCATAATCATGTATGAAAGAGAAGACTTATTACAGCATTCCACGGGGAAGCAGAAAGAAAGGTGGTCTGGCTAATTCTAGAAACTAAAATCTCTATCTACCAAAAAGGAGACTAAAATATGGATTCTGAGAATTGATACCCTTTTTCTATTTCTCAACTCAGTTTTCAATTTCAACCCAAGAGAGTTCATTAGTATGCTGATGGGTCTTAGGATTAAATGCAAGTTTATATTTTACCATGAAAAGGCTCTTTTGACTCCCACCCCACCCCCCAAAACCCATATGTATACATGTAACTTGCGATCATATGTAAACTCCAACAACTAACCAGAGGTAATGAATTTTAACCATAATTTCAATCGAACCCCTCGCATTTGAAAAACAGCAAGCTCAATTCATGCTTGCAATAAGTGATCGCACTCCACCAAAAAAGAGAGTGGCATGGTTACCTGGTATAGAGACGGCGAGGCGTGCGTGGCAGAGTTCGAGTGTGTGCTGTGAAGGAAGAGGAGTTTGACTTAAGGAGTCTTCTCTGCTTAGTAGAAGTCCAAGAGCTGCTTAGACGGAAGGTATCTTCTGGTTGGGAGAGTTCTAGAATAAGACGAGAGTCTAACAATGGAAGTTGGATGAAAGATGAATCCTATTTGGCAAGCAGAGATGAGCTCTGATGTGTGTGATGGTCGGTTAAAAGAGTTCCGTTTTAAAAGAAGAGTCTAGGAATGAAAGTTGAATCCCATTTGGCAAGCAACAATGAGTTTGATGAAGCATGTGATTTTAATAAATAGAAGTAAAAAAGGAACGTGATATCAAAACAAAGTGGATGACGTGTCGTATAAGTAAAAGTGGACGACGTGTCGCAAAATTAGAACGAGTAACGCTTTGTCTATTATATATTATATATATATATATATATATATATATATATATATATATATATATATATATATATATTTGTTACCTCAAAATCCCCGTGTTATGTGTTTGCAAAGGCTGTCAAAATTGCATTACTCAGATGTTATGTTCATACTAATGCAAACACCCCCATATCGATGAAGTGGTAAACTGTAAGCTAATTAAAAGTGCAGATATCTCAAAGGACAAAATCTTACAGGCACGCTCCCACCAGAATTGGCCGGACTCCCCTACCTACGAGTACTGTAAGTTCTTCCCCCTCACAACTCTGCCTATAAAGCCACTTTTCTGAGCTACCCATTTGCGCATTTTTAATTACGACCCACAATACAAGAGCCATGTGAATGGGACAACTTTTACTGCAGTAGGTACAATCTAAGCAGCGATGGTTCTGCACATGCTGATTAATGCACTTCACTGCAATTATTGCAGAGACCTTACACGCAACTACCTCAATGGCAGCATCCCTCCAGAATGGGGTTCCATGCAACTAACGAACATGTATGTGCCAACTTTAATCTTCTCTCTAATGTCTCTGTCGGCGTATGTAGTGTGTGCGTCTGCCTGTGTGTGTGTCCAAAACTTTAAGGAGTCTAGTTTATATTATGGTGTTACTGCAGCTCCCTTTTTGGGAATCGGTTAACGGGTCCAATCCCAAAACAAATTGGAAACATCAGCACATTGGAGGAGATGTAAGATTTGATGACCTATTTCATTCTCATGTAGTATACGAAAGACCATTTACGCACTGATAGATTATGGTGTTGATTTGTTGTATGTAGAGTCCTGGAGTTCAATCAGCTGTCTGGACCTATTCCTTCGGAGCTTCGAACTCTTCCCCGCATAGAGCGAATGTAAGTTTCTGTTTGTTCAGTGATGCAAGTACTAGTTCAACTTATACTAAATGCATGCCCGGTATTCTCCCCTCATGTTTAGTGGTTTCATTTAAATTAAATAATGTCTTGAATTAGCGTATTGATATTGCTGTCTTTCGTTTGAAGACTTCTCACATCAAACAATTTCAGTGGCGAGTTGCCTGAAACACTTGCAGAGTTGACCACATTAAAAGACTTGTAAGTTACTTCCAGAGAAGGGGGTTGGGGGTTGGGGGGTTTTAAAATTGATATGTCTGTTAAATTTGGGTGAAATGCAGTCGGATAGGTGATAATAACTTCACTGGAAAGATACCCAATTTTATCACGAAGTGGACAAATCTTGAGAAACTGTAAGTCCTTGACCTATCTTCGGTTATCTCATTAGTGATTTTGTTTTTTGTTCCTCACCAACTAAAAACCCGAGAATGGCAGAGTAATTCAGGCTAGTGGTATGGATGGGCCGATTCCTTCTGGTATTGCGCTTCTGACAAATTTGTCCGACTTGTATGTACTAACTTCTATTTGACTTTTACGCTTGTGACTCCAATCGCGTGTTATTTTATCTTTGCTCGTGTCTGACTTCAAGCATGCAGGAGAATCAGCGACCTGAATGGAAATCAGTCTACTTTTCCACACCTTAATAACATGAAGAACCTAAAGAATCTGTGAGTTAAATGCTACCAACATGCTCTTAATAGAGAGAGTATGTCAGAGACTGCTAATGCCCTGTGGTCACATGTTTACATTTGATTGTGCAGGATATTGAGGAGTTGTAATATCATTGGAGAATTACCAGATTATTTTGGAATAATGACATCTTTGAAAGCCTTGTCAGTAAATTTGACCTTTTTTTCTACTTTGCTTTTTGCACCACCAAAGCCTGCTATAGCCCTGAAGTTCGCAGTTTGCACCTAAATTGATGACTTCTTTTACTCTATGGATGCAACATCTAAAGTATGCTATATATTTATAGGCAGATGTCGCTTTGCCTGCATATGTATGCTTAATTTTGTATGGGTGATGACAAATTCAAATGTTGAAGCATGCCACAAATATGTTCTTACGGTGATGTACGAAGTATATATGATCCCTATATTACAAGACAGTCATGCAACTAATCTGCTCATGCAACCACTACCAAACTTATTATGAGAAAAAGGCAGTTGATGAGCACATGTAAATTTATTTGGACACTTGTGCTGGAAGATGAATTGACTGCATTTCTATTTTATTTGTTGATTGAGCACAACTTCTTGAAAATTTTTGGTTTCTTTAGTCACTTGTGCTGGAATATGCATTTACTTACATTTCTATCTTTAGGAAGTTCATAACGTTGTCATGCTGATTATCAGCTCCAGGTTCTTTTTATTGAAAGATGAGTTCTTACAACTGCCGCACTTGATGTTTTTCTTGCAGGGACCTAAGCTTTAACAGATTAAGGGGGCGAATCCCAAATAATTTTGTTGGTACAAACAAGCTAAACTACATGTGAGGATCTGACTCTTGCTTCCTGATTTGGTTGCTACTAGCATCAAATTAAAGGTTCAATTTTAACGTCTGGAGTTATTGCGGAGCTGAACCAGTAGATTGGACTAACACAATAAGCGAATGGTCCAGTAGTCTTGAACAATAACACAATCTCTGTATTGAATTCGTGCAACCTGAAAACCTGCAGAGGTTGGCTTGAAAGATTTCCAAGCTTGGAGTAGGTTCCATAGCAAATCAGGCAGATGCTTAAAGCATAACAATCCGGTCCACAGTACCACCACTGAGCAATGTTTTGCTCAAAAGGGCTAACCAAGTAGGTACTTCTGAATTCATAGGCAAGGTCATGTAATGTCAATTACAAATCATCCCACATCCGATGTGGGATATCACAATCTCCTCACCTTATGCCTTAGCGTTCTCGCTAAGGTTCGATTATACATAACCCAGAATCTTCATCTCTAGCCAATGTGGGATATACTAGGCTTAACCTTCGTTGCACCAACCATCCTCTTGATGTGGGATATATCCGGACTTGTCTTTGTTTTTCCTGACCATCGGCAACCTGACTAGATAGCCCAGCCCGAACTTTCGAGAGTCAGCTCTGATACCATATATTGTGTTTATGACTTCTTTACCACCAACCATTAGCCACCAAAAGAATAGTATTCAACATTTCAAATTGGTGACACCAAATTGTTGTTGGCACGTGAAATCAACTAATAACACTATAGCAAAAAAAATGGCCATGGACTTTTGGAGTCAAAATTATTTTGGATTTGGTGGCACACCTAATACACATGTGCAATTAGAAAGTGTCTACAAATAAGGCATTTCATCCATTATCAAGATCATCTCAAAATGAGTGAGCAAGAGAGAGTTTGACTAATCTCTTTCTTCATTGAGAGATAATATCGAGTGGGGTGTACAACGGGTATCCAATTAGATAACGGTCTTGTATTTTTGGGATTAAATTCTTGAGAGTTCTCTTGTACTTTTCTCGATATTCTTATAGTACAAAGAAGTTTGCACACCTCATGAGGTAGGCACGCTAACCGAACAACGTTAAATCTTGTGTTCAAATATGTTTTCCCTTATCCTTTTATGTTACAGTTCTTGTAATTATTCTTTTCTATTATATACCAATGTTTCCGTTGCATCTGCTTAAGCAATAGTAACATCATTTGTAATGACTCAGTCCACAGCCCCACTACAGGACATTAACTCCCTCAAAAGGGCTAACCAAGTAGGTATTTGTGAGTTTATACACATGGTATCCGATGTGTGATATCATAATCTCCTCATCTTATGTCTTAGCATCCTCGGTAAGGCTGGATCACACATAACTCAAAATCTTCCTCTCTAGCCGATGTAGGATGTGATATCCCATGTGAGATGATTTGTGATTGGCCTTATAAGACTTTGCCCATGAACTCATAAGGACCTACTTGGCTAACCCTTTTAAGAGAGGCAATGCTCTGTAGTGGGGCCATGGACATAGTCGTTACAGATGATTAGAACCAACTTTCGAAAGCTCGGGGTGGCCATTCAGTCGGGTTACCGATGGTTAAGGTAAACGAAGACAAGCCTGGGCATATCCACATTAAGAAGATGGTTAGGGAAACGAAGGATGAGCCGGTTATATCTTATATAACGACCCGATCCACAGCCCCACCACAGGGTAATGCCTTCCTCAAAAGGCTAGCCAAGTAGGTACTTGTGAGTTCATGGACAGAATCTTATAAGGCTAATCACAAATCGTCTCACAACCGATGTGAGATATTACAATCTCCCCACCATATGCCTTAGCATCCTCACGATGATTTGTGATTGCTTTATAAGGCCCTGCCCATGAACTCATAAGTATTGGCTTGGCTAGCCCTTTTGAGAGGGCATTGTCCTGTAGTGAGGCTATGGATCGGGTTGTTACAGATGGTATCAGAGCTGACTCTCGAAAGCTCAGGCTAGTTATCCAGTTGGATTGCCAATAGTTGGGAGAAACAAAAGCAAGCTCACGTATATCCCACATTAAGAGGGTGGGTAAGGCAACGAAGAGTGAATTGGGTATATTTCATGCAGGAAGATTCTGGGCTCTGCGTGATCGAGCTTTAGAAAGGATGCTAAGGCATAAATGAGGGAGATTGTGATATCATATATCAAATGTGAGATGATTTGTGATTGGCCTTATGAGTCCTCACCCATAAATTCATAAGTACCTACTCGGCGAGCCCTTTTGAGGGAAGTGTTTCCCTATGATGGGGCCGTGGACCGGGTCATTACATAAAGTGTCTTTATCTATCAACTTAGCATGGTTGGTAAGAAGGTGTAAAAAAAGGAACTTATCTTTTTCTCAGAGAGATTACCTACTCTCTGCAGACTAAGAAACTGCCATGGTTTTTGTAAAAGAGGAGCCTTTTCTTGTTAACTTAATGTAGTAGCACTCAAAAGCTTGCATGCCATATAAGGACTTGTAACTGATTAAAGAAATTACGTGCTTTGGTCCTATGTGATCCTTGTCCTCTTTCAGAGGGGACATGATTATTTGGATATGGGGTAAAAACTAGGGTTCAAAATATCAAACCTTTGATTTGAAGTTAACACGTATCATTCCCTGTGGCTATTAACTTCATGGGGAGTACTAACTCAAAAGTTTTAATCCATGATAGTATCTTTTGAGATGAAGAGAAATAACTGCGCAGATTTGAGTCAAGTGAGGTATAGTTTAAGGTGATCAATTTGTAATCTGATCGTCAAAGTTACTAGTTCATCCATATTTGCAGCATTAGTTGATGGTATTTTCGTGAAGAAAACTGCCATTTTGCACTAATTCATGGTACTAATCTTCTGTAGTTATTTAACCGGAAACATGCTAGATGGACCCATGCCTGAATCGATGAAGAAGGCTGGTGACCACATGTGAGTGTTCTTCTCCAAACCATTTAAGTTACTTGTCCAGAATGTTTTACAAGGGTTCGTTACAGATCAAATATTTTTCTTAGTTTGAAGAAGTAGTGACAAAAAGTGTCCCGAAGTTGGTTTATTGCCATTGCCAGAGAACAATTTAGCTGCTGGTCGTATGACCTGCGACTGAGAGAATATTTTTGGAGATCTTATTTTTCAATAGATAGTTAAGGTGGAGATTATAGCAGGCCAAGAAGAGGTTCAGATAAGTATTCTTGCTAATATGATGTCCTTTTTAACAAATCTTCAACAACATAAAGGAAAAATAACAATTTTGTTTTTGAATTCCCTAACTAACATGCACAAAAACCGAACTCTTATGCTCATCTGATGTTCAAGCATATAAGAATCACCAGTGTGGATTTTTTCCCACTGATTTGTCTTTTACTTCCATTTTTATCCTATGTTGTAGCATCTAATCACGGTGTGAATTCTTTCCCAGTGATCTTTCATACAACAATCTCACATCTGTAAGCTCTGGTGCAAATTGTCAGACACAGAATGTGTGAGATTACTTCAACCTCTCTTGAAACTGTTCTAGTGATGCTGATCCTAGCATCTTCTGTATACCAGCTGACGTGTGAATTTTCCCCTTCTTTGTAGAAACTTGTTTGGAAGCTTTTCAAGTGGGGATCCATCGTAACTTTCTATACCCATATATGGAATTCCGTCATCACATTTTCTTCACCCCAATACTGTTCTTCAGAGTTTCCATGACAAGTCTGTAATATAAAACTAACAAAGCTGATATGAATATGATATGATGCTGATTTCTTTTGTCCTCCAAATTGACTTTCCAGCGGAATTGTTTCATGCTTGAGAAACAGGACATGCTCAAAAGGTAAGTTGAATATCATTTATCTTCCTTCACTTGTTAGTTGGACATTTTTGCTCTTGATTGGTTCACTATTTTACGAAGACATGTACACTGTGAACTAAATTAAAAGACCTTGCTACGGTCAAAATATACATCTTGACTACAAATTAGAAACCGGGGATGGCAATGGGGCAGGTCGGATGCAGATCTTATAAGATCCGTACCTGCCCCACTCTGTTTGAAATCCCACCCCACCCCACCCCGGACCGGGCTATTTAATCTCAATACCATATCCGACCCTGAAATACTTTAGAAAACATGTCCCCAACCCTCCCTTAAGCCCCCGAAACCCGTCTAAACCCGCCCTCCCCGCTTGCTTAGGCAGGCAATTGCTTTTTGACCATGTAATTCAAAACTTTGCACTACAAAACTATATCAAAAGAAATAAAATAGACATATCAAATTCATGTCCAAAATCCTAAATGAGAGATTAATAGTTTAGATTACATCACAGTTTGAATAAAAATTACACTATAATTTAATTAGATTACACCACATTTACAAAATAGCTTAACTTCAATACAAAAGCCGCAAAGCAATCACTTAGCAAATACAAATCCAAATGCAACAAGTAGCACAACGATTTCCAAAGCAAGTTACTCCGACTGGTCCTCTCTCCAAATACAAATGGAGTCACCGTTCACGGTAAAAAGTAAAAGGAAGAAAATGACATTAAATTAAATAGATAAAAGAAGGTTAAGGGTCAAATTAAAATGAAGTACAAATTGCATAAGGTTAAGAGTCAAATTACGCAAATCTGAAGTTACTGGACTTTAACAAACTATCATTTCCAAAATTGCAACAAACTATCACTTCCTAAATTGCAACAAACTATCACTTTCTTATATGTAAGCAGAATGATCTATTCAAGCTCTTTGTCCATTGCATTGAAGAAGAATTATATACAAGCTTACTATGGCTAGATTATCACCTTAGGCTTCAACTTTCACAATATTTAACAGTCTTGCAAGCCTATAAGGCATTCATGCTTGAGGTGGTACATAAATGTATAAATCAGCTTGCAAAGTTCACCCCCAATTCAGATTCCTTACACACTTCTTCTGACTCTGAAGCAGCATAAGCTATTTTCCTATTGCAGTCCACACCCAATTATTCAGCTTAAGCTATTTCCTTAGCTATTTTCTTAGCTTAAGCAGCATAAGCTATTTTCTTAGAACTTAATTCAGCTTGATTATAGATCAAATTCTTTTCTAATCCCACTTTAGAGACCTTAAACTTCCAATTTTCAAGAATTCCATCAACTGGAACTTCTGATTTAATCATCTTACAAGCTCCAAGTTATGATTTTTTCTAGCCAAAATTCACGTTATCAACAGACTCCAACTTCCCATTTCTCAGTTTCTTGCCAAAATTCACGTTCTCACAATTACTTACCATTTCTTGGTCACATGGTACCACTATGGATTTCCCCACCATCTTCCTGCTTACCTCCATTTTCAACTTCAGTTCTCATCTCCATCACAGGCCTAATCTTTCTATTTTCATCCACGTATTAATACGAGAAGGTAGCTTGCATAAATTTTTTATATGAGTAATACAGGAATTGAATTACAGATTACTTGAATTATAACTTGAATTACAGATTAAATAACAGATAGATGGAGCTAACCTTCGGGATTGGAATCAGTGACAGGAGACTCGACAGCTTTTCTTCTTCCAATGCTCTGCGTATTGCTTCCAGCAGATTCAGTCACGATGAGGTGAAAGTGGACGGGGTTTGGTGCTTTGGTGAACTATTTGGTGATTGTGAGATGTGACGGTATTGGGTGGCCGTGGCGCTGAACATCGACTGCGCAGGGGGGAGAGAGAGAGAGAGAATGAGGCACGGTGGCTGGTGGGGAAACTCGGCAGATTCGCCGAGAGGGAGAGAAGAGCTGAGCGGCGGGGTATCAGATTTGTCGGCAGAGAGTGAGAAAAAAGATGGAAATTAAGGCCACGTACACGTACGTTTACCATATTCGTTTTCTGTTTTTAGCAATGATGATGAAAAAGATTCTTTTTTTGCGTACTTTTACCATTTTCTATTTTCGTTTTGGATAAAATTACTCAAATAGTAACAAAAAACTGAAAACACCTTTCAGCTGTTTTTCACTCAAACTTAACCCAATATAAGAAAAAATAGCTAAATTTTTTTTTGTGAAAATGATAAAAGTACATGAATGGATTTTCAAACTGAATATGAAAATCGTGAAAATGAAAACAGAAAATAAATATGGTAAGCGTACGGGGCCTAAGGTTTGCGATGAAAGTGTCTATATATAATAGGATGGACGGCTATGATTAAATGACATATATGGTTAATAGACCGGGGCGGATGCGGGTCGCGGGTCGGGTCGGATACCGGGGGTTGAGAGAAATATCATACCAGATCCTAACCCGCTGTGGGTTTTTTAAAAAAAAACCATACCCACCCCGTGATCCGGTTAAAGTCAAAATAACTCACTCCTATCGGATCGGGGCAGGGCGGAAATCCACCGGTTGTGGATCTTATTGCCATCCTAGGATCTTAATACTTTTGATAAGCACCTAATATATGGACCTCTGAGCTACTTTTCTCTTAGACTTGCTCTGCTTTATAGCCTCTAAAAAATGTACCATGTTTGCTTCTCAGCTCAATTTATATAAGTAGTATGATCACGAGTCCCTCAAAGTGATGCTTTCTCCATTGAGTCCAGGTAGAGACCTAAGATCTCGAGAAATTTTTCCGACAGATGAATTCAAAAGATAAGGTGGTAGCGCGTAGCGCAACTTTCTTCATGCTTGTTCCGGCTTCCGTGTTGAAGCGCCATTTTTACAAATAAAAGCTTCCTTCATAAAATCTCGTCTTCATAAGGAGAGATAGAACCTATGTGGCATACGCTTGGAGGTACATTTGAGCAACAGTCTCCCATGACTCTGATCCAAGCTTACCTAGGATCGCAAGAATTACTATTGACTATGAAGGGCAGATCATATTATATTATCTCTGTTTTAGATTGTTGTATCATGTATGTAATCTTCATCTGTCTTTGCTACAACTTTTTTGCACTGGAATTGTTATGCATTCGTTGATGTTGAGATTTGGCATGTCACAGTGGAGTACTTTGCTTGTCCGCCCCCTCTGCCCCACCCCAGTTCGGCCTTTTGTTGATCATAAGTTAACTATTCTATGGTTTTCTATCAGAGTTGTACTCTTTCCATATAAATTGTGGCGGAAAGGAAGTAAATGGTGATGAGAAGCCCAGATATAAATATGAAGACGATACAACAAACCCGGGTGGGCCTTCAAAGTTCTTTCAAAGTGGGAGTAACTGGGGATTTAGCAGCACTGGTCACTTCTTGGACAATGAAGTTCGTAAAGAGACTTATATTGAGAGTAATAATCCTGTGCTTCGTGGAAACAATCTTGACTTGTACAAAGATGCACGACTTTCTCCACTGTCTTTGACTTATTACGGTTACTGTCTGAGGGACGGAAACTACACAGTAAATCTCCACTTTGCAGAGATCATGTTCACTGATGACAAAAACTATAGCAGCCTTGGAAGGCGCGTATTTAATATATATATTCAGGTAGATGTCAACATTTCACTTCTTTGTTCAGCGGACTGATGTAGAAAGGGCTGGTAACAATTTTGCTTTTGTATGGAATGGTGGCGGCCACGTCATTATTTATGATTTCCGTTTGTTATCCAGTCCTTTAGATTGTGGACACGTGAAAAGCAAATTTCATCCGTGTAGGTTTAACATAGTTCACTTTTCTTGCAGCGGAAACGGGTTTGGAAGGATTTCAATATCGAGGATGCAGCAGGTGGTGTTGGAAAGGGTGTCGTGATGCGTTTTCCTGCACTTGTAACTAATAGGACCTTGGAGATCCGCTTATATTGGGCTGGAAAAGGGACAATTGCTATCCCTGATAGAGGTGTATATGGACCTCTAATTTCAGCTATCTCTGTGGTTTCTGGTAAAGCTGTGAACATTCTATGAGCTTCTTGTTTGCAGTGGTCCTCATGGGCATCATACTTACTTCTTGCAATATGCCTATATTTTGAAGATATAATCAATAGAAATCATAGTTAAGAGATTGTTTTAATTGGCCCGAGTCCTAATATAAGGAAGACTAGTGGATACCATGTGGCAGTGGAAGTTTTCTCATTTGTTGCCACTAGTTTGTTTTCATTATTAGCCAAACTGCACTTAATTCTTTAACTGCATAAAAAGCTTTGTTTTTACTTTATAACATGAATGCTAGAGCTTGATCTCTACTTAATATCACCATAAGATAAAAGATTAATCTCATTCATTCCAATTTTGTTTCGTTCAGATTCTTCACCTTCATCAGGCATATCTGCAGGCGCTGTGGTCGGGATTGTAGTTGGAATAGCATGTGCCATCTTCCTCCTTCTAGGTGTCCTTTGGTGGAAAGGCTGTCTACCTCTCAAAGATACAATGGGACTAGGTACTTGGACAACATTGGCATTAATCTTCTTGACCGAAAATCCTTTTTTTTTTCTCTTCGTTTCCCTTCATAGTACCTTAACAACAGGTACATGCATGCCTTTTTATAAATTACGAGTAGTAAGAACAGTAAGTCGCAAAACATAATGTTTAGACATGAAATGATTTGAAACTTTGAGCCGTAGCTGAGAGCTCTGTGCTGGCATTCAATAGCAACACTTAGATTGTGCCTGCATAAAGTATTAAATCCCATGGGCGGATCCAGAAAGCCTAATCAGGGGCGCCAAAAAGACAAATATTTTTTGATGGCTAACATAAAAGAATGAAAAAGATAAGTTCATCAATATTACTACTGCTAACATTTTTTGTTTGAAAGAAGGAATCAATTGTGCATGACTTTGACTTCCCCATCTATGAAAATAAACATATTATAATTAGCGTAATTATTGAATACGTTAAATGAATAGTTAATTGCTCTATTAGTATTTTTTTCTTAACCATTGAATACGTTAATATTATAAGAATTAAACTAATGAATAGCGTAACTATTAAAATAGCGTAACAATTGAATATGTAAGTACTATAATTAGCGTAACTATTGAGTTTGTTAATACTTCAAGAATTAAACTATAAACAGAAGAACTCACCTTGATCGATTCATGTTTTCGGTAATCCAGAGATTTGAAATTTGAAGTTTGGAAGAATGAAGAATGAGAACGAAAAAAATTATGACGGTCGATGACAAAAAAATAACGAATACAACAACGAACCCTAATTAATTAGTTATATAATGGCATTTTCGTAAAAATGTGAAATGTGAGTATTTATTATCATTCCAAAAAGTTGGGGGGTGCCATGGCCCCCCCGGTCATGCAACACCTCCGCCCATGACTGGAATAGTGATTTGCCATTTTTTGCTGTACAAGCTCATCAACTAACTCGGTATCTTCGGCAGATCTGAAGGGTCTGGACCTACACACTGGTTCATTTACCTTGAGACAAATTAAAGCCGCAACAAACAATTTTGATGGTGCTAATAAGATTGGAGAAGGGGGTTTTGGTTCTGTTTACAAGGTAACCTACACAAGTGTAGTTTCCACTAGTACTATATGCAGCTGTTTTCTTTGAAAATAGAATCTTCTTCTAATGTACTATTCCTGACTTATATTTCTAAATGAAGGGAATTTTACTGGATGGCACCACAGTTGCCGTGAAGCAACTATCTTCCAAATCAAAGCAAGGGAATCGCGAGTTCGTGAATGAAATAGGCATGATTTCAGCTCTGCAACACCCACATCTTGTAAAGCTGTATGGATGTTGTATTGAAGGAAACCAATTGTTGCTTGTGTACGAGTACATGGAAAACAACAGCCTTGCTCGTGCTTTGTTTGGTAAAGTTCAACCTTATGATGTATTAGACGCTTTTGGTCTCATAAAAATAGATTATTCTAACTTTTATCACTTGGTGTTTGAAGGCCCAGAAGAATTGCGGCTGAATCTCGACTGGGCTACCAGGCAAAAGATTTGCATTGGTATAGCTAGGGGTTTGACTTATCTTCATGAAGAATCAAGACTGAAGATCGTCCACAGAGACATCAAGGCCACCAATGTGCTTCTTGACAGGGATCTTAACCCTAAGATATCCGACTTTGGTCTGGCTAAGCTGGATGAAGAAGAGAGTACCCACATAAGCACCCGAATTGCTGGCACTTAGTAAGCCATTATGCTTTTTTTACCTCATCAATGTAGTTTGTAGCAGCTATGCCCTGATTATCAGTGCAAATGTAGTGAAACCTTTCAGAGTTCCTCTGGAAGAGATCAAGATGTAAAACAGAAAATCCTGATGTGATCTCCATTAACTACAGTGGATACATGGCGCCTGAATATGCAATGAGGGGTTACCTAACTGACAAAGCAGATGTCTATAGTTTTGGAATTGTCGCACTGGAAATCGTCAGTGGGAGATCTAACACGACTCATCAGAAAAAGGATGATGGTTTTTTCCTTCTTGATCAGGTAACTTCTTGACCCTTTTAAACAATCTGTTGGCCAATGTTTGGCGTTTTAAGATATTTGATGTAGAGATATTTGTAGTTAAATCATTCCTATTTTTCGCATTTGTTCCCCTTGTAGGCTCTTGTCTTGAAGAGTAACGGGAAGTTGATGGAACTAGTCGATCCAAGGTTGGAATCACAATACAACGAAGAAGAAGTCATGACGATGATTAATGTAGCGCTCCTCTGCACTAATGTCTCATCAGCAGTTAGGCCTAGTATGTCTTCGGTGGTCAGCATGCTCGAAGGCAAAGCAGTTGTTCAAGAGTTTGTATTGGACACCAGTGGCTCGAGTGACATGATGAAGCCCCAGGAAATACAGATGTACCAGCACCAACACAGCCATGGCAGTAGCAAGGGTGACAGCCAGATCCAGAGCAAGCCAACCGACGGGCCATGGGCTGCTTCTTCAACTTCTGCTTCTGATCTCTACCCAATCAATTTGGATTCTCAGTACTGGGAGAATAGGGATACTGATACATTACTGTCCTGACTAGTTTTTCCAAGCCTAGACTCTACCTCAAAAGAAATTCATTGAACTTCTACTGAAAAGAAATTTATAGAACTTCTACACAGTTGTAAGAAAATTGTGAGGCAAATCACTAGTTTGGTTCTGTTCTGGTACTCTTTGATGCTTTTTCGTCTTTTTTTTAATCTTTTTTCTTAAACAACTTTTTTGTTTTGCCACAATGAAAAAAATTCCCATATCACAGCCTCTTAAATAGCATGTACGAAGCTATTTAAGAATCAAAATCTAACTTTAAAATACTACTAATATATACTTGAAGGAAGGGGCTAAATTGCACTATTTTTTTTCCAAAACCCTACTATTCTTGTTACGGTCGACGCTCAAACAATAATTATACAACAAGTTTACATATCTGATTATAATAATTTGAAAGCATTTTACAGTTGACTCTTTAATAGTTGCAGATTGAAAACTTATTAGTTACTAAATAAAAGTAGGGAAAATTAGGAAAAAGTGGGTTTTGGGATAAAACTTTCAGGGATGGTGGATTTGTTTTGAAAACTTAAGAAAAAAGGGGACAACTTTTAGAAGTCTCTGAATAAGGGAAGGGGTTAAGAAAAAAAGGATTTTTTCAACTCCTCGTTTTTTGTCTACCTAAAGTACTCCTCCCCTATCTTCCCCTCAAAATCAGATTTGCCACTTTACATTACGCCTCATTTTACAAATCACGGTTTGAAACCGCGACTTTAAAGTAAAAATCACGATTTAGAACCACGACTTTAAGTAGAACCACGTTTTCATTTTTTTTTCTGCGTTATTTAAAATGGAAACCATATATATATATATATATATATATATATATGGGGCCCGATCCACACCCACCGGTGGATAAAAAAATTTTCTCCACCCAACCGCATGTAAGAGAAGCGGTTGGGTACGATTTCTTTTTGTCGTGGGCCCCACCACAAAAAAACACTCCTTTTTTTTTTAGCCCAACCGCATGTAAGAGAAGCGGTTGGGTATGATTATTTTTTTGACGTGGGCCCCACCACAAAAAACCACTCCACCCAACCGCTTCTCTTATACGCGGTTGGGACAATTTTTTTTTTAACATTTTGCCCGACCGCTTCTCTTAGAAGCGGTTGGTAAGCACTTTTTTTTTTTTTTTTTTTTTTCAAAAACCAACCGCATATAAGAGCAGCGGTTGGTGGCTTTTGCGTACCTTTTTTTTGGGTTGCTTCCCCCCAAAAAATTGCAGATTTTTTGATTGGCTCCCATAAAAAAAATAATAATAAAATCGAGCACAAGCCTGCCACGTGGCCTCCCCCGCGCCTGCCACGTGGCCCAACCGCGTGAAGGGGCGCCGGTTGGTGCGATGCCCTGCCACGTGGCCTCCACGCGCCTGCCACGTGGCCCAACGCGTGAAGGGGCGCCGGTTGGTGCGATGGCCCTGCCACGTGGCCTCCCCCGCGCCTGCCACGTGGCCCAACCGCGTGCGGGCCCCGCGGCTTGCCCTCTCCCCTGCCACGTGGCGCCCCCCCCCCCCCCACGCGGGTGATGCTCCCCCGTGACTGTCCTTCCCTCCCCCGTGACTGTCCTTCCCAGTGCTTTTTTCTTTGTTTGCAGAGTCTGCCAAATTTTTTTTTTTGCAGAGACCACTCACGGGTATTTTTTTTTTTTTTTTTTCTTCTCTCTTCCTTTTTCTTCTCTATTTATAATCCCCTCCCCCCAACCCTTCTTCTCCACACTTCTTCTCCGCACTTCTTCTCCACAAACCAAAAAATTTTAGCGCTAGAAGATCGGTGGATAATCGCTAGAAGATCGGTAGATTTTTCTTCAAATACATCAAGTCACAACAAGTAAGTATTTTGAATTTCCTTATAATTCAATGTTAGGTTTATACAAATCAGCGTATTACACTTAGCGTATTACATTTAT
>JAVXUO010000591.1:0-45175 GCA_033065855.1 Escallonia rubra | reverse complement strand
TTGAATTGCGTCATTCTGGGGTTAGAAGTGAGCGCCGTTTGGGTAGTTGATAATAGGGTTTATAGTATAGTAGTGTAGATTATTTTTCTAATAAATTAATTTGCCAATTTAGGTTAATTCAACGACTTTTGGATCGATGTCAATTAACATTGCATAGCGTGGATCGAGGTAAGGGATTTCTTCTGAAACCCAGTTTCCTCTATTTGTTCTCATAGATATTTTTCTGATTTGTTATCGCCATTCGTTTGGATTCTGTTATTTTGATAAAGTCGCATTATTTGCCATATAAACCTTTCATTGAGCCTTAAAACGTTTATTGAAATTCTTATCAATGCTCATTAATTATTGTAAATCGAGCATTGAACAACATGTTGCATTATCGAAATGTTTTCATTCTGCATATTGACATGAGATTGTGCATTGGTGTGTTTGGCGGGAGTTGGTGTATGTTGGAGGATATTGGTGTGGGCTAGTACCTTGATGGACTAGCCAGTGTACTGGTGTGGGCTAGTACCTTAACGGACTAGCCGGTGTATTGGTGTGGGCTAGTACCTTATTGGACTAGCCGGTGTATTTGTGTTTGATTGTTTGCATCGCATCCGAAAATCATATTGACATCTGATCGAATTGTTTATTTGAACAAAACCATCATTGTTTTGTATTCGTAAATTATTTCGTAATTTATTTGTTTGAGCGACCTTACTGAGCTCTCAAAGCTCACTCCCCTTTGACTTCCTTTCCGCAGGTAATATCGAACAATAGATCGCATTGGGTGTGGAATAGACCCGAGCGCAGGAAAGAGGAATTTAGTTTTAGTTTTGGTCATTAGAACCCCTGCGTGGGTAAATATGAATGTATCAATTTTCTTAGACTTAAACTTGTTATTTCAATTATGAAAATTGATTGAGAGTGTAATTTGATTGATGGATAGTTGCTCTGACAGACTGGTAGTATTTATTTTGTTTGAGTTTGAGGAATTATTGTCTTAGTGAACTGATCGATTGAGCGTTAACGTTCTGAAAAATTCCGGGATGTTACAGTTGGTATCAGAGCTTAGGTATATGATTCTGTAGACTTTAGAAGTAAGTGAGAGAAAGCCTAAGTTTTAACAAGAGAGTTAGGGAAAGACTTTAGTGACTTAGTTGAACCTTAGTAGTGGCTAGATATCAGAGTGCGCAGTGAAAACATAGAGGGTATATCGTTTGATTTCAGTGCTTATAGGAATTGGTTAATTATTTTGAGGTTGAGTAATGCTATCCGATTTGTTTGGATTATGATACCCTAGGTTATAATCAAAATTTTAAGTATAGTGAAATTTTGAAATTTGCTATTGATGTTCCTGACTCATATATTATGGTCGAATACTTGAAGTTGTGAGATTGCTAAGTTGTTTTCGATGTTCTTGACGAATGATTTTGAGGTTATGTGAAAGCTTTGGTGACACTTTCGTTTGGGAGTAGGTAGTGAAAGCGTCAAGTTGAATAATGATAATGTGTGAAATTTCGAGGACGAAATTTTTATAAGTGGGGGAGAATGTAACACCCCGACACGTTATCAGATTTAATTAGAAATTTTAGATGCGAATATTTTTTTTTAGCGACGAACTATCTTTTAGTAAGCGTGATATTTTATTTAATGACTTTTAGCAACACATAGTATAGCGGGTTATCTAACCAAACCATTAAAATTGTTCGAGCACCTAAACTATAGTAAATAATTTATTTTGGACTATTTTGTAATAACAGAAAAGTTGTGGATGCATCTTTTAATAAGTAACGAAAGTTCAGGGGCTTTTTGGTAGTTGTCCAATTTAGGGTTTTAGCGACAAAAGGATGAGAAGGGTTTGAGCATTATCTAGGGCAGCCGTCAACACACTTTTTCCTATCTTCTGGTGCGTTTCAGAGCTGCGGCAAGAGAGAGAGCTGCCGAGAGAGAGAGAGGCGGAGAGAGATCAAGGGATTTTTCCGGCGATCGAATCTATCTTCCGGTAAGTTTTTCTTTGAGCCTTTTCTCTTTAGTTAATTATGGCTTACGGTTTTTAAGGGGGCATGGGAGAAACTGTGAGTTATTTTATGTTTAGTGTCTATGTTCGTATGTGTGTGAGTGTATAATTAGCGGTAGTAGGGGAACCTGTCGTAAGGCAGTTCATGCGTGCGTGCTTTTGGTGCTGGATGATGAATTTATGGCTGTGAGGTGGTTGTGTCAATGCATATGTATCATAGGTACAAGGGCAGAGAGAGAGATGCCGTGGGGTTTGGGTTTTTGGGTTAGAAAGAAGGCTGCCATCAATCGATGTTTGCGGCGTCGCCAAGATTTGGACAAGAGGGGCTGCCGTGGTAATACAACAGGATAAATCTGTGTGTGGGCTGGTGTGTTTGAGGAGGAGAAGGGGCTTCCAAAACAGCCCCATATACAACTGTGCAAGTATGTGTAAATATGGCTGCCGTGAGTGGGGTTTGCTGTGAGTTTTGGGTGTGCCGTGAGAGAGTGATTTTGTGCATGTTTGTAGGTGTAATGAGGGAACAAGAAAGGGCTTCACGGCTGTTCTAAGCAGGTGTAGTGAGTATGTGTGGAATGGTTTTGATGTGTGAATATGTGTGCGTGTTGAGGGGCAAATGGGTTCTAAATAGATAGGCTAGTTTCACTACCGTAGGAAGTTGAACTCGTGTGTGTGTGTGTGAGAGAGAGAGGTAGTGGGTATATGTACAGGTGGTGTGTGCGTGAGTTTGAGCAGGCAGTGTGCTGCCTGCAAGTGTTTGTGCGGGTGTGTTTAGGTGGTGCATGTGTGGGTGTGTAGAATGTATATATGTGGGTATTGTTTTGGAGATGATGGAGGGAATAAAGGTGTTGTGTGAAAAGTTGGGCAACAATGGAGACTGCTGTGTGTGTTTGTTAAATGGCATGAAATGGGTCTTGATAATGGGAAGAAAACAGGAACTTCAACGAAGAAATACCGAACGGATAATTTGGGTTAGCGTCAAGTTCGACGCGTGCATAAACTAGTGCACGATTATCGTTAGCATGTAAAACTTTATATCATAATACATTAGGCTATATTGGGATTTGTGGCAAAAGTTCATAATTTTCTGATATCGTATGAATTTTTAATATTTTCTGTAATTTCAGATTTGTAAAATTGTTTTGGAGACCTTAAACCCAGAAAATGTTATGGGGAAAATTATAGTAGTGTCTATATAGTATAAATAAGACACAGAAAAAGTTTTATGATTTTTGGGGTCGATTTGCTATGGTTTCCGTATAGCATTATTTTTAGCAAAACGAATATTTGAAAAATAGTTTTAATGCTTTTTAATTTCTGATTTAAATTTCTATGATCTTTATGCATATGTTAAAGCTGTTACAAAAATTATGGGACTTAGTTTGCAGCTGGAAGCAGTTTTGGCAATTTATGGGTTTTTTATTGCATTTAAAGAAATTATTTTAATTCGAAAATATTAAAATATTTAGAAAATGCATATTTTGACTTATTATAATGTTTTAAGCTATACAAGTGTTTTATTTTAATTTATAATAAATTTAGAATACGGTTACGCATTAGAGAGCGTACAGTGTTCGGCTAGGTTGGACGTGCGCGGGAACCGTTTTGAGTTGCGTCATTCTGGGGTTAGAAGTGAGCGCCGTTTGGGTAGTTGATAATAGGGTTTATAGTATAGTAGTGTAGATTATTTTTCTAATAAATTAATTTGCCAATTTAGGTTAATTCAACGACTTTTGGATTGATGTCAATTAACATTGCATAGCGTGGATCGAGGTAAGGGATTTCTTCTGAAACCCAGTTTCCTCTATTTGTTCTCATAGATATTTTTCTGATTTGTTATCGCCATTCGTTTGGATTCTGTTATTTTGATAAAGTCGCATTATTTGCCATATAAACCTTTCATTGAGCCTTAAAACGTTTATTGAAATTCTTATCAATGCTCATTAATTATTGTAAATCGAGCATTGAACAACATGTTGCATTATCGAAATGTTTTCATTCTGCATATTGACATGAGATTGTGCATTGGTGTGTTTGGCGGGAGTTGGTGTATGTTGGAGGATATTGGTGTGGGCTAGTACCTTGATGGACTAGCCAGTGTACTGGTGTGGGCTAGTACCTTAACTGACTAGCCGGTGTATTGGTGTGGGCTAGTACCTTATTGGACTAGCCGGTGTATCTGTGTTTGATTGTTTGCATCGCATCCGAAAATCATATTGACATCTGATCGAATTGTTTCTTTGAACAAAACCATCATTGTTTTGTATTCGTAAATTATTTCGTAATTTATTTGTTTGAGCGACCTTACTGAGCTCTCAAAAGCTCACTCCCCTTTGACTTCCTTTCCGCAGGTAATATCGAACAATAGATCGCATTGGGTGTGGAATAGACCCGAGCGCAGGAAAGAGGAATTTAGTTTTAGTTTTGGTCATTAGAACCCCTGCGTGGGTAAATATGAATGTATCAATTTTCTTAGACTTAAACTTGTTATTTCAATTATGAAAATTGATTGAGAGTATAATTTGATTGATGGATAGTTGCTCTGACAGACTGGTAGTATTTATTTTGTTTGAGTTTGAGGAATTATTGTCTTAGTGAACTGATCGATTGAGCGTTAACGTTCCGGAAAATTCCGGGATGTTACAGTTGGTATCAGAGCTTAGGTATATGATTCTGTAGACTTTAGAAGTAAGTGAGAGAAAGCCTAAGTTTTAACAAGAGAGTTAGGGAAAGACTTTAGTGACTTAGTTGAACCTTAGTAGTGGCTAGATATCAGAGTGCGCAGTGAAAACATAGAGGGTATATCGTTTGATTTCAGTGCTTATAGGAATTGGTTAATTATTTTGAGGTTGAGTAATGCTATCCGATTTGTTTGGATTATGATACCCTAGGTTATAATCAAAATTTTAAGTATAGTGAAAATTTGAAATTTGCTATTGATGTTCTTGACTCATATATTATGGTCGAATACTTGAAGTTGTGAAATTGCTAAGTTGTTTTCGATGTTCTTGACGAATGATTTTGAGGTTATGTGAAAGCTTTGGTGACACTTTCGTTTGGGAGTAGGTAGTGAAAGCGTCAAGTTGAATAATGATAATGTGTGAAATTTCGAGGACGAAATTTTTATAAGTGGGGGAGAATGTAACACCCCGACACGTTATCAGATTTAATTAGAAATTTTAGATGCGAATATTTTTTTTTAGCGACGAACTATCTTTTAGTAAGCGTGATATTTTATTTAATGACTTTTAGCAACACATAGTATAGCGGGTTATCTAACCAAACCATTAAAATTTGTTCGAGCACCTAAACTATAGTAAATAATTTATTTTGGACTATTTTGTAATAACAGAAAAGTTGTGGATGCATCTTTTAATAAGTAACGAAAGTTCAGGGGCTTTTTGGTAGTTGTCCAATTTAGGGTTTTAGCGACAAAAGGATGAGAAGGGTTTGAGCATTATCTAGGGCAGCCGTCAACACACTTTTTCCTATCTTCTGGTGCGTTTCAGAGCTGCGGCAAGAGAGAGAGCTGCCGAGAGAGAGAGAGGCGGAGAGAGATCAAGGGATTTTTCCGGCGATCGAATCTATCTTCCGGTAAGTTTTTCTTTGAGCCTTTTCTCTTTAGTTAATTATGGCTTACGGTTTTTAAGGGGGCATGGGAGAAACTGTGAGTTATTTTATGTTTAGTGTCTATGTTCGTATGTGTGTGAGTGTATAATTAGCGGTAGTAGGGGAACCTGTCGTAAGGCAGTTCATGCGTGCGTGCTTTTGGTGCTGGATGATGAATTTATGGCTGTGAGGTGGTTGTGTCAATGCATATGTATCATAGGTACAAGGGCAGAGAGAGAGATGCCGTGGGGTTTGGGTTTTTGGGTTAGAAAGAAGGCTGCCATCAATCGATGTTTGCGGCGTCGCCAAGATTTGGACAAGAGGGGCTGCCGTGGTAATACAACAGGATAAATCTGTGTGTGGGCTGGTGTGTTTGAGGAGGAGAAGGGGCTTCCAAAACAGCCCCATATACAACTGTGCAAGTATGTGTAAATATGGCTGCCGTGAGTGGGGTTTGCTGTGAGTTTTGGGTGTGCCGTGAGAGAGTGATTTTGTGCATGTTTGTAGGTGTAATGAGGGAACAAGAAAGGGCTTCACGGCTGTTCTAAGCAGGTGTAGTGAGTATGTGTGGAATGGTTTTGATGTGTGAATATGTGTGCGTGTTGAGGGGCAAATGGGTTCTAAATAGATAGGCTAGTTTCACTACCGTAGGAAGTTGAACTCGTGTGTGTGTGTGTGTGTGTGTGTGAGGTAGTGGTTATATGTACAGGTGGTGTGTGCGTGAGTTTGAGCAGGCAGTGTGCTGCCTGCAAGTGTTTGTGCGGGTGTGTTTAGGTGGTGCATGTGTGGGTGTGTAGAATGTATATATGTGGGTATTGTTTTGGAGATGATGGAGGGAATAAAGGTGTTGTGTGAAAAGTTGGGCAACAATGGAGACTGCTGTGTGTGTTTGTTAAATGGCATGAAATGGGTCTTGATAATGGGAAGAAAACAGGAACTTCAACGAAGAAATACCGAACGGATAATTTGGGTTAGCGTCAAGTTCGACGCGTGCATAAACTAGTGCACGATTATCGTTAGCATGTAAAACTTTATATCATAATACATTAGGCTATATTGGGATTTGTGGCAAAAGTTCATAATTTTCTGATATCGTATGAATTTTTAATATTTTCTGTAATTTCAGATTTGTAAAATTGTTTTGGAGACCTTAAACCCAGAAAATGTTATGGGGAAAATTATAGTAGTGTCTATATAGTATAAATAAGACTCAGAAAACGTTTTATGATTTTTGGGGTCGATTTGCTATGGTTTCCGTATCGCATTATTTTTAGCAAAACGAATATTTGAAAAAATAGTTTTAATGCTTTTTAATTTCTGATTTAAATTTCTATGATCTTTATGCATATGTTAAAGCTGTTACAAAAATTATGGGACTTAGTTTGCAGCTGGAAGCATTTTTGGCAATTTATGGGTTTTTTATTGCATTTAAAGAAATTATTTTAATTCGAAAATATTAAAATATTCAGAAAATGCATATTTTGATTATTATAATGTTTTAAGCTATACAAGTGTTTTATTTTAATTTATAATAAATTTAGAATACGGTTACGCATTAGAGAGCGTACAGTGTTCGGCTAGGTTGGACGTGCGCGGGAACCGTTTTGAGTTGCGTCATTCTGGGGTTAGAAGTGAGCGCCGTTTGGGTAGTTGATAATAGGGTTTATAGTATAGTAGTGTAGATTATTTTTCTAATAAATGAATTTGCCAATTTAGGTTAATTCAACGACTTTTGGATCGATGTCAATTAACATTGCATAGCGTGGATCGAGGTAAGGGATTTCTTCTGAAACCCAGTTTCCTCTATTTGTTCTCATAGATATTTTTCTGATTTGTTATCGCCATTCGTTTGGATTCTGTTATTTTGATAAAGTCGCATTATTTGCCATATAAACCTTTCATTGAGCCTTAAAACGTTTATTGAAATTCTTATCAATGCTCATTAATTATTGTAAATCGAGCATTGAACAACATGTTGCATTATCGAAATGTTTTCATTCTGCATATTGACATGAGATTGTGCATTGGTGTGTTTGGCGGGAGTTGGTGTATGTTGGAGGATATTGGTGTGGGCTAGTACCTTGATGGACTAGCCAGTGTACTGGTGTGGGCTAGTACCTTAACGGACTAGCCGGTGTATTGGTGTGGGCTAGTACCTTATTGGACTAGCCGGTGTATTTGTGTTTGATTGTTTGCATCGCATCCGAAAATCATATTGACATCTGATCGAATTGTTTCTTTGAACAAAACCATCATTGTTTTGTATTCGTAAATTATTTCGTAATTTATTTGTTTGAGCGACCTTACTGAGCTCTCAAAAGCTCACTCCCCTTTGACTTCCTTTCCGCAGGTAATATCGAACAATAGATCGCATTGGGTGTGGAATAGACCCGAGCGCAGGAAAGAGGAATTTAGTTTTAGTTTTGGTCATTAGAACCCCTGCGTGGGTAAATATGAATGTATCAATTTTCTTAGACTTAAACTTGTTATTTCAATTATGAAAATTGATTGAGAGTATAATTTGATTGATGGATAGTTGCTCTGACAGACTGGTAGTATTTATTTTGTTTGAGTTTGAGGAATTATTGTCTTAGTGAACTGATCGATTGAGCGTTAACGTTCCGGAAAATTCCGGGATGTTACAGTTGGTATCAGAGCTTAGGTATATGATTCTGTAGACTTTAGAAGTAAGTGAGAGAAAGCCTAAGTTTTAACAAGAGAGTTAGGGAAAGACTTTAGTGACTTAGTTGAACCTTAGTAGTGGCTAGATATCAGAGTGCGCAGTGAAAACATAGAGGGTATATCGTTTGATTTCAGTGCTTATAGGAATTGGTTAATTATTTTGAGGTTGAGTAATGCTATCCGATTTGTTTGGATTATGATACCCTAGGTTATAATCAAAATTTTAAGTATAGTGAAATTTTGAAATTTGCTATTGATGTTCCTGACTCATATATTATGGTCGAATACTTGAAGTTGTGAGATTGCTAAGTTGTTTTCGATGTTCTTGACGAATGATTTTGAGGTTATGTGAAAGCTTTGGTGACACTTTCGTTTGGGAGTAGGTAGTGAAAGCGTCAAGTTGAATAATGATAATGTGTGAAATTTCGAGGACGAAATTTTTATAAGTGGGGGAGAATGTAACACCCCGACACGTTATCAGATTTAATTAGAAATTTTAGATGCGAATATTTTTTTTTTTAGCAACGAACGATCTTTTAGTAAGCGTGATATTTTATTTAATGACTTTTAGCAACACATAGTATAGCGGGTTATCTAACCAAACCATTAAAATTGTTCGAGCACCTAAACTATAGTAAATAATTTATTTTGGACTATTTTGTAATAACAGAAAAGTTGTGGATGCATCTTTTAATAAGTAACGAAAGTTCAGGGGCTTTTTGGTAGTTGTCCAATTTAGGGTTTTAGCGACAAAAGGATGAGAAGGGTTTGAGCATTATCTAGGGCAGCCGTCAACACACTTTTTCCTATCTTCTGGTGCGTTTCAGAGCTGCGGCAAGAGAGAGAGCTGCCGAGAGAGAGAGAGGCGGAGAGAGATCAAGGGATTTTTCCGGCGATCGAATCTATCTTCCGGTAAGTTTTTCTTTGAGCCTTTTCTCTTTAGTTAATTATGGCTTACGGTTTTTAAGGGGGCATGGGAGAAACTGTGAGTTATTTTATGTTTAGTGTCTATGTTCGTATGTGTGTGAGTGTATAATTAGCGGTAGTAGGGGAACCTGTCGTAAGGCAGTTCATGCGTGCGTGCTTTTGGTGCTGGATGATGAATTTATGGCTGTGAGGTGGTTGTGTCAATGCATATGTATCATAGGTACAAGGGCAGAGAGAGAGATGCCGTGGGGTTTGGGTTTTTGGGTTAGAAAGAAGGCTGCCATCAATCGATGTTTGCGGCGTCGCCAAGATTTGGACAAGAGGGGCTGCCGTGGTAATACAACAGGATAAATCTGTGTGTGGGCTGGTGTGTTTGAGGAGGAGAAGGGGCTTCCAAAACAGCCCCATATACAACTGTGCAAGTATGTGTAAATATGGCTGCCGTGAGTGGGGTTTGCTGTGAGTTTTGGGTGTGCCGTGAGAGAGTGATTTTGTGCATGTTTGTAGGTGTAATGAGGGAACAAGAAAGGGCTTCACGGCTGTTCTAAGCAGGTGTAGTGATTATGTGTGGAATGGTTTTGATGTGTGAATATGTGTGCGTGTTGAGGGGCAAATGGGTTCTAAATAGATAGGCTAGTTTCACTACCGTAGGAAGTTGAACTCGTGTGTGTGTGTGTGTGTGTGTGTGTGAGGTAGTGGTTATATGTACAGGTGGTGTGTGTGTGAGTTTGAGCAGGCAGTGTGCTGCCTGCAAGTGTTTGTGCGAGTGTGTTTAGGTGGTGCATGTGTGGGTGTGTAGAATGTATATATGTGGGTATTGTTTTGGAGATGATGGAGGGAATAAAGGTGTTGTGTGAAAAGTTGGGCAACAATGGAGACTGCTGTGTGTGTTTGTTAAATGGCATGAAATGGGTCTTGATAATGGGAAGAAAACAGGAACTTCAACGAAGAAATACCGAACGGATAATTTGGGTTAGCGTCAAGTTCGACGCGTGCATAAACTAGTGCACGATTATCGTTAGCATGTAAAACTTTATATCATAATACATTAGGCTATATTGGGATTTGTGGCAAAAGTTCATAATTTTCTGATATCGTATGAATTTTTAATATTTTCTGTAATTTCAGATTTGTAAAATTGTTTTGGAGACCTTAAACCCAGAAAATGTTATGGGGAAAATTATAGTAGTGTCTATATAGTATAAATAAGACTCAGAAAAAGTTTTATGATTTTTGGGGTCGATTTGCTATGGTTTCCGTATCGCATTATTATTAGTAAAACAAATATATGAAAAATAGTTTTAATGATTTTTAATTTCTGATTTAAATTTCTATGATCTTAATGCATATGTTAAAGCTGTTACAAAAATTATGGGACTTAGTTTGCAGCTGGAAGCATTTTTGGCAATTTATGGGTTTTTATTGCATTTAAAGAAATTATTTTAATTCGAAAATATTAAAATATTCAGAAAATGCATAGTTTGATTATTATAATGTTTTAAGCTATACAAGTGTTTTATTTTAATTTATAATAAATTTAGAATACGGTTACGCATTAGAGAGCGTACAGTGTTTTCGGCTAGGTTGGCCGTGCGCGGGAACCATTTTGAGTTGCGTCATTCTGGGGTTAGAAGTGAGCGCCGTTTGGGTAGTTGATAATAGGGTTTATAGTATAGTAGTGTAGATTATTTTTCTAATAAATTAATTTGCCAATTTAGGTTAATTCAACGACTTTTGGATTGATGTCAATAAACATTGCATAGTGTGGATCAAGGTAAGGGATTTCTTCTGAAACCCAGTTTCCTCTATTTGTTCTCATAGATATTTTTCTGATTTGTTATCGCCATTCGTTTGGATTCTGTTATTTTGATAAAGTCGCATTATTTGCCATATAAACCTTTCATTGAGCCTTAAAACGTTTATTGAAATTCTTATCAATGCTCATTAATTATTGTAAATCGAGCATTGAACAACATGTTGCATTATCGAAATGTTTTCATTCTGCATATTGACATGAGATTGTGCATTGGTGTGTTTGGCGGGAGTTGGTGTATGTTGGAGGATATTGGTGTGGGCTAGTACCTTGATGGACTAGCCAGTGTACTGGTGTGGGCTAGTACCTTAACAGATTAGCCGGTGTATTGGTGTGGGCTAGTACCTTATTGGACTAGCCGGTGTATTTGTGATTGATTGTTTGCATCGCATCCGAAAATCATATTGACATCTGATCGAATTGTTTCTTTGAACAAAACCATCATTGTTTTGTATTCGTAAATTATTTCGTAATTTATTTGTTTGAGCGACCTTACTGAGCTCTCAAAAGCTCACTCCCCTTTGACTTCCTTTCCGCAGGTAATATCGAACAATAGATCGCATTGGGTGTGGAATAGACCCGAGCGCAGGAAAGAGGAATTTAGTTTTAGTTTTGGTCATTAGAACCCCTGCGTGGGTAAATATTAATGTATCAATTTTCTTAGACTTAAACTTGGTATTTCAATTATGAAAATTGATTGAGAGTATAATTTGATTGATGGATAGTTGCTCTGACAGACTGGTAGTATTTATTTTGTTTGAGTTTGAGGAATTATTGTCTTAGTGAACTGATCGATTGAGCGTTAACGTTCCGAAAAATTTCGGGATGTTACACATAGGTCTTTTGCAAGTATGGTTCAAACTTTGATACAATGCCAAACTGGGAGATGGCCCCGTTAGATGTTTCATCAGCCTTTGCTAATATGAATAAATCATCTGCAAAGCTCACATGATTTCTCTTCAAGGTGTCACATGTACAATAGTAACTGAAACTGTCTGTCGCTGTGTGATCATCTAGTAAACATGTAAAGCCTCCATTAACAATGGGAAATGAAGGGGTGTTATATTTTATGTGTGTTTCAAAACACACCTTGGCCCCATTCCATTTATTTTTGCTGGTTTGTGGAGAAGCCACGAATGGCCCCTTCCATTGCTTTGGCTCCAAAAAAATTTCTTTCGCTCCACACAAAGCCAACACTTTGGCTCTAACTTTTGAGCCTTTGGCTCTAAGACTTCACCTCATTCTCTCCCTATATATATGTATCTCGGCCAACACATTAACACACTCAATATTCATTTGTTTCTTCACACACCCAAGACACACTTCTCTTTAGTATCACCCTAAAATCCTAGTTCAATAGTTTGATAGTTTAGGGTTTTCAAACTTTGATATTGTGTGAGTTGTATAAAAGGAAAGTCAAGAGGGTTATTCAAAAGTCTATGTTGCATGTGCATGCAAATGGAGATAGTATTATAAACTAATCCTGGAGGTTGCGTGCTGTGAAGCCCATCGAATCAAGCCATTGGTTCTAGGGATCGCGAATCAACCTTTTAGGACAAGGCCTCGGCTTGATTCTATAGTTTGGTGAGATTGTTCCTTTTTCTATTATAACGTGTTATTATTAAATTTGTATTGTAATACTTGTTGTTTTTGTGTAAGAAAGTGCGATTCTACTCCAAAAAAATTATTTAAACGGATTTATATCCAACAAGGGGGAGATGGGATCTCCTAGTCTCGTGACTTTGATACTAGGATAGAAGCCCTTCATAGCTCAATCAAGTTTATAATTAAAATGTAAGAGTAAAATCTCACGGTATAGTCCAAGTTATAAACTGTTTAGGAGAGTTTGAACACTTCAATCACACACTATAAGTAGCTCCCGGTCTAATAACTACAATAGAGGTCAAGTGTCTAATTCACAGATTCAACAGAAAAAGGATGAATGTTTTGTTTGTGGAAAAGCAGGGCATTATGCAAATGATTGTAGATATCAAAAAGCCGACCAAAATAACAACAACTACCAGCACCGCCACCACAACAACAATAATAGAAGAGCTCTACCAAGGGCTAGAGCAAACGTTGTTGAAGCAGATGATGATATCATTGCAGCTGTGGTGTCAGAAGTGCACTTAGTTACGAAAGTGAAGGGATGGGTTTTAGACTTGGGTGCCACTAGGCACATCTGTGCTAACTGAGATGTGTTCGCGTCCTACTTAAATGTGGGGGAAGGTACAGAATGCGTGTATGTTGGGGACAACAGGTCCATACCAACTGTGGAAAAAGGAAAGGTAGTTCTCAAACTCAAATATGGTAAAACCCTCTCACTATCTGATGTGCTTCACGTGCCGATGATCAAGCACGGCCTTGTGTCAGTACAGCAACTCGGTAAGGCCAGCATCAAGACTATGTTCGACGGAGTTATTATGGCTTTGACGAAAAATGACATGTTTATCGGGAAGGGGTATCTTTACCAGCGCCTTTATGTACTTAATGTTGCTAAATTGTTGAATGAGAATGCATCGTCTACTTTTGCTTACTTGATTGACTCTGCTAATGTGTGGCATGGTAGACTTGGACATGTGAATTACGCATACATAAAGAAAATGAAAGAGATAGGCTTAATCTCAAGTTTTGATGAGTCTAACATAGACAATTGTGAAATCTGTGTTGAAACCAAAAGCACCAAGAAAACATGTAGACTTGTCATAAGAGAAAGTGAACCCCTTGACCTAATTCACAGTGATTTAGGTGATTTAAAACAAACGATGACTAGAGGTGGTAAAAAGTTTTATGTGATCTTTGTTGATGATTGTTCTATATTCGCTAGACTGGTCTATTTGTTAAGAATGAAAAGTGAAGCTCTTGAAATGTTCATGAACTATAAGGCTGAAGTTGAAAATCAAAAGAATAAGAAAATTAAAAGGCTTAGAACTTATAGAGGTGGTGAATATGACTCTAATCCATTTGATGATTTCTGTTTACAAAATTGAATTATTCATGAAGTAACTCCACCTTATTCACTTGAATCAAATGGAATTGCTGAGAGAAAAAATAGGACTCTGAAAGAAATGATGAATGCTATGCTCGTTAGTTCTGGCCTACCCTCCAACATGTGGGGGCAAGCCATTCTCTCAGCCTGTCACGTACAAAATAGAATACCCCATAAAAAGACTGGTAAAACACCTAATCAAATTTGGAATGGTCGTGCTCCTAACTTGGAGTACCTGAAAGTCTGGGGGTGCCTAGCAAAGGTTATCTTACCTGAGCCTAAAAAGAGATAATTGAGTTCTCGAACCTGTGATTGCGTGTTCATTAATTATGCTTCTAATTTGGAATGGTAAAACACCTTATCAAATTGGGAATGGTCGTGCTCCTAACTTGGAGTACCTGTACCCCATAAAAAGACTGGTAAAACACCTTATCAAATTTGGAATGGTCGTGCTCCTAACTTGGAGTACCTGAAAGTGTGGGGGTGCCTAGCAAAGGTTATCTTACCTGAGCCTAAAAAGAAAAAATTGAGTTCTCGAACCTGTGATTGCGTGTTCATTGATTATGCTTCTAATAATATTGCATACAAATTTCTTGTCATTAAAAGTGATGTCATGGAAGCCAATACTATTATTGAATCTAAAAATGCTTCTTTCTTTGAGAATATTTTTCCTATGAAAAATAAAGTGCCTATAGTTATTGATGAGCATACTAGTGCTGATAATCCTATTGGTGAAACTCTAGAGTTAAGAAAAAGTAAGAGAATGCGAACCGAGACTAGTTTTGGTGATGATTGTTATGTGTATCTTGTTACTGATGAACCATTGTCATATCATGTTGCTATAGTTTCTATAGATGCACCATTTTAGAGAGAAGCCATTAAATTAGATTCGATCATGTCTAATCATACTTCGGAACTCGTCGACTTGCCTTATAAGACTAGACCTATTGGCTGTAAATGGGTCTTTGAGCAAAAGTTAAAACCAGATGGTTCCATTGAGAAATATAAGGCACAATTGGTGGCTAAAGGCCATAAACAAAAACATAATGCTGATTGTTTTGATACATACTCTCCGGTTACTAAAATTGCATATGTCAGAATATTATTTGCCATTGCATCCATACATAAACTTGTTGTGCATCAAATGGATGTTAAAACTGCTTTTTAAAATGGGGATTTAGAACAAGAAATATACATGGAGCAACCCGAGGGATACGTGGTCCCCGGACAAGAAAATAAAGTGTGTAAATTGGTTAAATCCTTGTACGGATTGAAACAAGCTCCTAAACAATGGCATGAAAAATTTGATAGCGTGATGATATCTGATAGATTCTTGATTAACAAATGTTGACAAGTGCATTTATTATAAGTGTGTTAATGATAGTGTTGTCATTATATGCTTGTACGTTGATGACCTGCTTATATTTGGAACAAAAATTGATATCGTGCATACTACTAAGAGATTTTTAGCATCTAAATTTGACATGAAAAATATGGGTGAAGCTAATGTCATTTTGGGAATCAAAATTTTGAGGCATGATGATTCTATCATATTATCACAGTCACACTTTGTTGAGAACATGCTGAGAAAATATGAGCATTATGACTATACGTCTTTGTCTTCACCTTATGATGCAAAAATACACCTTGTGAAAAATTGTGGTGATAGTTTGTCACAAAATAAGTATGCACAAATAATTGGTAGCCTGTTGTTTTTGATGAATCATACTCGTGCTGATATTGCATATGCAGTTAGCAGATTGAGTAGATATACTCATAATCTTAGTGAGGAACATTGGAATGCAATATCTAGGTTATTGAGATATTTGAGAGGCACAATTGATTATGGATTAACATATTGTGGTCATCCTTTTGTGCTTGAATGTTATTGTGATGCTAATATAACTGGATTTCAGATTCAAATGAGTTAAAGCCAACTAGTGGATATGTGTTCTTACTAGATGGGGGATCGATCTCTTGAAAGTCGTCCAAGCAGACAGTTATCGCTAAATCTACCATGGAATCGGAGTTGATAGCCTTAGAGAAGGCTTGTTCTGAAGCAGAGTGGCTCAGAAGTTTCTTGATTGATATACCTTTATGGAGTAAACCTAGTCCACCTATGGTGATGCATTGTGATTGCCAAGCTACTATTGCTCGAGCTAAAAGAAAAAATATATAATGGGAAGAGTCGTCACATCCGGATGCAACACGCTGTTGTGAGGCAGCTAATTGAGAATGGTACTGTATCTATGAATTTTGTGAGGTCAGAAAGGAACTTGGCTGATCATTTGACTAAGCCACTGAGAAGATGCCTAATGATAGAAGCATTGAAGGGGATGTGACTTTACCCAAAATTTAGAGACAAAATGACGATAACTAACCTCTGTGATCGGCAATCCCGTGAAGGAGGTTCAATAGGTAATAACAAAGTCATGGAGTCCATTGAGCACTGTTACTTTGTGTATATCCTCTAAGGCGGGAGGTCCTTAAGAGAAGAGTCTATCTCAATGGTGTATGACAGTGACCACTGTAGCGTGTGACGATAAGCATAGCTCTTAATGGGTCCCTCATTATTGGGATTGGGTGTTCAGCTGCAACACATTCCCTGATGGAGACCACCTATATGTGTGTATGAGGTTGAGCTGCCTCTATGGGACGTGGGTATGTCGCTAAAGCACACGAGAATATCCAGGCACGACGCATGGTTTTAGAATCAACCCAAGAGAATAACCTTGACTATAGATATTATGTGGTGAGTGTGGGCAATTTACAGTAACGAAATCTAGTTAAAAGAGTACTCGCTCTACCATCGTATTTCAGTGAGTTACTGCTCATTTATCCTAGAAAAGGTTCAATCCACGTGACACCTCGCCGATGCATAAATTCTCGTCTCCTCTTCCTTTGTCGAGTCTGTTTTTTGAAACATGTGGGGGATTGTTGTAATTTATGTGTGTTTCAAACACACCTTGGCCCACTCCATTTCTTTTTGCTTGCTATGGAGAAGCCACGGATGCCCCCTTCTATTGCTTTGGCTCCAAAAAAATTTCTTTGGCTCCACACAAAGCCAACACTTTGGCTCCAAGTTTTGAGCCTTTGGCTCCAAGACTTCACCTTCTTCTCTCCCCATATATATGTGTCTCAGCCAACACATTAACATACACAACATTCACTTGTTTATTCACACACCCGAGACACACTTCTCTTTAGTCTCCCCCCAAAATCCTAGTTCAATAGTTTAGTGTTTATAAACTTTGATATTGTGTAAGTTGTGGAAGAGGAAAGTCAAGAGGGTTATTCAAGAGTCTCTGTTGCATGTGCGTGTAAACAGATATAGTACTATAGACTAATCCTGCAGATTGCGTGCTGTGAAGCCTATCACATCGAGCCATTGGTTCCACAGAGCGCGAATCAACCTTTCAAGACAAAGCCTCGGCTTGATTCTATAGTTCAGTTAGATTGTTCCTTTTTCTATTGTAACGTGTTATTATTAAATTCGTATTGTAATACTTGTTGTTTTTGTGTACGAAAGTGCGATTCTGCTCCAGGAAAATTATTTAAACGGATTTATATCCAACAAGGGGGAGATGGGATCTACTTGTCTTGTGACTTTGATACTAGGATAGAAGCCTTTCATAGCTCAACTCGAGTTTATAAAAAATGTAAGAGTAAAATCTCACGGTATAGTCCAAGTTATAAATAGTTTAGGAGAGTTTGAACACTTCAATCACACACTATAAGAAGCCTTATCTTCTCGTCCTACAGAGTCATAAGCGTTTTGAGTCCTAACTTTCATGCGACTTCTTGGAGGGCCACCGCTCCGATGATAATTTTGGACTTGCTCTTGCGTTAACAAAATGTTGCAGCTTACCTTCTCTTTTTATCCCGGATATAACCGACTTTAGTTTGTTGCATAGTAAGTTCAAGATGATCTTGTACACCGCATTCCAACATGATATAGATCTGAAGTCCTTTAAAGTATTAGGGCATTGGATTTCATGTGTGAGGATGAGAGTAGTATCATTGAAATTTTGGGGTTCTTACCATGGTGAAGGCTAATACTGCCTTAGTCATACGATGTCTCGTTTTGCTGGAAAAAAAATCAGCACATCAGAGCCTGAAGCCTAGTTGTTCTTGATGGACAATAGTATGTGTCTGACATCTTGATGAGTGCTACGTCCAGAAGAATTAGAATCTTGTTGTTAGTTAAGGGTAGTATAATTACCTACCGTAGTCTTGCCTTAGTTGGACTATTCCTACCCACAGCTGTCCCTGTAACGGAGGATGTGAAATACACAATTGCTTCCCGAGACAAAACCTTGTTATAAGCCTCATGAATATACATTTCTTTGAATGTGAAAATAAGGAATGTTGCTGTCCCCAAGCTTCAGATCTTTAACCCTTGGTTTATGATAATACAAAGCTTTTTCGGCTTCGTACTGTTGTTGATGTGAAAGTTTGGATTAAATACATAATGGTATCCTGAAACTAGCCTAAAATCACACTTGAAAATCTAAATGTTTATTTTTTTTTACACAAAAAGGTCTGTAGCTTCAAATTTGCAATAAATAAGAATTTTCTTCTAAATTCTTAACAATCTAGTAAAACCGTCCGGGGCAATTTGTCCGGACAGGTTTAATTTTTTTATTCTCTTTTCCAATTTTTCACTTCTTCTTCTTCACAGACCCACCCGCCCCCTTACCCCATCAACCATCACCCACCCAGCCTGCCCCTTACCCAAGACCCAACAGTTCTCCAAAAACATAAATCACACACAAATCGGCCTACACCAGACTGACATCACCACTGCCGAACAACCAACATGCTGCCGTGTTGTTGCCATCAACCGACAATGGCGCCGGTCTCATCACAGCACCGCCGGAGCCAACATTGCCCACCAGCGCCAAGACTACAGCCACCACCGCCGCACCACCATCATCAGTCACCACCACCGCGGCTCACCTAAAACCACCTGCAGATCGGCATCACTACCGCACCACCAAATTATCACAACCTGCCAGCATCACCGTCGACACCATACCAGTGTCACTGACAGTCAAATCATAGTAGTTGGCGGCCCAATCAATCATCGATCAATCACCAATACTATACCACCGGTCACACCAACTGCCGAACCATCGACCACCAATGTCGTCGCCGACGATCTCTCTCAAAACCAAGAACAAGCCATTGCTGGCGCACCCCCAGCACCACCATCATCGCATTAAAACTAAAATCAGCCGGATTTCCACCGGCGTCGACCTGTACCGACCAACACTAGAAACACGATCTGACATATTTGGCTGCCTTCACGTGAAGCTTCATTTCTCTCTAGATATTTCATTGACCTGTGGGTGAAAATCTCATATGTATGTGAAAATTACATATCTAAAGTAGATGAATTTAGGTATCAAAAATTTATTCAAAATCTCATACGTGAGTGAAAAATTAAAACAGAGTCCTGATTTTGCCCTTGATGGATTTGTTCCAAAGTTAGGAAATTTGACGGAAGTACTTATTTATTACGAATTTGACACTACAAAACCTTTTGTGTAAAAAAAATAAACATTTAGACCCTTAATTGAGATTTTGGACTACTTTCAAGGTACTAACATGTATTTAACCCTAAAAGTTTTTCCTTTAGAGCTTTTCTCCAGCTGCAAAATATCACAATGTACTTCAGTTACTTCTGCCAACCTCTTTCTAACCTTAATGGAGACGTCATCTCTCTTGTCATATTAGAATGAGAATCCAGGGGTTTGGTGTAACGCCTCGGGAAATCCGAAACTTCATTGTTCCGGACCCCTAAGGCGTTAACCTATAATATCACCCAAATTAGAGCACCTGTCATACTTCCGGATTCTTATACAACATCACGCTAAGTCCTTTCAACAACATAAAGTTCCACAAAAAGGAATTTCAGACTTAAGATGCTACAACTCGTACATAAGTTCTTAACAAGCACAATAGCTATACAGGCCCACGCAGAGGTCCTATTTACATTGACTGGGGTAACTGCCCTAAAAGTCTTACCCGATGCTGGCTTATCCCACACAAGCTACCGCTGAGGATTGCCTGCAGAACGGAACAATTAAGGGTGAGCTTTTGAGAACTTAGTAAAGTCGTTCAAAGTAATCTCGGAGGAAGTTACAACAATTCAAAGAGAAACAATTCAGGGATCTCAAACAATTGTTCTCAGACATTTTTGAATAATAAATCCAGATGCAATGCACATACATTCAGAAGATATTGATCATGGGTAGTAGCAATTCCATACAGGCAAGGCTCAGAAAATGTACACATGCATGATGTACTAGAATACTAGTCCATTTAGGTACTAACATGCGTTTCACGCAGGATTCCGACCAGCCTTATAACGCCCGCCTCAGAACAGAACAAAGTAGATTCCCATGTCAGTATACAAAAGACATATATCTCAGAATCAATACACAGATCAATGCTCAATATGCAATAAAAAGTGAGCACTGACAAGAGTTCAATAATTGAATCGGGCTCAACATCAGGGTTTACTTGGCAATAACATATCAAAATCAATGCATACTTAGAGTACAATGACGGTCATAAGTAACAAAAGAATACATTCGGAAGCAAACTGATGGCTTGAGGTTCGGACAGAAACCCTTACCTGATTCGTCGCTATGATAACCTACCCGAAACAATCCTTGCTTTAACCTAAACGGAACAGTTCAAAGATTAGAATGTAGCTAACAATACTGTATTATAACTCACTATTAACTCGCGCACAGTCCCAGAATGAACCCTTCGTTGTGTGCAAAATATTACCAAAATGCCCCTGGGTAAAAATTACCAAAATACCCCTCGCATTCCTAAGTCACCAAAATAGCGTTTCCATGTTTAAACTTGCCAAATTAGTCTTATAGTATGTGAATGTACTAAAAAATAACTTTTTACTAGTAAAATTACCAAAATACCGCCGGAGTTTTCGGCATCGAACCCCCCCCCCCCCCCCCCCCAAATATCTTTAAAATACTATTTTGAGCATCCTAAAGTCATTTCTGGGCTAAAAAGTATTTTAGAAAATTTTCGCCCGAAAATTCCGAATCGGTGTTAGGACCGAGTGCTAAAAGACAAGTTTCGCGAAAAATACCTATCGGCCTCCGAATGGCCCAAACTTTTAGTATATGAAACATATCCATAAAATAAGATTTTCCTAAAATTTTCAGATCAAAATAGCTTGGTTTGCTACGCTAAATAATGCAATAAATTTTGTTAATCGGTACGCCAATTTAGCGCCCTTCGCGGATACCGAAAATTCCCAAAAAATTCCGGAGCATAGGTCTCGTAAAAATATTGAGGTTACAGTTTTTCACTTTGCCTAATTTTGGCCCTAACTATTTATAAAATTCGTGAAAATACTGCCTAAAGACAATTACACTTACTAATCAAATTGTCACACACTAAAACACCTTTTGTACACACATTTCTCTTCTTCTGCCGAGATGTTCATCCCACACCCACTTCGCGGGCGCGCGCGGGCGCGCGCACACACACACACCTGTTACACGCACACCTTGAAACACACTGTACAACTACAATTCTTCTTCTTTACCCCCTTCAAGCCCAAAAATCTATCAAAAGCAACTTACTCATCAAAATTACACAGAACTATAGCCATAATTCTACACCCGAGGTATCCAATTCTCAGAAAAGTTACCTTCTGTGCAGCCATGTTCATGGCTCCCATGCTCACTTCTCAGTTACTAAGAACACACACAAACCCTATATTCACACACTAGATTATGCTTACTACAAATTCGAAGGCTTACCCCGGGAAAATAAGCTTAAATTCTCCTATGTTCTTCCGTGTTTTCTCCCTTCCCGAGCTGCCTTGTTCTTCTTCTTTCTTCTGTTTTTCTTTTCTTTTCTATTTCTTAGTCTGCTTCTCTTTTTCTTTTTTTGTTTTGCTTTCTTCCTTCCGAAGCTCCCTTATCTCCAAGAACATTATTACCCTCTTTAATTAGCCTAGCTTAGTCACCTAAGCTAGTATGAGGTGAAGCCTATGAATTATTTAATTTTTTTTTTATTTTTTCTATTGCACAATTGACCCCCAACTTTACCTATTTACAAAAGCGGGTATTACATTTCGCTATAGGGAGAGGAGGTCGATATTTAATACTCTCTCAAGTCTTACCGAAATTAATAGCTGCTTCTGATAGGGCTTAACGGGATACCTAGTAATTACTGGCAAGTTTTGTTCAACTTTTACATCATAGGCGTCAAATTTTGAAAGACTAAAGAATAGGATCAGCTGCGGCTTCTTTATTCCATTGTTCACAGAAGATTTGTTTTCAACTTTTTGTTGTGCATCTATATAGTGATGAACTTAATAGCTCTAGGCCCTCTACATTGCACTCTTGTTTATTGCAATCAAAGGCATGGCATGATCAGAGATGCTAGTGGGGCACACGTCTAATTTAGAATTATGATGTGCCATCATCCAAGCTGTGCTTTGGAGCACTGTATTAGTGTTAGTCAAGATTATATCGTCTACATCCTTTTCATTACACAAGTAATAATAATCCACGAGTGTTCATCTTTCATCATAGTAAACCTCTTGGTGTTTGAAGGGGTCATTGAGCCCCTAATATTTCAGCTGAGAAACACGTCATTTGAACTAGCTACCACTTCACCTCTTGGAGTAATAATTCTTGTCACCTCTTGGTGTTTGGAGGAGTCGTTAAGCCCCAACTATTTCAGCTGAGAAACACATCATTTGAACTATGTGTTGAAAAGTGCATGTCTATTATTAGTGTAGTTGAAAATCTTGTAAGGACAGAGAAATTCAGTATATCACTGATGATTGGTTACCTAATTTATACTAAAAATAAAAGGTCTGTCAAGATTTCGTAACATGATTGGTTACTTAAAATAAAAATATGTAGTTACATAGATCTCGTAACAAGATTTTTCCCATCAATACATTAGAATGATATAAGTAACGGGGACAAAAGAGGTGCATCAAGTGGCTATCAAGCATTTCTCAGATTTTTTGGGAACTCATGTGCCTAGTAATCCTTTGTCTAAAGGCAGATTGATTAGTATCATTAAAAAGAAGGTGGATAGTCAAGATCAACAAATGTTAGGTGTCTTGGCAGTGAACTGGAAGTGAAGGAAGCCATCTTATCTTTCAAACCTAACAAGGCCCCTAGTCCTAATGGCTACAATGCAGAATTCTTTTAAAAATATTGGGATGTGGTAGGCAAAATTGATACTGCAGTAGATGTAGAGGTGTTCTACAAAAATGCATGTACTAAAGGTTTTAATCGCACTGCAATAACTTTAAAACCTAGGATACCTTGCCCAAGCACAATGACAGACTTTAGACCCACTGCATGCTGCAACATCATCTATAAATATGTATAAAAAATAATGTGCAAGAATTAAGAAGATCTTCCAAAAGATCATATCCCATTTGTAACTAATACGAATATTGCTGATAATATTCTTCTAATTCAAGAATTGGTGAAGAACTACCACAAAAAAGGGTGGTCCACCTAGATGCGTGATGAAGATGAACCTTCTGATGGCCTACGACTCAGTGGGCGAGGATTTTTTGAAAGCAGTGATGGAAGTATAATGTCACCTTCACAGTGTGTGCCTTGGATCATCCGGTGTGTAACAACTTCTAGATTCTCTATCAACCTTAATGGAAGTATAGATGGTTATTTTGCTAGCTCTAAAGGATTACGAAGAGGGAATTCGATATCTCCTTATGTATTCATGCTAGTTATGGAAACATTTTCTAAAACGATGGGTGCATATGCTTCCCAATTTAACTTCCAATTTTATCCTAAATGTGAGGAGTTATAAATCATCCACCTTTGCTTTACTGATGATCTCTTTTTGTTGGCTCGAGCTAATCCTGAGACTATGAAGCTTATCAAATAAGCTTTATGTGAATTTGAGCAATTATCAGGCTTGTCCCCTTAACCTGACTATAAGCTTGGTCTGTATAGCTGGTGTTGGTAGTAGTACTGTTGTGCAATTGATTGAGATAATTGGTATCCCTACTAAAAGTCTCCCTGTCGCTTACCTTGGTGTGCCTATGATATCTACATAGATACATTATAAGGATTATAGAGTTCTAGTTGAGAAAGTGACCAAGATTAATCAAGTTGTTCTACTAAATACCTGTCTTATACCGATAGAGTGCAACTTGCTATGTCAGTTTTACTCATTATGCAAATATACTGGTTTAGCATATTATTCTACTTGAGAAGATCATCAAACAAATTGAAAGCAAAGTAAGGGCTTTTATATGGCATAATAAAGATGTGAGATGCTCAGGCGCTAAAGTAGCATGGAAACATATTTGCCTGCCTAAAAATGGAGATGGATTGGGAATTAAAAGAATAGAAGAGTGGAACAAAGCTGCAATCTGCAAGCACTTGTGGGATTTGGCCCATAAAAAAGACTCGTTATGGGTTAAACAGTGCCATATCTTTATCATTAAGATAGACATATATGGACTTTCAAACCCCATGCTATACTGTCATGGACATGGTGAAAGATACTGAAAACCAGAGCTCTTTTTTACCAGTTCTTTAAGTATAAAGTAGGCAATGGGAACAAAATTTGGTTGTGGCCGGATAGATGGCTACCTAATGGTGCATTTGTTAAAGTGTTTTGACAGAAATTTGTTTATGACTATGGCATGAACATCAACATTAAAGTCAGGGATATCATACATAATACTACATGGAGGCTGCCTGCTATCAGATCCCAAGCTCTTAGAGATCTAAACTCTGTCCTAGAAACAATTCCTGGACCTAATCACCTAGATCATGATGAAGTCATATGGATCTAGTGGGCAATTTACTATGAGGACTGCTTGGGAAGGTATTAAAACTAACGCAAAACTGAAATCTTGGAACATTATACAAGAAGATACATGTGTCCTGTCTTCCACACACTCTGAAGCTGAAGAATACCTATTCTTGTATTGTTCTTTCACTAAGGAGCTATGGGAATTGGTAATGAGAAAATTACAAGTTAATGTGATGATGGCTTCTTGGAAGCGCGCAGTTGCTTCAACATGCCTGCAAACACTTTAGAAGGACGAGTTTCAAAGCTAAATCGTGGAAACTACAGGTAGTAGCAAATTGCTTTGGGATTTGGCAAGAAAAAATTGTCAGAGTACTAACAAACCAAGGCTCATTAGTTCATGGTTCCTTTTTTCATACCACATGGGTTAGATATTGAGTCTACAGCTGGAGAAAAGCCCCGCAAATGCTATAAATCAAGCTTTATGTTCATCTTGGGAAATTGTAACATCTCGGAAATTCGGAACTCCATCTCCCCGAACTCCCGAAACGTTAACCTACCGCATCATATTGAACCTATCAAATCCTGTTTAATGACACATACTTCAGTGCATCTAACTAGACATTAACTCAAATTCTTCAAAACGTAGGATTATAAAACTGCTTAACTTAAACTATTGGACATAAGCTCTTCACAAACTCGAGTTCTTATAGAACAAGTCAACAGTACAAATCCATGCAAGTGTCTTGTTATACAATGGTGGTGGGTCACCGGAATCTCATACAGACTCTAACTCATTCTTGAGCATTCTACAGTTGATCACATGCAGAAGGGAACCAAACGAAGGGTGAGTTTTTTAGAGTACAGTAAGATCGTTCAAGGAACAATCAAAAGAATTACAGAACGACTCAAGAATTCAACCGATGATAATTTCTCAAAACACTATTTTAAACATCTTGAAATCATTTTTGTTCTCAAAAGTATTTTACAAAATTTTTGTCCAAAAATCTCAAACCGGTTTCTAGACCAAGTGCTCAAAAGCCAGTTTCGCTAAAAATACTTATCGACCTCAGAATGGCATGAAATTTTAGTTAATGAAACATTTCAGTAAAACAATGTTTTCTTAAAATTCTTAGATTAAAATAAATTCGTTTGGTATGCTAAATAAATCAGGAATTCTTCTAATCGATACCCTAATTTAGCATCGTTCCCAAGCACTGAAAAATCTTGAAAATTTTCACATTGTACGTCTCATAAAAATTTGGGGAGTTACTATTTCGAACTTTGTCATATTTTGATCCTAACTATTTATAAAAATTTGTGTAAAACTGCCTAAATAACCTCTCCTTTAATGACAATTACGGTCACTGTTCAAATCATGACACACATTGTACACTCACACACACTCGTCTTCAACCTCACTGCCACACAACTCCAACAATTAACATACACACATTGGTAGCCTCAAACCTAAATTAAAAACATTTAGTTCCCTGAATTACACCAAAACACGCACATTAACACCCTCATACACACATATTACACACACACACACACACACAGCCACTGTAAACACACTATTTCACATAGAAAACACACCAAACCCTCGACAACCCACTGAAAACATACACAAGGCACCCATATACTCCTACCTACACACTAATACTACAGCCGCACACAAACACATAAGAACACGCTGACACTCACCATCGTAACCACACACACTGCAACGCACAAACACATACTGAATTGTGCACGGTGTAAAAGGTGGAAGGATTACCCTTCAAAAGTCCCCAATCACCCCCTTTTTCTCTCATTTCTGCTCTACCGAAACCTGCTTCTCCCTCTCTATTTCCTCTTCTCCATCCTCTATGTCTTATTTTCTCTTACTGTTCTTCTGTTTTCCCGAATTCCCATTTTCCTCCCAAAAATTTCTTTTTCTTTTCTTTTTTAATCCATTATCTTACTATTATAATCCATTATTCATCACATAGAAAGAGTAGGAGGTGGCAACATCTTAATTTGACACATATTGCCTAACTTTTAAAAATTACAAAATAGCCCCCAAAGTTTTTCAAAATTACAAAATGACACCAAAAGTTTTAAAAATTATATTTTTGCCCCAAAACTGTTTTATGCTCCCATACTCTAAGAATACCCGAGCATTGCTCAAAATTAACTTCCGTTTATTTTTCGGGTCACAGATAATCATTTTAAAGAACTCCCAAAGTGCAAAATATTACATTCTCCCCACCTTATAAAAATTTCGTCCTCAAAATTTGATCTTGGATTTCCTATTATCTCGCTCAAGATCTTTGGTCTCTAGTCGGACCTGATGACTTTCGCTGCGTAATTCCAACAACTACCACATAGTAGCTAAGCTTCATCTAACCTTCACATCCAAATTCATTTTCACAAATACCCGAACGCAACAGTTAAATTTTAATCGTAATTTTAAATTCAACCTGAATAGGTTATCACTTGCATTCTAACCATTCTGGTACTTCACAAACAATGACTTTGCTAATACAAAACTCACTGAGCTGAACCTACATCGCTCTGAATTCAACGCATATACAACCGATTAAACCAAACTCTAATACAAAAGGCTCACATTGCATTATATAGATACTATACTAAAGACTCTATGATTTGCACAATTTACTTACGTTAACTTTAATTCAAGGGGTACTAAAATACTAAGCTATAGTCACACATAACTTGCATTCCACCAAGCTAACATAGGTGGAGTAACTAACTCCTCTAAGCACTTACACCTCATCGAACGACGAAAACTGTAACTATTACGGTTTCACTGCGTACCTTAATATGGCAAATTTATGAGTCCAAACTATTTTCGAATTCGTCACCGAGAGGCGTGTTATCTTAACATAACGCAAAATATAATTCTGCATACCGATGTATTGCACTTTCACTAGAGGGTCAGGCTTTAATTTATCATATTACTTATGATTCACAATCACATTATTTACGTAAATCTTATAATCTTATCCTTTGATTATCTATTTCGGTTAAACATTTAAAATCTTTCAGTTCTAAAAGCAAGTAACATACAGTCTAATATTGCATTTTCAGCTAAATCTCAACCTTGAATCAAAATACCAAACAAATTGTCAAAATCTAATTCGTGTTCTCATAGTCTACTCTTACTCATCGAGTATATGAGGCTTAGGAGTCTACCTAATCTCATATCAAGGCAAAAAAAACCATGCATATCTTAACATTAGGCAAAAACTCACATTCATATCATATTATCAATTTCAAGATCATCTGGGAATAGAACACAGTAGAATTCTGGTGATATAATTAGGCATAAATAGCAACTATAATATGTTACCATTTTGGAACACATCAAACAACATTGATCATAAGAAACGGTGATGATTATACAGTTAAGCATCTGACATTAATCATAGTAAAAAATGATCTCAATCAAATATTTAGGAGTCGAATGATAACAATAATTGCAACCAGGCAATCAACACGAGAATTTTTTTAACAAAACCATACCTATTGGCTCTCGAGATTCACAATGCAAATATAAGACATTCCAGAAATGTAACGAGTATAGAAACAAGGGTATAGGTCTGACGAAGCAAAGTCAACCCAATGACTCGAAGCAATTGTGATCAATAGGAGTTATTGGTCCTCTATAGGATTCGTAGCTTTCTCATGGCCATTGGATTAATTGTTATCCCACAAAGTCCTAATAGATTCAAAAGAAACAGATAAATATCCTGGAGACAGACTAAGACGACTTAGTATGAATGACACCTTCTCCGATGTCTCAGAGCAAATTGGCATTTAAATAAGTCGCAATTGAATTCAATATACAAAAGAATGAACGAGATGACAAAGTAGGATTCCAAGTTCCTTATCTTACTCTCAAACCAAACTCTATCGTACTCTCAAACCAAACTCTAAGATTTAGTACTAATCACTTCCCGAAAGTATTATTCTCATTCATAAATCAAATCACTAATTTAACTACCACCCATAACTTACAAACTTCCAAACTCTACTAGGGGATTCCCTAACAATCTACTTACACATAATTTACGGGATCACCAATTCATGCCTAGTAGGATATTAAAATCCTGAACAACAAATGGGATGAGATTCACATGAAGATCTTTATCCCTAACATGGACAATATAGTTATAGAGAACCGTAGAAACAATTAAAGATTCTCTCAACAGAAACAGAGTGCCTATCACCAGATTAGTTACTGAAGGATGGGCGTTCACCCTCACTCGCCATGCAAAAGTAAGGGATACAAAGGAATAGGATGCTCCATAATCAAACGATATACGAGCATTTAATATGTTAATCTGTAGTGTAACTAATACCACGTCATCAGATATGGTAACATCCTGGGGGGAACACTAAATAAAGTCTAGCTGATGTCCCGGGCCTCTGCCCCTACTGGACTTGATATTGTCGAGTCTGCCCCTGCTAACCCTATGCTCTTTCCTGACGAGGACCACTATTTGTTGATGCACTAGCTATACGTGCGAGCCGAAAAGTTGACTGATTATTTCTAAAACAAAATAGACAGTCTCGAACTTGATGTTCCACACTGCCCCACCTAAAACACCCTCCCATAAATCTATAGCATGACTTACCACCCTGACTTCTCCCTCACATGACACATGGGGTGGCCCGAAAAGCTGACTCGCCACCCTGACCAGTACTCATTGTAGGTCAAACTCTAAAACTCTACAATGTTCACACTAGTACTCTGAGTTGATCGAGTGCCTACACTCTACTTTGCCCTAGTCAAATCCCATAATTCTGCTCAGGTCTATATCTCTGAGCCGATGCGGGAATCCCTGATTCTGCCATATCCTCTGATCTCGGGCACCCTGCTGTGCCAACTGTAAAAATCGCTAATGCTTGTCAGCTCCTACAAATCTGTCCTGGAAAAACTGTTGCCTATCTCTCTATGTTCATCATGTGTTTGCTCATACCTTCTTCTATTGTGTAATACCCCAATTTTTATTTATGCTAAGATATTACTTTAAAATAGGAAGTAATTACATAACTGAATAAATAAGTTAGTGTTTATATGTACCTCAAGATTTATTTGAATAAAACCCTTAGAAGAATATGGTTGAAAACACCTTTGAAGAATTCAGTCGAATGAATGATTCATTCGAATTAATTTGGTAAAGCGGAATTGGCATACAGTTACTGAAGTTTTCATTCGAACGAATAGTATTTTAAATCGAGAAAGATCAAGAACTAAAGTTTTCAGTCGAATGAATCTCTTTCCTTCGAGAATATATATATATATATATATATATATATATATATATGTATGTATACATATATATATATGTATACATATATATATATATATATATATATATATATGTATGTATATATATATGTAAATAAGTTGGTGGTTATATGTACCTTAAGATTTATTCAAATAAAACACTTAGAAGAATATGGTTGAAAACACCTCTGAAGAATTCAGTCGAATGAATCCAAGATTCATTCGAATTAATTTGGTAAAGCAGAGTTGGCATGCAGCTACTGAAATTTTCATTCGAATGAATAGTATTTTAAATCGAGAAACATCAAGAACTGAAATTTTCAGTTGAATGAATCTATTTCCTTCGAGATATATATATATATATATATATATATATACATATATGTATACATATATATATATATATATGTATATATATATATATCTATATATATATGTATACATATATATATATATGTATACATATATATATATATGTATACATATATATGTATATATATGTATGTATATATATATGTATATATATATATATATATATATATATATATATATATATATGTATGTATATATATATATATAGTTGGGGTATTCCTTTAAATAGTCCCTTTATTTCTTTTTTACCCATTATTATTCTACGGCTGAGGGAAGCTCTTAAGGCCTAAGATGGTGTCTGAAGATTTTCTTTACTAAAAAGTTCAATTTAGGTAAGGGATATTATCGCTTTTTTTTGCTGTGACAAGGGTATTTCGAATTAAAATACTTATGTTTTCATCAATCCTATTCATCTTTATTTGTTCATCTATGGTATCCTACAAATTTTTTTTCCTTCATCTAGAACATTGATTACCCTTCTCCAAATGTGCCCTGATGGGCATATTTATATTTGTACATTTGTGGCCGTCAATTTAAAATTGACATTGACTATGTTTGAACAACTTTGAAATTGAGGCTAGCACGCTACCAGTAGCACACGTTTGACGTTTGTACGTTTGGTTCGACGTTTGGGTCTTACGACTAACATAGTCATCGTATGTTTGTATCGTACCCAACATTATACTAACAAATGTGTTGGGTTAAATGCTTAATTTTCATTGTTTCGATATTGGATAGTAAGATATGGTCTATTCATTCCATCTAGTATTGTCATTTGATCTTGCTGATTTTTGCCTTGATATCTTATCGTTACGGTCTTATTGGGCTATTTGAGCTCACCCCTTTCTTTTTCTATCTTGCCCCTTGCCACAGCTAAAGGAGATGATTAAAGATTCCTACGATAGCGAAAGAGATTGAGATTTTGAATTTTAGTTGTTAAACCTTGTAAATTTAATTTGAGAACTTTACTCGGATATGGATAATTTGTTTGATTTGGCACAATTTATTTTTACCGCTGCGTTTAGTGAACTGTTTTGAAATGGATTATTAAGCATAATGGATTTGTATTAGACTATTGATTTATGGAGAAATGTTAAATTTTAGAGGACTTAGTCGCTCTGTTTATACCGTTGTCACAAAAATTATAGTGGCATTGAGGAATTTTGATCACAGTCACGACTTCCGTTTTTGGGGGCGTGACATATTGTCAAACTGATACTGCCCCAAAACACATGCCAACTAAAGACATTCCATATAGCTCGTCAATCGCGTTGAGATCACTTCATCTCTCAGTCCAGACCTAAGCCCCCACTCTGACTTTCGGCATTTATTTGCCTCCGTCAGTAACATCCTTACTTCAAACCTAGCGAGACGAGAAACTCATCTCACTCAATTACTGAAGAACAACTCCCTAAATTGCTCCCAAGTCATATCACTCAATTATTGACGAGTCAGACTCTTCTCTACCATTTTCCACTGTTAATCAGCCTCACCCAGTTTACAGATAGCAAATTCCATCTTTTGTCTCTCACTATAGTGAATTGCTCAAACATTTCCTCCATTTCGTTAATCAGCCTCACCGTTAATCGCATTTTTTTTTGTTAAATTCACCCATGATACTCTCATTTAAGGTTATGGTTATGGTTGAACCAGATTTAGTACCCTTTTTTTGCTGGTTGCCAGATTATGTGTCATCAATGCCAGAATTTGGTTCATAGTATCGATTTTTGATTTTGTTGTTCTTCCCTACTAGGTCGAGGTGCCCCTTTACAGTCATGAAACCTCCATATAGCACATTCCCCAATCTAAATATTGTTTATCAGGTCCTTCTAAATCCGATAAGGGATCCTTGCTCATCCTATACAATCTTACTGGAATCTCATCTATTGGAGACCTCTAGACCCTCCATATTGTCTCCACTGCCAGCACTACGAGTGCAAGCCAGTACAACAAATAGTTACCAGAGTTATACTAACACTTGTCTAAGAACACTACAAGTACTAGTTAAAGGAAGACTTCTTAATTCTACCATCATCTTACCCCAGTCTCATCATCCACAACACGATAGAATCGTGTTAACTATTCTCTGTGGTTTCGTGCCTACAGAATCATATACCTATACTCTTAATACCATAAGACCGAACTGCTCCGATACTAACTATAACATCCCGAAAATTTGGAGCTCCATTGCCCTGAATTCCCGAAACGTTAACCTACAACATCACATCAAACCTGTCAAACCCTACTTAGTGACACATACTTCAGTGCATCTAACAAGACATCAACTTAAATTCTTCAAAAATATAGGAATACAAAATTGCTTAACTTAAACTATTGAGCCTAGGCTCTTTATAATCTCGAGTTCTTATAGAATGAGTCAACAATACCAACCCACACAGGCATCTTGTTATACGGTAGTGGTGGCTCACCGAAACCTCACACTAACTCTAACCTATTCCCGAGCATTCTATAGTTGATCACCTGTAGAAAGGAACCAAATGAAGGGTGAACTTTTGAGAGCTCAGTAAGGTCATTCAACGAAAAACCGAAAGAATTACGGAATGACTCAAGAATTCAACCGAGGATAATTTCTCAAAACATTTCAACAATCAAGAACAATTTGGTAATTTCCAAAACAACCATAACCAGTCATAAGAATATATCAAAAACGGCCAAAGACAATCATAAATAGACACCAAAACAAACACTAGCAAGCATCTCAATTTTCAAAGGAACAATAACAGTTAAAACCATATATCAAAATGATCATTTGAAGATCATATTCATAGCCATCATTTTAAAAATGAAGTGATAATTCCTCAAAGGGTTTCAAAATGCACACAGATACTTCGAAGAAGATAGGCAGAGGGTTTTATAGAAACACAAACAGTTTGATCACAATATGGGGAAAAGTTTCAACTCAATCCCCTTCAATCAGATAACAAAACATTCACGGAACATCATTCTCCAAAATAATCATTATAAGATATAATGTAAACAAATTCAAAGATATTGATCTTGGGCAGAGGCAAAGCCATTCAAGCAATGCACAGATGTACAAAGGCATAATGTACGATAATAACTAGCCCTCTCCATCGATCAAGGGACTAGCATGCGTTCCCTATAGGACGCAATAACATTCCTTCCTTATAACGCCTCCCTCAGAACAGACCCCCAGGTCAACACATAAAATAACAATCATAGAATCAACGACAAATTCCATGCTTAAGATGCAATAAAGTTGAGCATCAACATGAATTCAAATAACTGAGTCAACTAAGGTTTTAATGACAACTAAGCTTGTTGATATTATTCATCACTCACAATTCCAGAATAACAACAAACAATTAGTAAAAACAAATATGAACAATTATCGATTTAAGGCATTACAATTCAGAAGAAAGAATGCAAACAAATATCGAATTTGCTCAGCATGCAACAACAGGCAAGCATCAATAAGATTTCCAAAAAAACGATTCAGGTTCAATGTTTGGTTTATTCGGCAATAACATTATGATATCAAATGCATATTTTAGTGTTCAAAATTAGCCATAAAAGAATCGAAAGAATACTTACGAGTACGAGTTATCGAAATTAGAGTTCGGACAGAAGTCCTCACCCGGGGTTCGGATAGAAAGCCTTAACTAGATCCGAAGCTAAATTAACCTAACCATAAAGTCTTTGACTTTAACCTAAATGAAACAAACAAATGATTAGAATATGGTCTATACTATGATATTATAAGCTCAATATTAGCCGACGCATACTCCCAAAATGAACCCCCCTCACCGAGTATGTAAATTTACCAAAATGCCCCTCTCACACTTAAATCACCAAAATACCCTCCCCGTAAGTAAAATCACTAAAATTTCCTTACTATATGTGAATTTACCCAAAAATACCTTTTATAGGTAAAATTACCAAAATACCCCATAGGGGTTCTCGGCACCAGAAAAATCTCAAAAACTTCTTAAAACACTATTTTAAGCATCCTGAAATCATTTTGTGGGCTAAAAAGCATTTTAAAAAAATTTTGTTCAAAAATCACAAACCGGTGTCTGGACCGAATTCCCATTTTCCTCCCCAAAATATCTTTTTCTTTTCTTTTATTTTCTAATCCATTATCTTACTAGTACAATCCATTAGTCATCATATAGAAAGAGTAGGAGGTGGCAACATCTTATGATCCATTTTCCCAAAATTTGAAAACTTTCAAAAATTACGAAATAGCCCCCAAAGTTTCCCAAAATTGTTTTAAGCTCACATACTTTACGAATACCCGAGCACTGCTCAAAATTAACGCCCGTTTATTTATCGAGTCATAGATAATTATTTTAAGCAGCTCCCAAAGTGCCGGATAAATAAATCTAGATAAAAAAGTCTTTTTGGAGGATTCTATAATTGAGTTTCATTGAGGTAGAACCTAGTATAGAATCTGATGCAGGTTTTTGTTAAGATTGTACACCTAAAACAAATGGTTTGTGTCTTTTTTATATGGAAACAATAAGGGTTTAAAAAAAATATACAACGTTAGGAATTCAGCCCCTAAAATAAGTACAACTAGCTGAACAAGAAAAGAAGAAATTTTGAAAATTGTTACACACAAAAATATGCATAAAGATATTTAGTGTGATTTGGCTTGGAATGTTGCACTATAAAGTCAAGAAGTTACACAAAAACTTTCACTCAGACCCAATTCCGAAATGCATCCAAACTCACCTCACTATTTTTCTCTTACTAAAAAAAATTCTCTATAATTTTTCTAACTCAATAGTGATGTTACAAAAGCACTTGATACTTTATCATTTGAGCTACAATCATAAACTTTAAATGCTTTTTAGCTTTACACTGTCTTTAGTTCTATGTCACTAACTCACAGTGTATCTTTGCCTTTGGCCCTCAAAGGCTTAGGTTCTCAGTATCGTTGTGCAAAATCCTTCTTCATTCTTCTCTTTATATAGCAGAGGATAGTAGGTAAACAGTTGCATAAATCACAGTACATAACCCACATTTTCATGGATGGCTACTTCTGCTAAGGTGAGAATCTCTTTAGGCTAATTGGAAGTGCTGTAATATGCAGAGCTCACTTGGCTTGATGTGGATGAATGGAATCTTCCATTTACTCGAAGTTTCAATGTCTAGGTTCCATATGTATTCTTCCATCTTTTCCTGCATGTGTGATTTCACATTGAGTCGAACTTTGTGGCTAAATTCAAAGCCAATACCAACAAGGGGATCAGCTAAAGAAGTACGCTTTATAGTAAAACATACCCATGGTTGCTACCTTATGATTTTAATATAGTTCATACGAATTTGGTATCTCATGTCTTATTCTAGAGATTTCAATGATTGCTTGAGGCGTAGTATGATGAAAGATAACACTTGTGGATTATTATTTGCTTGTATAATGAAAGGGATGCAGATGATATAATCTGGACTAACACTAACACAGTGCTCAAAACATGTTGGTTCCTGCCTGCAACCTCTCATCCACATTCCGATGTGGTGTGCTTGCTGGACAGAATGTTTAGTTTATGTGTTCAGGCCTTGTAATGTGCTCTGTGGATCTACCATCGTAAGTTATGATTATCTCTTTGGTATGCTGCAACTCATGTCAGAGTTAAGCTATTTCGTCATTGTGAGCATCAGAGTTCGAACTAGAGACACTGAATATATTCAATAGGAGAGATCTCCAATGTCCATCTTAGGGGCCCAAATCTATCTCCCATGCCCTCTATAGGAACGACACCGTGCCGTGTGTTCTGTTGCCATTATCTCCCCGCACATTTGTTTCAATAAGGATCCTTTTGGTGGATCTCCAGTGGTGGTATAGAGCAAAAGGATGGTGTCAAGAAAACCCTAGGTTACTAAAAATACACTATAAGATATAATTTCTCTATCTTTCTTGAACTCTTGATTAACCTTATTAGAATGGTTTTTTGCTCAACTTTGAGTGAAAAAAGTTCATGCCATATATTCAATTCAAACACTAATGTTTCAACTAGAGAAAGTAAAGAATTTTAACTTAAAGATTCCCCCACGCTTAAAACGAAATTGGTATGACATGTCCTAAACCAAAAACTTAAGAAACTTGTAAAGCTATAGGAACAAAAAACCCACGAATTGCATTATCTAATTTTTCAAATAAAATCTTGGCTCAGGCAAATATATCTTATATAATACTATTATATTAGATTTGTACGAAAAATAAACTGCAGTGTTATGGGTAGTTTGATGTATGCTGAGGTGTGCATAAAACCAGATATTGCTTAAGCAGTGAATGTCTTGGTAGATATTCACTTAATCCTTGTAATACTCATTGGTGGCTGGGAAAATGGTGATGACGTATTTGTAGACTACCAAAAATCACATGCTTGTATATAAAAAAGTTAATAATCTCGAGATAATTGGCTATGCAGATGCAGATTTTTTAGTGGTTGCACAGATGATGGATAATCCCCGACAGATTATATATTCTTAAACGCGGGCAGAGCAATCTTCTCAAAAAGTGCTAAACAATCACTTGTCTTTTCTTCCATATATGCAGTAAGAGATAGTAGATTCTTTTGAGGCTGGGCCATAAGCCAAATGGCTTAGAAATTTCTTTTTGGTCATGAGATTTTGATTCGATCTCTAGGACATTGAGGATTTATTATAATAATCTCTTTACAGTTCCATTCTCAAAGAATAGTAAAGTTCTTAAAGGTGTAAAATATGTAGAACCGAAGTTCTACAAGACTGGAGAATGAGTTGAAAATGGTTATGTGTTTTATGAACACGTTGAAACAAAAACGTGTTAGCAGATCCCATAACCAAGGCACTGAGGCTTGTTGACTTTGCTCGATAAGTAGAGTTTATGGGTATTTTGATGTCTTTTGATGTAATTGGTTAGTTGGTCGGTGAATGTTATTTTGCAGAGTATGTTTCATAGTTTTTATGTATGAGTGCACAAACAAATTTCTTGCCTAAAGATGCGAGACAAAAAAATAATGCACAAAATTCAAGTTATCAATTTTGAAGTAAAGGGACTGCATGACCTATGATTTTTACACAATATGAAGGATGGACTCCTCCGATTCAATCTCCAATTTGATCATAATCGAAGGACTGAAATAACTTGACCTTAAAATGTGAATTATTATGTCTTCAAATCTTCATGGTTGAAAAATCATTGAAGTGATGCTTGAACGAAGTCTTTCAAGCTTTATCTTGAACAAGTATAGCGATTGTTGACTTGAAGAATCACCCACTTGGATTAATTTAGGAAGGACACCCTTAAATCACATTATGAGAATATGAATTTGAATCTTTAGTGGTCAGGACTAGTCGTCGTTCATACGAGTTGAATTTTTATAAGCAAGATATCCTTTCAAATTATTATATGGAAGCATCTCGTTTCGATTAACAAAGCATCACACTTTCAAAACATTTCAAGATTACATACATATTGAAACCAATAAAATAACCCTAGAGGGGGGTGAATAGGGTTTTAAGACTACTTTAAAATATAACAACCAACAAACCTTAATCTCAAAAACTCAAGTAAACAAACAACCAATCTCAACACAATATGTAAAACAATAATGTAAAGAGAGAAGGGTTTAGAGATACTTGACAAGGAGAATTAAATGGTTCGGCTTGATATACCCACAAGCCTACGTCCACCCCTTCAAGGAAGTCCCTTGAAAGGCCCTAGAATCCACTAGTATGATCTTCCTTACGGGTCAAGATCGAACCTCTTACAATCCCTTGATGCTATGCCCACATCAAGAACAAGCTTTGACAAACCCAAAGCTCCAAAGCTTGACAACCCCAAGCTTTGATACAAGAACCTTTCAATGAAGAAATGAGTACAAGATTTCACTCTTAAGAAGTAGATGAGTACAAGTTGAAGTACTAGAACAAGAGAGATGAGTGTATGATGACTTATGAAAGTGTATCTCTCTAATGTAAGCTCACAATAAATGCTCTCTTGAAAAGGATGAGAAATCAATGAAAACAAGAGAGATTTGAACAATTGCTTTGATCTTTGAGAATATGAAAGATATGAGAGCTTTGAATGCAATTGATGAATGAAAACAATGCCCAAGATGAGTATTTATAGAGCTGGGAATAAATATGACCGTTTGGGGTTAGGTAGGGCATTAAATGCGCCAAACGGTAAATGCAGTCGACTGCAATGCCCATTGCAGTCGACTGTAACCCAAAAGTAGCCGTTGGAAATTCAAATTTCCAACTTGCAGTCGACTGCAATGCAATGCAGTCGACTGTAATGGGCTACTGGAAGTATTGCAGTCGACTGCATTCAATGCAGTCGACTGTAATACCCTACTGCCCAACATGCAGTCGACTGCATCCCAATGCAGTCGACTGCATTCCTGAAAATGCAGTTTCCTATTTTTAAAGCATGAAAAACTTTTATGCATGCAAGGGAAACCTATGGGCAAGTTCTAGGTATACAGTCATCGTAACGATCATCTCTCTATGTCTAGTTTACAAAGACGGAAATAAAAGCATGAAAACTTCAATCGTCGAATTTCCTCTTTGATGCGTTCCGTTGAGAGTCTTTGATCGTGTTGCTCGTCTAATAATCCGTTTGCATGAGTATGAGATTGTTCCTATTGCTTCATCAACTCAATGCATGTTAGACAGCATAATCATCAATGTTAGTTATCATCAAAATCAAATATAATCCTAGGTTAAATAACCGTAGGGTTAACAATCTCCCCCTTTTTGATGATGGCAAACATTGATTCAAATAATATGAGATATATAAGATAATATGCGAAATGAAGCATAACAATCTCAATTAAAAACCATAAGGGGTCATGAGAAGAAATCATGACAAAACGCTCCCCCTATCTTAAGCAATGTAGGGCTCCCCCTAACTTAAGTAATATATGCTCATATCAAGTTCACACAAATATGAATCAACAATATTTTCTCCCCCTTTTGACATCATTGAAAAAAATCAAGGGTGTGTGTGAAAGTGATCAACTTATGTATCCATCCATGGATAATCAATATTGCCAACAAGGGCTTTCAAATAATAAAAACATAAGTACTTGAATAACCATTGAAAGGTGTACCAAACACTTGTTACAAAGAAAGCACAAATATGAAGTGTAAAGGATTTTAGAAATATGAGTGTGTGCAAATCAAATGAGATTAAATGAATATCAACAAAATCAATAAGTTTGAAAAGAGAAACATCAACCAAAGCATGCTTTAAACATATTAAGTAATGTTCAAGCATGAGAAGTGCAACTTGCATGATTAGCACAAGAGATATAACATTTAGTCACATAGGTGAAGACATGCCAAGTTCTCTTCTAAGAGCGGTAAACCTCTTCGAATCTAAAGGTTTAGTGAAGATGTCCGCTAATTGGTGATTTGTGTCCACGAAATCTAGAACAATATCACCTTTTTGCACATGATCACGAATAAAATGGTGTTTGATTTCTATGTGCTTTGTGCGTGAATGTTGGATGGGATTTTTGGTCAAGTCAATGGCACTAGTGTTATCACATAAGATAGGTATGTGATCATACTTGAGTCCAAAATCCAAAAGGGTTTGTTTCATCCAAAGAATTTGTGCACAACAAGCACCAACCGCCATATATTCGGCTTCGGTGGTAGAGAGTGCAACCGAATTTTGCTTTTTGGAACTCCAAGAAACAAGAGAGTGACCTAGGAATTGGCAACCTCCACTAGTACTTTTCCGCTCGGTTTTGCAACCGGCATAGTCGGCGTCGGAGTAACCAATTAGGTCAAAAAATGAAGTGTTTCTAGGAAACCATAACCCTAAATCGTGAGTGCCCTTAAGATATCTAAGGATTCTCTTGACGGCAATCAAATGAGATTCCTTAGGACAAGCTTGAAATCTAGCACATAAACAAACACTAAACATTATATCGGGTCTACTTGCGGTAAGGTAAAGGAGTGATCCGATCATACCTCGATAGCGCTTAATATCAACATCCTTACCCTTTTCATCTTTATCAAGCTTTAATGAAGAGCTCATTGGAGTGTCAAAAGCATTTGATGCTTCCATGTCAAATCTCTTGAGTAGCTCTTTGGTGTATTTGGCTTGGTTGATAAAGATTCCATCCTTGCTTTGTTTGATTTGCAATCCAAGGAAGAAGGTGAGTTCTCCCATCATGCTCATTTCAAACTCCTTACTCATACAAGAAGCAAACTCTTCGCACAAGGATCCATTAGTAGCACCAAATATAATATCATCAACATAAATTTGCACCAACAATAAGTCATTGCCCTTAGATTTTATAAAAAGAGTGGTGTCAAGTTTTCCTCTTGAAAAACCATTTTCTAAAAGAAAATTACTTAGCCTTTCATACCAAGCTCTAGGAGCTTGTTTTAAACCATAAAGAGCTTTGCTAAGACGGAAAACATGGTTTGGAAATTTTTCATGTTCAAAGCCGGGAGGTTGAGCCACATAGACCTCCTCCGAAATAAAACCATTTAGAAAGGCACTCTTGACATCCATTTGAAAGAGTTTAAAATCTCTATAGCAAGCAAAAGCTAAAAGCATTCTAATAGATTCAAGTCTAGCTACCGGTGCATAAGTTTCATCAAAATCAATTCCTTCCTCTTGGTTATAACCTTGGGCCACTAATCTAGCCTTGTTTCTAACCACGACTCCGGATTCATCAAGTTTGTTTCTAAAAATCCATTTTGTGCCTATAATCCTAAAGTTTTGAGGTTTAGGCACAAGGGTCAAACTTGATTTCTTTCAAATTGAACTAGCTCTTCTTGCATAGCAAGCATCCAAGATTCATGATGTAGAGCTTCGGAAAATTTCTTTGGTTCAATTTGGGAAAGAAACGCTATATTAACATGTTGTTGAAGAGAGCGTCGAGTTCTTACCCCACTCGAAGGATTACCTAAGATTTGATCGCTTGGATGATCCTTTTTGTAAGTCCAATCTTTTGGTAATTCTTGAGAGTTGTCCAAGTTTGAAGCATCATTGATTGCTTCCTCATTTCCCCTTGAGAACTTGATTGTTGCTCCCCTAGATCAATTTCTTTGGGGTTGCCTTGTAGTGTATCACTTATGTCCAAAGTTCTCAAGTCATTGTCCATGTCATCTACATTAACAATGTTAGTCCTCCGAAGAAAAGGATTAGTCTCATCAAAAGTAACATTAATGGATTCTTCAACAACCAAAGTACTTTTATTATAAACTCTATAAGCCATACTATTATTAGAGTAACCAAGAAAAATACCCTCAAAGGTTTTGGAATCAAATTTGCTAAGGTGATCCTTGGTATTTAAAACAAAACATTTGCAACCAAAGACTCTAAAAAAGCTCACCTTAGGTTTCTTATCATTAAAAAGCTCATAAGGGGTTTTTAACAAAATTTTTCGCAAGATAACTCTATTAAGAACAAAGCATGCACAATTGACCGCCTCCGCCCAAAAGTATTTAGGTAAACCATATTCGTTAAGCATTGTTCTTGCCGCTTCTTGCAAAGACCTATTCTTTCTTTCGGCAACACCATTTTGTTGAGGAGTTCTAGGAGCCGAAAAATTATGTGATATCCCAAAGTCATCACACAAGGCTCCTATTTTTGAATTTTCAAATTCTCTACCATGATCCCTCCGAATGTTTGTAATCAAATAACCTTTTTGATTTTGAACACGTTTTGCAAATAAAGTGAACACATTTAGAGATTCATCTTTGGTAGCCAAAAAGAAAGTCCAAGTATCAACAATAACAAAACAATATGATTTACCACCAAGACTAGTAGTTGGGATTGGTCCAAACAAATCCATATGAAGTAATTGCAAGGGTCTAGAAGTAGATACCATTTTCTTCGGTTTGTGAGAGACCTTCTTTTGCTTACCCATTTGACAAGCATCACATACTTTATCTTTCTCAAACTTGATCTTCGGGAGACCCCTCACAAGTTCTTTGCTTGAAATATCCTTCAAATGCTCCATGTGCATGTGACCAAGTCTTCGATGCCAAAGCCAAGATGTTTCACTAATAGCACTAAGACACTTGACATCTTGGTTAGCTAAATCATTTAATTGAATGGAGTAAACATTATTATCTCTACTACCAACCAAAATAGTTTCATTGTTCTTCAAGGATAGTATAGTGCATTGAGAAGCCTCAAAGATAACTTTAAAACCTTTATCACTAAATTGACTAATACTAAGCAAGTTATGCTTCAATCCTTCAACATATAACACATTCTCAATTGAATGTGGTTCCTTACCAATAGTTCCTTTACCTTTGATTCTTCCTTGAGAATTGTCACCAAAGGTCACATTTCCTCCTTCCTTAAGATCAATCGATGTGAAAAGAGATATGTTGCCGGTCATATGTCTTGAGCATCCACTATCAAGAATCCACTTCTTGCTACTAGATTTTGCTTTGAGACATACCTATAAACACAAATCAAGTAATGACTTTTGGTACCCAAATTTTCTTGGGTCCTTGGGTGTTAGTCTTGCATTTGTATTCTTGACCTTTCACAATCCACATTTTCTTTCTACCTCTAACAAAAACAATTCTACAAGGACAATGATTAGTCGTATGCCCTTTCTTGTTGCACCAACCACAATGTGTAAAAGGTGTGCAATAGTTCTTTGGTCGTTTTGTATGAATATTCAACCTAGCTTGTTGTTGCAAAACTTTAGGAGGCATGGCCATGGGATCTAATCCAAGACCGCCTTTGTTTAGGCCAATTCTTTGGCGTCCAAGCATGACATCCAAATTGTTTTGACCATCAACAAATTTTTCAAGACATTTTCTTAAATCACAAATCTCAACTTGTAAATCTTCATTTTGTTTTTCTAAAGCCAAAGTTTTGGAAGAGATTTGTTTTGAGCTAGGAGTGTTAACAAGTAAATCAACCAAATTGTTATTCACATGCTCTACATATAAATGGCTAGACATGCATTCATTCTTGGCATGCAACTTTTCATTTTCCATTATCAACTTTTCAATTTGCTTATTAGCTTCAAGAAATTTCTTAGACAAAATAATATTTTTCTTGAAAATTTTCTTGGATTCCTCATATAAGCTATCATAAGCATCTTCAAAACTTTCATTATCACTATCACTACCGGAAGAAGAGCTTACCTCATCATTTGCCATGAAGCACACATTTGCTTGATCATTCTCTTCATCACTTGAATCAAAGTCACTCCATGTTGAAGTGTGTTCGGCATTCATTGCTCTTTCCTTCTCCTTGTTCTCTTTCTTAGAGAATTGTCTTCTCTTACCTTTTCCCATACATCTCTTCTTTCCTTCTTCTCCTTTTTGTAGATGGGACAATCCATCTTCATGTGTCCCGGCTTGTGGCATTTGTAGCAAAGCCTTTCTTCGTTGCTAGCATTTTGTTGCCTTCTCCCATCATTTCTTCTAAATCTTAAGAACTTCTTGAAGTTCTTTGCAACCAATGCCATATCCTCTTCATTAAATTCTTCATCATCATCACTTGACTCAAGGTTTGAAGATGAAGCTTTAAGAGCAATTGATGTAGGCTTCTTCTTGACGTCCTCTTGATCAAAGGTCTTGAGTTGCATTTCGTACGTCATGAGTGAGCACATCAATTCATCAAGAGGAAAGATGTTGAGATTCTTTGATTCTTGGATGGCGGTGATCTTTGCATCCCAAGCTCTTGGTAAGGACCTAATCACTTTTCTCACTAGATCACCATTAGTGAATTCCTTACCCAATTGCTTCAAAGGGTTCACAATGTTAGTAAAACGAGTATTCATATCCGTAATAGATTCATTTTGAAGCATATGGAATAACTCATAATCTCTAAACAATAAATTCATCTTGGAGTCTCTAAGAAGAGAAGTCCCTTCATGAGTGACTTGAAGAGTATCCCAAATACTCTTAGCGGAATTACACATAATGACTCTATTGAGTTCATTAGTGTCTAAAGCACATACAAGACAATTTTTTGCTCTAGCATTCATACAAATCATCTTCTTGTCATGATCACTATACTCCGATTTTGATTTAGGTTCTTCAACCTTGTCAACCACTTTATCGGAACGAATGGGCCATTCTCAACAATATCCCACATCTCATAGTCTTGAGATTAAGTAGATTTTCATCTTAACTTTCCACACACTATAGTTGGTCCCATTAAACAATGGAGGCCTAGTGGTAGAACTACCCTCCATACCCCCAACATAAGCCATGATCGATTAACTCTCTTGGCGTTACCCAATATAACAAGAGCCGAGGCTCTGATACCACTTGAAACCAATAAAATAACCCTAGAGGGGGGGTGAATAGGGTTTTAAGACTACTTTAAAATATAACAACCAACAAACCTTAATCTCAAAAACTCAAGTAAACAAACAACCAATCTCAACACAATATGTAAAACAATAATGTAAAGAGAGAAGGGTTTAGAGATACTTGACAAGGAGAATTAAATGGTTCGGCTTGATATACCCACAAGCCTACGTCCACCCCTTCAAGGAAGTCCCTTGAAAGGCCCTAGAATCCACTAGTATGATCTTCCTTACGGGTCAAGAACGAACCTCTGACAATCCCTTGATGCTATGCCCACATCAAGACAAGCTTTGACAAACCCAAAGCTCCAAAGCTTGACAACCCCAAGCTTTGATACAAGAACCTTTCAATGAAGAAATGTGTACAAGATTTCACTCTTAAGAAGTAGAT